>CM074960.1:1633304-1652507 GCA_037577455.1 Pangasius macronema | reverse complement strand
GACACCTTTCTCCACCCATTCCAACCTGCCTGCACTCGCTTCTTAAAATGTGTTGTTGTTTAACAACGAAAAATGTATGCTTATCGATACAGTAATCTGTAAGGAGATTATTTAACATGTATGGAAGGAGTCTCCAGTGTCAGTGTAAAGCTGTAACTTTACGTTTTCCGACATCTTCAGGATAGAGTTGTTCACCTTTCGCGGTTTCTCAGCTATATTTCTATAGCTGCTGTAACATAAGTGTTAACAGGAACCAACTTGTATCGTGAGTGTTTCACAGAGTTAAACGTAACTATAAGTGGATCACAAACGTGACGTGTTCTGTAACATTGCAATAATATAACAGTAAAACACTTCGGGATGTGCTGTTATAGGAAACTAATCACCTTCACACCACCTCACCGTGGGTTGCTCACCTGTAACAGCATGCGTCCGTGTGTTTGATTTCTTATATAGCGCACAGCGCTGATGTTTTACTTTACTATTCCTGAGAAAGTTAGAATGTTCTGGATTGTTTTTGTTTGTCTTAGCTCTATGAATCAGCCTTTTGGCAGCCGCATCGTGACGCCCTCTGGAATTCTCCTGAACAGCCAGATTCTGGACTTTTCCTGGCCCAACAAGAGCCAGAACTCCGTCCCACCCAATCCGGTACTCAGAATTCACTTCCTGTTTGGCTGGTTGTTTATTCATTTACAATTGTACATAGATATTTAATGAGCCATTTACGCAGATGAATGCTCGTCAAGCTCAGTGAAATCTACAGAATGGCTTTTCTTAGCAGTTTTAATCTACACAATATGATGTGATTAATATATAAGTGTATATAAATAAATTGTATTTAAGATTTGACTGGACTTGATCAGTAACTGTAAGCTCCTTTTTTCTCCTCAGTATTCCACACATTATTATTATTATTATTATTATAATTATTATTATTATTACGCTCGTCTCCAGCACAACAGTGTTCAGCCCGGGAAGAGGCCGCTGTCCTTCCTCGTGCCCACCGCCGTCAGACCCTCGCTGGGTGTCTGTGGCACTTACGTGGCGCTCGGGTCCTCCAACGGCGACCGCGCGCTCAGCGGCATCACACAGGTTCAGCAGCTTCACCGCGCTACACACTTTATTTCATTATTACTGTTTTTAATATTTCACTGTTGGTACATGTAGCTCATGAAAAGCAGCCTGTGAACGGAAATGTCCTATACTGTGTTTCTAAAAGTATTATTTATATTTACTCAGCATCTCTCATGGCTTTTTAGCTCATAACAGGATCATAAAAGTTTTTAATAATTCTTAAAACATGATTAAGTTAAAACTGATTCAGTGTAAATATTAAAAAAAATATATTATTATTTTTATTATTATTATTATTATCATCCAATTTCCAATAGTTGGTTTGGATAAACATACAATATATTTCATATTAACTATGTTAATAAATAATAAGTATTAAAATAATAATCGCCTCTTAACAAAGCTGTTATGTTTTTTTTTTTTTTTTTTTTTTTTTTAATTCAGAGCATGAAAATTTTTTACTTATCTCTTTTTTGTTATTTTTTTTTCAGTATATTTTTTTGTTAATCCAAAACACAAGAAAATATTGTCTTGCTACAGTATGAGCTCATTTTTCATTTTTAAATTAATAAATTTGAAAAAAAAAATTAACCACTTAGAAATTTGGTGATGCAAACTTTTGCGCCTGTGTGTTTTTTTTTTTTTTTTGTTTTTTTTTTTTTTATTATTATTAATACTGTAAGGAAATTGATAATTGTTGCGAGAGCCAAATCCACCGTGCCGTTTTTGTTTCTTGCTGTCGTACTCGAACCATAAAGAAGCAAAGACGTCCAAAACTACTTGCAGAACAGCGACGTAAAGAATCTGAGCGACAGTCTGACCGTTGGCAGGCTTCACCCTCAGCTCCAGCCCAACACACTCCTGGTGGATGGTGAGATCTGTCTTTCCTGACCCTTGTTTCTGAGCAGTATGGGCGTGTCTAGTGCGAAAGCACCGCCTAGGTATTTGATTTGTAATTTCTCTATATTCTGTATATGATGGTCTGATCAATTCTGTCCTTCTTCCTTCGCTAGCGGAGTTTCAGCGTGCGGACGTGGAGACGCTGGAGCGGAAAGGTCACGATGTTCAGAGGGTGGAGGTCATATCGCTGGTGGAAGGAACCAGGAGAACCAACGACATCATCATCGGAGTGAAGGACCCTCGCAGTGTCGACGCCTCCGCGCTCACCATGTTCAAGTCCATGCCCTGATAGCCCCGCCCCCACCGCTCGACTCTACTGTGTGTGCAATAACGCAAACGTAGACTGAATGTGCACTACTAACACTTGGAAAAATGGCTCTAAGCCTCCTGAGGGTACTGAATAAACATCACCACACACACACACACACACACACAGTGTGTGCCGTACGAGTGTGGGTCTCCAGTGATTGGATGTGTAGTAGGTACGACGGATTCCAAGTCAAGTCTGGACCCGTTAACTTTCATCTCAGGTGATCTGATTACAAGCAGACATCACAGAGATGTGATCTAATCACTTAAATGTGCAATAGTCTTTTTTTTTTTATTTCCTTCTTGTACAAATAACCTAGAAGATGTGTCGACCATGATAAAAATAAACAGTGGAAAAAAAGTCCCTTTGGAAAATGGACTTCTGGTCCGGAAAGCTTGTTTGTGTTTGGCTGAGCCTCCTGTCAGTCACTTTATAGACACTATACAGGCCACTGTAGATCCTGGGGGCGGAGCTTCACGAACATGGGCGGGGATTATTCAAATCTTGAACACACCTAACCATTAGAGACGTAATCTCGGGGGGGGAAATGTCTAATCTTACCTGCTGCACCTTTAAACCATGTATCTTTAACTAGATCATCAGAGATTTTTGTAAAAAAAAAAATTAAATAAAAGTATGTTAACTTTAAAAAAGTGAAAGTTGGTATCCAAATGATGACGTGAGTAAGAGAAGGAAAGAAAAGTACGTAACTAGTGCGTGATTCATGAAGTGTTTTAATTCCTTTTATACCACATTTAATGTCTTAGTTCCTGCGTAAAAACGTAAACTTCTCTGTCCTGTTACTGGAGACTCCTTCCATAAATAAACACATCAACGATCACACACGTTTTTACTCGGTTTATGTGGACCGCCCGCCGTACAAATCGTTGCGAGTGTGCTGTTACTATAGAAACGATAACATATCGGAGCGAGCGCATTAATATAAACCCGCTGCTGTTACAGAAAACTAATCAACACCGTCTGACCAATCAGAATCCAGAGTCCAGAATTCTTCTTCTATTCCACTTCTAATCAAATCCGCTAAAATTAGATAAACGTTAATACCAGGTCTGAACACGCTCTCGGAGAACAACGCTCTTTTTACACTCGTCCTAATTTTCTCATTAAGGAAATGAAGGGTTGTTAAGGGGAGGAGCTTAAGTTCAATACGATCAGCCAATCACAGACTTCACCATGTGACATCACTACTGGAATGTTGTTTTTTTTTATCGCAATTCTAACGCATTTCTCTTCTCTAACGTGATGTCTCGTGACATTAAAAACAATCAGAAGACGGAAGAATCGTTGATTGATGGTTGATTATAAAAATGAAACGCCTAACCTAGCTAGCTTCTTGGGTCAGTTGTGTTCGGGTTTAATTTTACAGCATATGTTTTTTGTTTTTTTTATATATATATACACTAGACAAACTACCTGTTTCTGTAGCTAACATGAGCGCGATGCTAGCTAGCTTTGCTAATGTTGCTAAACCATCATATTGTCATCATATTTTAAACCAGTATGTGATGCGAAGAAACGCTAGCGATGTCACATGATCACGACTGCTGATCCACGAACGGTGTAACTTAAGCTCCACCCCTTTTGCCAGTTAGAGCCACTAACCGCACACTATAAATATTAATATTAGTTTGTGGTTCGTTTGGGTTTTATTTCTCTCGTGTGTGATTTGAGGACAAAGGAACTGCCTTATATTCGTAAACGAACACGTGCCGTGATTAGAGCTAAAGCAGATTATTCAGAAGTTATTTAATTTAATATATATATGTGTGTGTATATATATAAAACGGAAATGATTTAACTGAACGGTTATTTTGTGCGATTTTTAATGAGATTTTGCTGAAATGTTTCTGGATGCTGGCTTTCTTCTCACTTCTGCTAAAATATTATTTATTGATGGTTTTAGTGGCTTTGTTTTGCTGTTATTTCAGGGCCGTGTGTGTTTATGTGGACTGAAGTCGACTCTTCAGTAATAAAAGAAGTTTTAATTTAATGTATTATATCGAAGGAAGGATCTGTTTCTCTTTGGTGTTTTTTTTTTCATTCATTAATGGAATTAGTGTTTTATTTATTCATTCTGTATAGCGTGATGCTTTGTTTTTGTACATATTTGCACTATTTCTTTCTTTTTTTTTTTTGAATATTGGAATATTGTGTCGCTTGGAAGGACCTGTTACTTTTAAAAGTGTAGTGTTTTAGCCGGTTTAGGAGTAAACGAAGCATTTTTCATCATTAATGTGATCGTTAACTGATGACGCAACGCGATCCCAGCGCCTCGAACCCTTACCTACGGCACAGAAAAAGCTCTAGTCATGTTTAAATATGTCGAATACTAATTTAGTCGGATTTGCTGCTTGTTTTCTTTTTCAGATTTAATCCTGCCCACGTTACTGTTCACCTGCAGCGTGTTCAGGTTTCAGTGACTGCTGTAGAAGCTGCTAAACCTGCGGATCTATACACTAAGGCATTATCTGCTATTCAGTGACTGTTTTGTTTTTTTTTAATTATTATTTCCAGTTGTTGAATGTCTGTGAAGCTCAAATTCCTTTTTTTAGGATGCAAATAAACACACACTGAAGTAACTTGTTTTCGGTGGAACATTTCTTTTTCAGTGTGTAGACATTTAAGTCGTATTTGATCACCAAAAAAATAGAAACACAGAATATAAGGTATAAATATGTTTACAGATGTACTAAAGATGTACTAAGATACTAAAGACAGAATATATTATCAGATCTTGTATCTCAAACATTTCTATAAAGTTTTGAACATGTGATTGTTGGCTTTAGATTATTTTAATCTTTATTTATTCGGTTAAACTTTTACTTTTAGACAACTATTACAGTGGATATAAAAAAGGTTGTTGTTTTTTTGCGCTGTAAAAAATAAAACAACAAATAAATCATGTCAGATCTTTTTCACCTTTAATGTGATCTAGTAATCAACACGATTCCAAACAAATAGAAACATTTTAAGGAATAAAGAAACAGGAAAAATGTACAAAAACCTGGTTGCATAAGTAAACACACCCCTTCACTGATGCTTTGTTAAAGTACTTTTTGCTTGTAATTCAGCACTCAGTGTTTTTGGGTAAGAGTCTGCCGACTTTGCACTTCTTCATCTGGCAATTTTATTCCACTCTTCCTTGCAAAAATTCCCGTTCACATCCCTCTTCAAGTCATTCCACAGGTTTTCCATAGGATTTACATCTGGGTTCTGACTGGACCTTCTTCTTCTTCTTAAGCTGCTCTTTTGTTGACTTGTTGATTTGTTCTTTGAGTCATTATGGTGCTGGAAGGTGAATTTTTTTATTCATCTTCAGCTCCCTTTTGCTTGGTATTTGGAGCTAGCCACGATTCCCTCCATCAGCCCCAGTCCCAGCTGATGAGAAGCAGCTCCATAGCGTGATGCTGCCACCACCGTGCTTCACTGTAGGTATGGTGTTCTTTAGGTGATAAGCTGTCTTGTTTTTGCCTGAAACATATCTTTTAGAATTATGCCCATTGTGGGTTTTTTTTAAACTCTACTCCATATCCCAGACATGTGAAGAACACGAGAGCTTGCTGGCACATGCAGGGAGAGACACGCATCGCATTGCCAGATGTTCCTGTAGCTCCTTTCATGTTGCTGTAGGTGTCTTGGCAGCTTCCCTGAAGTTTTCTTCTTGTCTTGTGGTCAGTTTTGGAGGGACGTCCTGTTCTTGGTAACGTTACGGTGGTGCTCCACTTACCGATGATGGCCTTCACAGTATTCCAGTACATCTAATGTTTTTGAAATTCTTTTGTACCCCTCTCCTGATTGATAGTTTTCAAAAGAGAGACTGTGTTGCTTGCTGTATCCGACAGTTGAGGAAAAAGATCGGGCATGATTTATCTTGATTTCATTTTTTACATTACAGAAACCTGCAGTTTTAACAGAGGTGTGGAGACTTTTATATCCACTATACATACACAAACTAAGATTTAGCAATAATAAATCATGCACATTTTTATGATATATATTTTATTACATAAATAGTAAAACTAATACTAATAATACTAAATAGTAAAGATGTAATCTATTTTAAAAATTATGGCGTTTTTTTAGATCTGGTTTCCTGGTATACTTATTACATACTAATTTATTTATTTTTATAATACAAATTTTAAAATTCTTCTTATCATTTTAATTGTTGTTATCGTTCTCGTTTATTTTTTATTTATTTATTTTCCTTTTTTTTTTTTTTGCCTCGCCAAATGTGGCCGGACCAATCACGTACGTTCGTCTCATCCGGGCATTCGACTTTCCGCACAAACCTAAATTACGACTTATATCTATTTACTTTTAACAAATATTTAACATCTTACTCGTAAATAAAAATAACACAGAAAACACAAATAGCACCCAGAAACCCCAGACGCCGTAACTTGCAGCAAATATTAGCCACACGCTAACGCTAACAGGGCTGTCGCGCAGGGATTTCTGGGATATGTAGTTTTTAGACAATGTTTGCACTAGAATCAACGTCTAAATTGTTTGTTTGAATCGCTTGTAACTGTTCATCTACCACGAACATTAGCTGTAGTATATCATCAATATCATCTGGAGTTTATATGTGGAAACTGAAAGCAAAAGAAATACGTTAAAGTTTAATGGATACAAAAAAGTAAAGCCGACAACAGAAACGAACAGAAGAACTCATTTCCGACACCTACGTGACGTCGGCATCGCCGTTGTCGTAAAGTTGCCAACGCCAAGCGCGACGCCATTAGCGTAATGTCCGTTAACGCTTAATGGCGAACGCTTCCGAAAATGGCGTACATACGGTTTGTGAATACTGGTAGTTGAAGAGGCCGAAGTGAAAAAAAAAACAGTTCGCTGAAGATTATGTGATTTGTGTGAGCTGCTCTGCTGTTAGCGTTTGGCTAGTTAGCCTACACGTTAGCTAGCTAACTAAACTCTTCTTTGGATTCATTTTTCCTCCCCAAATGGACTGATAAGGTAAAAGCGTTGTTTATTTTATCCCTTTACCGTTGTTTGAAATCTGTAGCAAATGATTAGAAAGGCTAAAAATTCTGGATAAAACATTTTTACCGGCTAGCTAGCTTAACCGAGCTTAGCTCAGTCAGCTAGCCGTGGATGCTACTTGTTGTTTAGACAGCGAGCTAGTATATTTAAACTTTAATTATTTCCTTATTAAAAAGTAGGTATATTTTAATGTTTAATTTGCATGGAAAAGCTAAATACATTTGTCTGAATTTGGTCAGGAATTAATCGGTGTAAACATGCACAAGTCTAAAAAAAAAAAAAAAAAAGAAAGAAAAGAAAACAGAAGAGCACATCATGTCGATAATTTGCTACAAATATATTTATAGTATTCATTTAAAAAGAAATAAATCTGTACATGCACAGATTAGATGTGTGTGTGTGTGTATATATATATATATATATATATATATATATATATATATATATATATATGATTTCAGACAAATTATAAAGTTAAATTATGATATTTTTCTGCCATTTTCTCTATTTATTTAAAGTCTACAGTGATGCACAGATCTAACAAACACTTACAAGGTTATTTTTTATTGATTTATAGCATAAAGTGCATCACAAAACGTGACTATTATAATGCAAATGTAAATCAATACATTACACTGGATTATACTACAGTGAGCTGAATCCTGGATTCTGATTGGTCAGAAGGTGTTGATTAATTCTCTATAACAGCAGCTCTGACAGTAGCGCAGGTTCCTATGAATGCGCTCGCTCTGATACGTTATCGTTTCTGTATTAACAGCTCATTACGGCGGACGCTCCACGTAAACGTGTGTTATTGTCGACACTGTTTTTGTGTGAAGAGAGATGTGTTTGCGTAACATTTATGGAAGGAGTCTCCAGTGTCAGTGTCAGAGGTGATGCTGTAACTTTTTAAGTTTTCCAAATAATTGTAATCAGTGACAATTTGCTGTGGTGTAAGAGGAATAAAACACTTTGGAACATGCTGTTAGAGGAAAATGATCGTCTTCAGGGTGGTAACAGTGACTCCGCTTCATCACACTTCACTTCACTTCACTTCATCCTGTCGTTGTTTAATTTACCGTAACAGCACAACACGGAGTGTTTTATTTAGACAAGCAGGTGTTTCTTGTGCAGGTGTTTCTTGTGCTGAACGTCATCACGCGTCGTATTTTGAAAGTAAATCGCAAAAAAAAAAAGCAGATTTTATTTTTTCTCTACATCTGAAAAAGCCTTGTTTTTTTTCCCCCTCATTCCAACAACAGTAAATACCTGCGAGACCTCACAACTTCCTTTTTTTTTTTTTTTTTTTGGAAAGGGCCATGGCGCAGCAGCCCGGCCCACCTGAGATCACCTGGTGCACAGGATCTCCCGGGGTCGCCCTGAGCACAGAGGACGACTCCGGATTGGAGGATGGAGATGACATGTGCAGTAATCACGGAAACAGCGGCTCGGCTCGTTCCCCGAATCCACACGGAAAAAAGGAAAGTGCCACCATCTTCGTCGCTTTCAAGGGAAACCTCAATGACGAGGACTTTCAGCAGAAGCTCGACACCATCTTGAATGGGATGCCCCAGATGCTCTCGTTGGGTGAGCGCGCTTTGGGTGTTTAAGAGTAGTTTACGAATTCTAGGATTTCTGATTAATTATGAGTCATAATATTATATCTCAATCACCTGGTATATATATATTTTTTAAAGTTTGTACATCCAAATATGTCTTCCCTGCACCTTTCACACTACATGCTCCATTCATACCGAGTTGTATATTTACCGAAGGTCCTGAGAGGCTGGCGCCCCAGCGAGTGGAGCCCTGGAACAGCGTGCGAGTCACGTTTCATATCCCCAGAGAAGCCGCCGAACGCCTCCGCCTCCTCGCCCAAAACAACCAGCAGCAGCTCCGGGACTTGGGGATCCTATCAGTGCAGATAGAAGGTGGGATTTTTTTTTTTTTCTGGACTGTTCAATGTTTTGTTGCTAAATCTGTCTGGATTATTATCTATTGTTACACTCCTTCATATCATATACTTGTTAGCCTAGGTTGTTAGTGTACAGTTATACCTTCGCTGTTTTTTCTTGTTAAAAATGCATATATATATATAATTTTTTTTTTAACAGGGGAAGGACCCATCAATGTTGCAGGTGGTCAAAACCGAGGTCAGGAAGTCAGAGTCAATGGACCTATCGGGGCACCGGGTCAGATGAGGATTGATGTTGGGTTTCCTATGCAACAAGGCCCTGGTAATTATATAAAACATCCAAATGGAAAGGACTTTTTATTAGTATTGCTGTCTAAGGCATGCCTTTATCAGAATGTTTTAAGGCGGCTTAAAACTTACAGTAGCAGATTTTTTTTTTCTCCAACTGCCAGCGTGTGTTTGAATGTAAATTTACATAAAACAGTATCATGACAGGATATAGACCACTACATGAAAATTTTATCTTGTGTCTTATAAGAGATTTGTGACGCATTGAATCGAAAATATTTCATTGTCGATATTCCATCGTTGCAGTGTGAGCAAAAATAGCAGTGTCTGTTTTTCGGGACGTTCACCGGTACACGATATGATGTCCCACTTTAACTGTGGCTGCATAACGCACAGGCAGTTCAAATTCTGTTGATTTTCTGCATCCAAAGCGACAGTGAAGTTACCCCAGTCTTCTTTGTATCTGCATTACGTATGAAAAAATAAATTTAATCTAGAGCGCAAGCTTAGCTAGTTAGATTGCTTATACTTGCAACAAGGAGGGCAGTTACAGAAGTTATAAAGTTTATAAAGAATAAAGACTAAGAAAAGGTGTGGTTTGTTATAAATCAGCTAACTCAATGTGACAGACCATTTTAGTTTGTTTTTAAATGTATGCTGTTAAATGTATGCTCCTGGCATACAGTAATAACTCACATTTATAGGCTATTAACTGTTATAAACATGCTGAGTGAGGAATGATGTTTTTCCTAATTGAACCAAAAGGTCAGTGCTTAATTATCTGATGATAATATAATAATATCTTTTTTTCTTTTTTTTTTTTTAAGCCGGAATGCGGATGAACAATCCCTCAATGGTGCCCTCTGGTCCTGGCATGGCTCCACAGGGTATGGTGCCTGGCAGTAGTGGACAGATGCACCCAAGGGTACCAAGGCCAGCAAGTCAATCAGGTGAGAGACTGAAAATTGAACGTTTTCCACCTGACTGCAAAAACAGTGTCAGGATATCTTCGTTACAGTGTTTTGTTCTCCTTCAGATTCAATGGATCCCATGATGTCTGGACTCGCTTTGCAGCAGCAGCAACAGCTCCAACACCCACAGGCACCGCATGCTCCACCCACACCTATGGGCCCACAGGGACATCACATACAGGGCATGCAACCAAACCGGCAGCTCAATCCGGCAGCCCTACAGCAACTACAGCAACAACAGCAGCAGCATCAACAACAGCAGGCTCAGTTAGCACAGTTAGGTGGTACTCGGGGCCCGTTCAACCCTTCAAACCAGATGCCTGTCCCTCCTGGTTGGAACCAGTTACCTTCTGGTGTTCTCCAGCCACCGCCTGCTCAGGGGTCTATGCCTCCAAATTGGAGAAAAGCTCCTCCACAAGGTCAGATAGGACAGCGTCCTCCTTCTTTGGCATCTTTGCAAACACCAAACCATCCTCCGCCACCGTATCCCTTCGGCAGCCAGCAGGCTGGGCAGGTTTTTAATGCTGTGGCGCAGCAGCAACAGACAGCAGGGGCAAACCAATTTGCAGCCCCTCAGCCCAAAGGTCCTCAAGGAGTTGTGGGCGTTGTTGGCCCAAGGCCACCGCCTCCCTTGCCTCCTGTGTCTGCTTCACAGGGCAACCTTGCTGCCAAGTCCCCTGGATCCTCATCTTCACCATTTCAGCAGGGTTCACCTGGAACCCCACCCATGATCGGACAAGGTCAAGGTCAGCTAGGTCCACGTCCAACAACTCCCCAGGGGTTCCCGCAGGCAGTTGGATCCCCAGGCAGGGCTGTGTTAGGGCAGCAGGGTAATGTTCAGCCAGGCTTTATGGGAATGCCTCAGCATGGCCAGGTTCCCCAAGGAGGGATGGGAGGTATGCTTTCTGTTGCTGTGTATGAACATGAATACCATGGATTATTCAGTGTTTGTTTTCAGCTCTGTAATACAAACTAAAATTAAACATGTATCTTGTTCACAGGTATGCCAAAACGAATGCCAATGGGGTTTTCAAATGTAAATCAGAACTTTGCACAAGGACAAGTGACCGCAAGTGGGGCAGGTACCCCCACAGGTGGTAACCTTCAGCTTCAAAGTGGCCAAAACATGGCTCATGCAGGTAAAGTCTTTGTGAGAATTGTTAATTGTTAGATCAGATTGGTTGTTTAATTTTTTTTACATGTTTAAAGTAAAATTTTTTGTAGGTCCACAACCTTCAGTCTCAACACCAAACCACATGCAGCCCAATTCCCTTCAACCTGGTGGAATTGGCCATCACGGCGGAATGGCTCCTCAGCCTCCATCGACCTCTGGTGGTGGTATGGGACAACCTCAGTCAGGTCTACAGACCCAGATGATGGGCATGCAGTCCCAGCTTCAAAATACGCCTGTAGCCTCTTCGCAAAGTCAAATGGTGCAAGGCCAGGCAGGAGGTCAGACAGTCCTGTCTCGGCCCATGAATCAAGGACAGAGAGGGATGACCCCTCCTAAACAATTAATGCCTCCACAGGGACAAGGGATGATGCAGAACCAGGCCCAGCTTGGTGGGGGACAGGGGCACCAAGCATTACTGATGCAGCAACAACAACAGCAGCAGCAGCAACAACAACAACAGCAGCCACAGCAACAGCACCAACATCAGCAGCAAGCATCACAGCAGCAAAATGCTATGATGGAGCAGATGGTAGCCAACCAAATGCAAGGTAACAAGCAGGCTTTTGGGCCCAAAGGTCAAGCAGCTGTTATGCCAGGTCAGATGATGCGGGGCCCATCACCTAATTTGCAGGGCAACATGGTGCCCTTTCAGTCACAGCAACAAATGACTCCACAGCAACAACAGCAAATGGCTCAGTTGCAACAGCAGCAGCAGCAGTTACAGCAACAGCAGTTGCAGCAGCAGCAGCTTCAACTGCAACACCAACAGCCACAACAACAGCAATTACAGCAGCAACAGCTACAGCAGCATCAGCAGCAAATGGCACAGCAGTCTCAGCAGATCCCGGTGAATGGTAATCCCAATCAACCATTAGGGATGCATGGCCCTCAGATGCGACTTCCAGGACATTTGGTCCACCAACAACAGCAGCAGCTTCAGAAAAAACAACAGCAGCAACAACAGCAGCAGCAGCAACACATGATGCAACAGCTACAACAACAGCAGCTTCAGCAGCAACAACTACAGCAGCAGCAGCTTCAGCAGCAGCAACAGCAGCAGCAGCAGCAGGCTGGTCAACAGCACCCACATCAGCTCGGAGATGGCACTGGAAGCACAGGTGATATGAACCAACAACAGATGCTTCCTGACATGCAAATGCAGCAGCAGAGTATGATGGGAGGTCCTCAACACATGCAGGTGGGCAATGGACATTTTCCTGGTCATGGTATGCCTTTCAATACTCAGTTTGCTGGCCAGATGCCCATTGGTGGACAAACAGCTGGGTTTCCAGTGAATAAGGATGTGACACTGACTAGTCCCTTATTAGTTAACCTACTTCAAAGTGACATTTCTGCCAGCCAGTTTGGGCCAGGTGGAAAACAGGGAGCTGGTGGGGTTGGGGTTAACCCGCCCAAACAAAAAAAGAAGAAACCACCTCGTAAGAAAAAACCTAAAGCCGGCGAGGGTCAGCAGTCTGTTGAAGGCCTTGGGTAAGGCAAAAATATATGTATTATAGTAATGTTTATTTTTCTAATTAATTATCTAGGGATATTTAAAATAATCATGTAAAATATGTTTTTTCTTCATACAGGACTTTGGATTCAGTTCCACAAGGTTTGGATGATGCAGAGTTGCAAGGTCTAGGTAGTGATCAAGGAGCTGGCACAGATTCTTCCAACTCGAAACTCCCTGAATTTGCTAGCCGGCCAGGTAAGAGATTTCAAAACATTTCAAAACACACCCTTTGACAAGAATATCAAGCAAGAAGTGGATTGTGAACATGTATTTATTTATTTGGAATTTTAAATACAAAGTAAGGTTCTCAGGTTGTACAAACCTTAGGGGGCAGTGGTACATAACTGGTTAAGGCATTGGGCTGCTGATCAGAAGTTTTATGTTCAAATCCCTGCATTGTCAAGCTGCCACTGCTGCACCATTGTGTAAGGCTCTTAACTTTCAACTGCTCAGCTGTATATCCTCTCTCAGTTTTAAGTCGTTTTGGATAAAATCATCAGCCAAATTAGGTAAATGTAAGCATAGGTTCTCTTCTCGGGTGCATACAGTCTTGAAATATGTCTATAGTCTGTGATGATCTTGCCAAGAGTTAGCATGAAGGCTGCTAGTTGGGTATTTAAACAGTGCAATACCTTGTTTCCATTTTAGGTTTTTCTGGACAATCAGGAGATCAAAGGCAGCAAATGCCGTTTATGGCCCAGCAGCAACAGCAGATGCAGCAAATGCAGCAGCAACAATTACAACAGCAAATGCATCATCATCAGCAGCAGCAGCAGCAAGAGCAACAGCAACAGCAGCAGCAGCAGCAAATACAGCAGCAGCAACAAATGCAAAAGCAACAGATGCATATGCAGATTTCAGGTCAACCTGGAACACCACAAGGGTCACAACAAGGACAACATCAAATCCATCCACATCACTTACAGCTTCAACAGCAGCCACCACAGCACATGCAGCAACAGCAGCCACAGCAACCACTGACACAACAGCAACAGCAGCAACACATGATTATGATGCTTAAAATGCAGGAACAAGCAAAGAATCGGCTCCCACTTCAACAAAGTGGTCATCCCCAAAGAACTCTTGTTAATCCTGGTGATCCTGCGCAGAGAATGCCTGTATCCCAACAAGGAAACATGCCTGTAATGATCAATTTACAAGGGCATGGAGGTGTCCCACCCTCTCCAGAAAAAGCCAGAGGCATACAGACAGGGGTAAACTCACAGTTGACTGCTGCAGCTAGAAGAATGCCCCATCCAGACATTGGGCAGGGAACCCCAGGAATGGCACCAGAGGAAGGGTCAGGCACCCCTAACTTGCAGGACAGGGCATCGATTGAAATGGCGCCTCAGGCAGGGAATGCCAATCAACAAAATGTTGTCAACCAAGGTCCTAATTCTCATCTGTTGAAGTCTGTGCCTTCATCAGTCACTCAGCAACCAGGAGCAAGTCCCCAGCAACAGCCCCAACAAGCACCAATGGCTGGCCCTCTTCATTTTTCCAGTGCTCCTTCAACTTCCCAAAGTTCTCGCCCAAAGACGCCAAATCGTGCCAGTCCTCGACCATATCACCATTCCTTAACCCCCACCAACCGTCCACCCAGCACTGAGCCTTCAGAGATAAATCTCTCTCCTGAGAGACTGAATGCATCAATCGCTGGTCTTTTCCCCCCAAAGATTAACATCCCTCTACCACCCCGACAGCCTAACTTAACTCGAGGTTTTGATCAACAAGGTCTAAACCCTACGACTTTGAAAGCTATTGGACAGGCTCCACCAAGTCTTGCATCTCTTACCAACAGTAACACTAGTGGCAATAATAGTGTTCAACAGGGTTTTACACAAGCTAGTAATGCTACTAGTACAGGTGCAAAGCAAGAGAAACAAACAGCTGGGGGGCAAACAAAGCGAGCTAGTCCCAGTAACAGTCGACGATCTAGTCCTGCCTCAAATAGAAAAGCGGCCACTCCCAGCCCAGGAAGGCAGAAGTGGACTAAGAATCCCGTAACCTCCATACCAAATCAACAACAAATAACAGGTTCCCAAACTGCAATGGCCAGTGCTTCTTCAGCCTTTCCAAGTCCCAATGCATCTATATCATCAGTAGGAACCCTAGATTCCCAGCAAAATCTAAACCCTCTGCAAGCACTCCCTAGTAATCCAGATACAGTGAGAGATAGCCAGGGGCAGGCACCACAGCTAGACCCACGTCAGACTGCACAAGCAGAAAGAGATCAGTCTGCTCTTAAAATGGCAAAGCAACGCATGCCATCCCAGGAGCCAAAAATTCAAGAGCCTAATATGCCACCTGAGCAACCATCGGAGGAGATGCATCAACCTCAGAATCCACCACTGCAAGAGCATGGTTCTGCTGCTTCAGCATCTTTTAGAGATGCCCCAACATCCCTCAATCAGTTGCTAGATAATACAGGCCCCTCATCTACAAAGCCACCCAAGGTTACTCCTCCAGTAGGTGGAGACCGAGCCTCGGGGGAACAAGAGAGCCAACGTAACCCCAGTACCCCACAGAGTAGTGATAGTGGGCTGCCCACTAGTGAACTTGAACAAAAATCCAAGGTTGGTTCATTGGCTAGCCCAAATGTGATCCAGACTAGTAGTCCAAGCCTTCAGTCATCCTCTGGTGTATCCACTGTTAGCCCAAGTTCAGCTTTGCTTACTAGCTCTGCTTCAAATTCTAGCCTACATCCCAACCCTTCCATTAGTTCAAATCCCAGTACTAAACCCATTACAAGTATGTCCCAAACAGTCTTGCATAGACCCACATCATCTGGGTCCACTCAACCAAATCAAATAACAGTTTATGTGACGTCCAGTCCCATTAGTTCCGCTGCTAGCACAGCATCAGCAGTGCCTCCAGCCATTGTCTCAACTGTGCTTGCAGTACCCACTAAGAGCATAAGACCTCCAGAAGTGCATCAGTCTGCTCCTACTCAAAATCGTCCTCCACAGTTTATCACAGGACCTGTCATTTTCCAAGTCCCATCAAGCACCAATGTGGTTTCTCAGCCTGTCACTATGGTTGGGCCCATACAAGTATCTGCCAATATTCAACTCACTTCTGCTACAGTTTCAGGTGCAGCTTCGACTCTGTCTGCCCCTACGGCAACACATTCTCCTGTTTTAAGCATAGCCACAAGTCAGTCAGGTCGTGCCATGATTGGACAAATCCAAGTGCAAGTACCTGCAAGTCAGGCTTCCTCTCTAAACACAGTCCAACCTCCTCTGCAAGAGAGCACTTCTGACACCCCAGTCTCAAAAATAAGTCCTTTAGGACAATCATCTGTACAGCCTAGCGCATCTCCTGGTGTTCCCCCGTTTGTTCAGCAACCTCTGGCATCTCCACCTGCCTGCTCCAGCCCAGGGACTACTTCTGTTGCCCGCAGGAGTTCCCTCTCACAGCCACCAACAACTGTTGCCAAGAGCAGTCCAGTCCAAAATGTTCCGAGCAAGACTTCCACCCCCCATGGTGGTGACATTCATCAGATGCAACAGCAGACTACAACCCAGTCAGGAAAACCTATAGATACCGCACCATCTCAAGCCCTACCACAAGTGGTTACAAATGCAACACTTTCTAGTCCACTGCCTCCTCTCACAGCAGTCTCATCTGCGCCACCTGCACCTCAGCCTTCAGCACTAGTACCTACAGTTTCTTCTTCTGCACCTGTGCAGATTCTGCCACCAGTTTCCTCTTCCACCCTTACGCCCATTCCTTCAGTGATCACTCTCAGCTCTGCCGTGGTACCTCCTGCCAGTTCTGCTTCCAGTTCCCCTCCAGTCAAGAGTATGTCTGCCCCATCTGTTCCACCCCCTGCTTCTGTCCCACCAGTGACCTCTATACAACCCACTGGTCCTACAGCAGGGTCATCTCCTCTACTTCCAGCTGTGGAACCACAGCCCTCCACAGTAATGGAGACGAGCTTGTCTGAGCCAGCAAACAACACAGCACCTGCTGCAGATACTCAAAGTCTTCAAGGTATTCGCTTTTTTTTTTTTAAATGATTGTGTAAAGTCTAATATGTATTTTTTACCAGAAATGAGTTTGGCTGGAAAGTATTGCCGGTCAAATTGTTAGTAAGTGGGCATTATTGCCCAAAGCCTTTAGAAGTGTCTTTCAATCCTGTTACAATGCTCAAGACTAATTAAATGTTGTAAATATGTCAATACAGCTCAGCCTGCACAGGAACAACAACAAACTGGTAAACACCATGTCTTTTTGTTATTTCTCACAGCAGTATTTGTATCCTAATTTCACAATAGCAAAACTTCTCATTTTCATGCGTCTAAGACAAATCAAGCATCAAAAAGTCCTCTGTTATATTTATAGACTTGCCAAACTTTAACAAATATGTGTAGGAACCCTGTATTTTGACGTGTATTGTAACGTCGTGGCAAGTGATCTTGGCTCAACTTGATTTTCCTGTATGAATGACGAACTGACGTTCATTTGTTTTAGTTAAGATGTAGACACCAAAAAAAATTAGCATGCACAGTTTATTAATTTATGTACATATGTACTTGTAAACATTTCTAGTGCTTAGATGTTAACGCAAACAGACAAGTTGCAGCTTTTCCCCAAGCCCCTGGTGGTTACTGTAAAACCCTGTATATATGCGCACTCCATATTCTATCTAAGACAAGATTCCTCTTCATCTGGACAATGCATTAATCTAGTTTGGGTTTGGCGAGTCTGTGTTTATCTGAAGCTGTGTTGTGACACAAGGTGATAATCCATGTTTCTTTCTTTTTTTTTTTCTTTTTTTCTTTTCTTTTCTTTTTCAAGGAGAGGCAGCGCCCTCTGTGGCAGAACAGGGGTAAGACAAACTTACACAGAGTTATCTTTTCATTCTTGTTTCGCTGTCCCATTTTCTCTTTTGTTTTTTTTTTTATGTGTAATGTCTAAGCATCTATTTTCTGTGATTTCTTAATTATCAGTGTCATTATTTTTGTAAAATGTTTCTTTTATGTTCAATGAACGTAGTGCTCACTTTGGTTTAATAGTAATTTTAAACTGATTTCCTGGGAATCACTAACTTTGGTGTCACAATCATTTAAAATCATTAACTGACCAAATCACTCAACTCAAATTTGGGGATTACGGGTTTAAAAAAAAAAAAAAAAGATGTTAAGCAACAAAGCAGTTTACCGCTGTTTTTCCACTTCTATAACAGATGGGCAAAGAAAAGAAAGACGCCCATCGACTTAGTCCAAAGGTATGTATATACCGAACCTGAAGATCCCCTGCACAAGTGTGTGCACAGGGCAGCGTCACCAGTTTAGTAAACGTGGTTGTGAAGAGGACGGACGTTATCTGGTTATCTGTGGTAGATGAGGAAAAACAGCAATTCCTGAATTGTAAAGAGGCTCCACTGGGGCCTGTAGGATCATTTTTTAATAATAATAATAATAAGTTGGACTTTGACTGTGATACCTAAGTGAGACATGGAATACACTGCACAAACATTATCAATGCATACTTTATTAAATGAAAAAGAAAAAAAAAAAAGAAAAACATCCTGATTTTGTCATTAGCATTCCACTCAGGTTGTTGCTGTTGCCCCACTGCTGTCCTGTGCTTTTTAGGGAAGCACGAGGCCACACCGAAAAGGCAAAAGGCCCCAGCCGAAGGAGCTCAAGGGCTGAGAAGGACACTGAAGAGGAAGTGCCTGACAATGGACAGAGAAAGAGGGCAGTCAGACCGGGGTCGGGCTCTTCCAACCCAGGGAAAGCTGCAGGTAAGAACAGAACTATAGCATTATACCACAGATTTATTGACTCTGACCATAGTGCAGCTGACAGGTTTATATCATTATGAAGCTATAGGTTATTGTTTCTATAGTAACAGCTCATTCATAGGGACATTTGAAGTGAAGTGAGTGAAGTGTGGTGGAATTTGTGCTCTGCATTTAACCCATCCAAGTGAACACACACCTGGAGAGCAGTTGGGGGATCGGTGCCTTGCTCAAGGGTCTCACCTCAGTGGTGGTATTGAGGGTGGCAGAGAGCGCTG
>CM074960.1:1597215-1616991 GCA_037577455.1 Pangasius macronema | reverse complement strand
CAGAAGATAGGGATAGGTGGAGAGTGATGATTCGCTGTGGAGACCCCTGAAGGGAAAAGCCCAAAGAAGAAGATGACACTAAGAGTAATGACGAGGTTTAAAATCATGTTAAAAACACGCAGCTCTTTGGAAATACAAGTCGACTCTCAATATTTATATTCTGTCTGTGAAATGATTTGGAAAGGTGTTCAGAATACGTCTGGGAGAATCCTTTCAGAGTGCTCCTCGATGAATTGAATAAAGTAAACTCTTTAAAAGAAACCTCAGCAAAACCTGTTTAGTGATTTTAAAAATCACTTCACGCACGGTAGCAACAGGTCAGACTTCTGGTTTGAGGACATTTTGAGACGTTCTGCTACCTAATCCAGATAAACGAGAAGGTTTTGTGAGAGATGGGTGCTTTGTTGGCTCGGTGACGACCTTCCAGAAGTTTCAGAAAGCCAAACTTAAAAAGTCTTTTCGTGTTTCGCTACTACAGTTTGTGAGCGTGTTTAGAGGACTGGTTAGCCTAGCGCCAGACATAACCCACTCAGGTCTCTCAGACCAACACTTTATTTTTAATGCTAAATAATGCCTGATATTTAGCTCATACTAGCTTGGCCAGCAATTTCCTGTAGCGAAAATGTGGAAGAGTGCTCGATGGAATGTTTTCTTTTATTAGCAACACTGCGCTATTGTAAAACAGAAGTGCCTTTTTTTTTTCCTCTCCTTCACAGATTTGTTCATGTTGTGCAAAGAGAAGTTTGTATTTCACCTGGCACAACTTCTGCTCTCTCTGCAGTAGGTACGTTTTGACCTTCCTGTGTTTGATTTTAGCACAGCCTGGCAGATTCTTTGGGGTTGTAATGATCTCTTGTGGTCTGTCGACAGGGTTGTGTGTCCAGAGTGTTGTCTAGAGGTAGGTTTGATGTATCATTGGGGGGGTCATTTCCCATCTTACCCCGAATGTACTCGATCATCCAAGATATGTGGCGTCTAAAATTGTCTTCTTTAATTTTGGAGGCTAATGTAGCTAGCATGCAGGAGTGTAAAGTAAAGAATTACGAATACTCTCATTACTGTAATGGAATAGCTTTTTTTCCCCTCAGGCATAGTACTCGAGTACTATTAAGTAGCTTACTTTGGATATACTTGAGTATGTTTTAAGTACTTTAACAGTACTCTTGCTATCTTTTTACTATCTGCTCGCTATGTCCCTCTTCTGACTTCTTGAATGGCAACAGTAGAACTGGCGCCAACTCCTAATAATCCCGGAGGTCATCAGGAGACGTGTGGAGCACGCCTCAAGCACGCAACGTAACGTTAACGACGCATCCATGGCCGAACGTGCAGGAAATTCTTGTAAGTTGCGACTAATAAGGGCAACGGCGTTGTCGTGTCGCGTCGGATTTGCCTTCTGAAGCCTGTCGTAATACCAGCATTCAGGAATTCAGCCTCTAGTATGAAGAATTGGCTGTTGTATAGCGATTTTTGGTTTTATGCTAACTAGATTAGCTAGCGACATGGGATAGGTTAGCTAGCCATAAATGGGAATGTGACTTAGTTATCTCTACTCACTACTGAATACTTTTAAACTACTCATAAATATGTAAGTAGTTTTTAGGACTGGTACTTTTTCTCTACTCACAGTACTTTTTATGATTTTTCAGGACTCTTAACGCCCTGTACATGTAGCGGACGTTTGTAGTGTAATGATTCATTTGAATTATCTCGGAATTGGAAAGTCATAACTCTGAATTATGCCATACCATGCGCTCGAGCTACAAAGTGGGGAAAGAACCGTGGACTCCTGCATGTTTGTCTTTTGTTAGCAACAAGCTAGCAATCTAATTGTGATGACTAATGTTTTTCTTTTTGAAACGGTAAACTGTAGTGTCAGTTTTATAGATTTAACAAGTGAATGTATGTTGATCGATCCAAAGCTAAGACTTGCGCTACTTTGTTTATTGCCGATGTTGTGAGCGGCCTTGTTGATTTGACGTCACTTGCTGAATTCGCAGTTAAAGAAACCTTCCTGTAGGAACTCCGAGTTGGGGTTGATGCTTTTCTGGAAAAGGTTTTCTGCGAGATGGTCTTCCATTCCTTGCTACAGAAAGTTAGCTACATTAGCCTCGGTCCAAAACCAAAAAACCGAATGACACCATGGCTGTCTTGGCTGATCGATGACATTTTAGGGAAAATGATCATTTGCAAATATTTGTTGTTGTAAATATGTATACACTTCCTCTATGATTGGGCTGGACATCCACATCCATCTGTGTTTTGCGACAAAGCTGCGTCTACCCTTTAAATGGTGCATCAACCTTCCCATAAGCTTCTTTAAGAAGATCGTGTTGAAAAAAGAATCTGAGGAAAGTCAGAGAGACTTCTGGAACGAGCGATGGTCGTGGGATCCATCCCGGTGAGTCAGTGATGCATTTTTCCTTACAGCTACAGCCAGGAATTTCAGCACATCCTTGTCTCTTAGAGGTTTCCTGTTACAATAATGTTGTTTTTAAACCTCCTGAATGGGATGAATGGAATTGAATGTCTGTTCAGTGGTCCTGATAAACTGGTGACTCGGTGCGTATTAAAATCAGTACGCAACATTGCATTGTTGAGTCTGCAAAAGACCGAGTGTGTCTTTAACCGCACCAGAGTATTCCTCGTCACTATTTGCTTACATTTAAAACACCACAAGTCCCAAGGAGACCAAGACCGCAGCAGAGCGTATAGGCCAAGACAGGCTCCTCACACTCTGGCTATGAGAGACTGGCATAATCAGGACATGTGTGTTGGATGTCAGGAGCTTCTCCTGGAGGCGTGCGACTCGCCAGCACCACCTTTCACCATTAAAGCTCCTCAAGAGATATAAATGACGTGTCTTCCTTTCTATTCTCCACCTCCTTGATTCTTCTAGTGTTTTATTTGTACGTTAACAAACAATATTGCAAATGCAGGACGCTGTGTAATGTCTATTAGCGTTTGTGGGGTTTTTTGTTTTATTTTCCACGTCCGATGTTGGCGCTTTTAAGCCCTCTTCAGCACTGTTCCTTTAGCCACCCGTCACTGCGGAGGTGTGCGTGTGTCCTTGTTTGTTTGTTTGTTTATTCTTCTTGTTATTCTGGGCTGCTAAGGCACAGTGGCATTTAATATTAACAGTGTCCTCATTGTACACAATATTTAACATATTTTTATAACATTTTTACTCATCAGAATGGAAATAAATATTTGACTTTTTTCATATTTGACATTGTGTCCTGTTTGTGTTCTCTTGCTGAGGTTCTTGCTCATGTTTTGGCCCACAAGGACAATCCAATGGAGCCGGTCTTAATTGCCGTTGTATATTCGGTTATAGTTTGATTTATTAACTTAAAATACTAGCGCTAGGAAATTAGATCCATCCATCCACATCCGGTTCTTCACTGATGCCCTGATCCGTCCTGTGTGGGACATTGTGGAACTTCCTGTAATCAATAAACATGAACTAAACTTCAACATGTATAGTACCTGAATGCTGGAAGAATTCCGCGTCCATGATATCTTGGAAAACATGGATCTCCTAAATTTGATCTCCATGAAAGGTTCTTCGGTTGTCCCTCTGAGTGAATGCTTCAAGGTTCTATAGTAAGGTGATTTTCCTTTCTTGGATCTTGGGACCCTCTTGTCAGGGGGGAAAAATGTTTTGTATAATTAAGGATACTTGGCTTCCTAAAAGGGCTTCTATGTGTGACCCATAAGGTTTTTCCAAGAGGGACAACCGAAGAACCCTTAAAGATCCCCTGAAGAACCGTTTTTTTTCTTTCTTTCTATAACCATGTGTAGTAACTGGGTAAGTGTGTGATCCAAACTCCAAGCTATTGATCATTATTTTTGAAATTCTTAAGGGTTCCTTTAAGGTTTTTTTGTCTCATTAAGGATACGTAAGTAATCCTTTCTGAAACTATTGGGATAGGGGAACATTTTTGTTGTAGGGTTCTATAGACCACCAAAGGACAACCAAAGAACCATTGGAGAACCTTTTTTCCTACGAGTGTATGTATTAATAGGGTAAGTATGCAATACAAACTCCAAATTATTGCTAATTATTTTCTCCTTAATATCTAGAACCTGCCAGACTTGGTTATTTTTTTTACCGTTTTAGCCATACAGTGTACCTAAAGTTTGAACACCCCGACCATCACACTTGTATGTGTTTGTTGAACATCTCAATCCAGATTTATTCCCCCTTTGCTGTTATAATGAGCTCCACTCTTCTGGGAAGCTTTCCACTAGATGTTGGAGCGAGGNGTGTTCAGTGGGGTTGAGGTCAGGGCTCTGTGCAGGACACTCGAGTTCTTCCACTCCAACCTTCACACACCATGTCCAGTGTTTCCAACCTTCTGGGAACAGTTTGAACATCATAGCTGTAATCATCAGGCCTCAACGTCCTTTTTGCCATATAGTGTATCTTGGTACTTGATACACTCATAAAAAGGGTTCTTCAATAGTTTTAAGGGTTCTTTTGGATAAGTAAGGCATCGGAGCTTCCTTAATGCGTGCTATATATGACCTTTGGTTTTCCCTCTCGGGGAAACCCTTAAAGAAACGTTGAAGCTTTATTCTAAACATTCAATGGCTCTTGAAGGGGTCTTTTGGATAAATAAGGGTTCAGAGCTTCCTAAATGTTTTACTTGTAATCCTATCTGACAGGAAAACATTGTAGGTTACTCTCTGTATAACCTTTTTAAAGGTTTCCAAAAAAGGCAACTGAAGAACCTCTGAAGAACCTTAGAGTGTACGATGTAATGTATTTGACCATTTCGCTATCTTTCTTCAATCATGGTGGAGGGGGGGGGATAATTTCTTAAATGGTGGTGTTGGTTGTATTAAATTAAGGGCTACATTTGTGGAAAGGGAGATGTATGTACAAGCTTGGTAATCCTAATTTAATTTTCTTAACACAGCTCACTTATTTGAAGACGGGGAAACAGTTTACAATCAAAGGGGTTTACATTTTATTTAAAACAGATCTGTCCCATTAATGTTGATTCAATTCAATATTTAAGTACTTGGTTAAATATTCACACTGGAATACTACACATCAGCTGGTATTCACTTTCAGTAATGAAGGAAATGAATGTAGTGCTTTATACATGATCAGAAATAGTAACTAATGAAAAGAAACTAGCTTGTTCATGACCCTCTGTCCTTTTAGAGTGCAATAACGCAATTTCCTGTTAGTCATGCTTTTTGAGGAAAGGAGCCATTATTTTGCTATATATGTATAATATATACACACAGTGTTATACCAGATTTAATCTGGAATAAAGGGACATTAATTATTACCATAATCACATATAATACGTATATAAATTACTTAATACAGAATTTATACATCAAAGATGATGAAAATGTTAGATTTAAGTATGTTTTATTTAAAAACTGCAATTGATTTTGTAAGATCAGAGTGGGACAAGTCACTTTCCTTCTCCTGTTTTGTTTTGTTTTTGTTTGTCGAAGTGTGTTTTCATGTCCTAGAATATAACTTGAGTGCTGTATTGGAGGCCAAACACAATTTTTGTAGCATGACCTCACGGTTCACCTCCTTTAAACATGTGTGTATTATTTGACCGCAGACTAAAGAGGATTTGGTTAAACCCTTTTAACACGTACGTTACACCGCTAGCGACTTGTGACCTCGTTCCTCCACCCTGAACCTAACCTTGAACAGTTTACCAAAATGACACGCTAAACATTATATACATGCAATACTTATGAGCCAGTACATCAGAGGGACAGCTCATGTTGGACGTTTGGGGGACAAAGTTAGGGAGGCCAGATTAAGATGGTTTGGACANATGGAGCTGCCAGGCAGGAGGTGAAGAGGAAGGCCAAAGAGGAGGTATATGGAGGTAATAAATGAGGAGATGAAGCTTTTTTTTTTAAAATGGTGACATTTTCTGTAAGGAGTCTCCAGTGTCAGCGCTTTGGAACATTTTCAGAGTTAAATCTGTATCTTTTATTTAACTTTTCAGACCTCTTCAGGACAGAAGACTTTGTGTTGTTGTGGTTTCTTGGTAATATTTTATTTATTTATTTTTGGTTTTATTACTTTCAATATACAGAGTTTTAAAAAAGGAAGGAAGCGCCAGTTTATAGCTGCTGTACCGCAAGCGATAACAGGAACTAACCCGTCTCTCGGGCATTCCACAACATTAAATGAAACTATAAACGGATAAAACTGGGATCTGTTGTTCTTTTAATGAATAAAACATTGTAATTGTTGGTAGATGGCTGTGGTACAAGAGGAATAAGACATTTGTGGAGGTGCTGTTATAGGAAGATAATCGACTTCAGGATGGTAACAGGACGCCGCTTCACACCACAATGTTGCTGATATTTAATTATTTAATTATAACGAGTTTTTTTTTCCCCAGATATTGAAACGGATCTACATTTATGAATCTTTTTATAAGTTTGAAATTTTAAATGATTTTGAGTGTAACTGATTGTTGAGACGTTCATATGTTTCAAAACAGTGTGAAATCTAACAGGTCTGTGTGAAGCAGTGCGCAAAAAAAAAAAAGTTATGCTGTTAAGTTTTAATTTATTATTATTACTACATAACTTGCTTAATTACGCATATCTAATTGGTGTTTTGCTACTTTTACGTATTGTATTTAAATCATAAACACTCAATGTAGACATATTTTGTTGTTATAGACCGTTTTTGTGTATTTTTTTTTTATGTAGTCAAGAATTAAATACTGTGACAAACTTAACCAGCTTCATTGTTTTGTACTTGACAGATTAAATGTATTAACTAAATATAATACTGTAAATGGATACATGTTTAATTAATAAGTTTATATGAATTTAAAAAGAATTTCTGTAGTTTTAATATTTTAATACTACTAATTATAAAATAATTAATCTCTGGATGTGACATTCGCCTTGGTTGTTGAATGAGAAACACTAATAAGGCTATACATTATAAATACATAATATAATATAATATAAATACTTAATAGATAATGAGCTATAAACTTTAATCTCTGTAACCAAGCCAGGAGTTTATGAAGTGTTTGCTTTATGACACGGTTATGTGGTCATTTAATAATCGTACTGGTCTGAACTTAGAGCCATGTGCGAGTTCTTTCTCTCTCTTTTTCTTTTTTTTTTTTTTTTTCTTTTTTTTAAACTGGCAACGCTGATATTCAACTCGAGCAAGAATCGGTTCTTTTTGAATGACTCTCGAATCGATTCATTAGATGAATCAAACGTTTGGGGCTACATTTTTTTGAAAAAACAAGCTTTTTTTTGTCATTTACAAATTCAGAACAATTCACCTGACTTAATTTGTTACAGAAACATACAAAGGTTAACATTTTATTCATCGAATGGAAAGAAATCCGACCACATCACGGTCGCTTATTTAACTCCGGCAAATTTTTTATAAGTGTGTTTAGAAATCACACATGACAATGTAAAGAATTAATCGTCTTATTGGTGATTTTATTGCAAATGAGGTCACATTATTTGTCACTGCATAACTGGAATTTATTCTTTAATCCTAACCTATTACTATGTAAAGAACGTAAAGGTATAAAGCCGTATATATGGCTGTTTAGGCCACTTATAACTACTGTCCATTTTTATCCACACTAACACAAGTCGTGCTCATCACACACGTCTAATGTATGTATTTTTATCCACCATTTTTATTTGTGGTAATGTGAGTTTACTGTGCACTGTGAAAGTCTTGTGAGCTGTTAAGTCTTGGTCTTGCTTCCCCTTGCGGATCAATAAAGCACTCTCTGCTCTTCTCTGCTCTACTCTGCTCTACGGAAGCCCTAAGAGGCCACGCGTTATCATTTTTTCCTTTTCTTGTGATCTTGACGTAACACAAAGCTGTTTTCTGACGATGTAATTTTATCACGAGAATCTCTCAAGCCTTGTGAATGGGACTGGTGCTGCATCAATGCTGGCATCTTCGCCATGGTCGTTATCATCATTAATGGATTAATTGCCGGCTGTAGAGATGGACTTTATCTCCGCAGAGAGAGGGATGTAGACCTGACAGCCTCCTTCTCAGGCGTCCGACACTAATGTGTAAGTTATCGATCACTGATGGACATGGAGGTATTTTCAGCTTTGAAATCAAAATGAAAACAAATGTGCTGTGGGATTGCACTAAGCTTTTGCTGCCTCAAAGTCGAGATGACGAGAAAACAGTTGGATGTCGATCCCGAGCAAAACAAGACAGAAAAATAATAATAATAATGCATGGCCTCTTAGGGCTTCAGTACTCCTCCTCCTATTACCTAGTAGCTTAACACTGAATCACCAGAACTCGTGTGAATCGATTCCTTTCAACCGACTTTGAAAGATTCGACTCAGTGAAGCGAACAGCTCTGCGCATGCGCAGTCTCACGAAAGCAGGACTTCGTGTCTGAGACTCGATTGCTCAAGTCTCAATTCTGCCGAGCTTTTTTTCGATACCGGCATCTTTTTTTTCTCTCTCTCTCTTTCTCTCTGTCCCCTCTCTCTCTCTCTCTCACTCCTGTCTCGCGTTTTATTTCTCTTCTTGAGATCTCAAAAGGCACAATGACCGGAGATCATGGACACCACCAGGTAATTTTATTCACATTGGAGAAAACTATACAAGGCTCACTTACAGCTGTGTGTGTGTGTGTTTTCGAAATATATTTCCTTTTCTTCTCGCAGATCAGATCCTGAAATGTTGATTAGGCTTTTTAAAAAGCTCAGTTAAAGCCTAAGCGTGTAATGTTGATGAGAAATGAAGTATAAAGCGCTAGATTTCAGGAAGGTTGCATGTAAATCGAGTCCATATTGTAGGTGACATTTTTGATTTCTTCTCTGTGGAATAATGTACACATTAAAAAAACCGAGATAATCAACTTATTAACTGTGTTTGCAGGTGGAGTCTGGCTCTCGACTAAATGGTAAGTGTGAAATAAGACAATAAGTGCGTTTAAAACGCGGTTTAATGCTTATTTGGAGCTGTATTTCTTTGAGCAAGGCGGTGAGACTGTTAGTTTTTCGTGAAGCGAAATGGCGTCCCAGAGACTAAGTCCCCTCACCCTCACTCACAGCCGCCTATTGTTCAAAACGAGGGCTCAAAAACACACTTTAAAAGCCATTATTTTTTCATTGGGATCGCTATTTTGACAGATCTGTAGATTATTTTTACAATCCTGATTGTTGATTTGTCGATTTACGACTCTAACAGGCCTTAATTCAGTGTTAAAAGTGGCAAATGGGGGGTTGAGGACTTAGTCTCTGCGCCATTTTCTTTTCCTTTCCATGAGCCGTGTCTCAAAGCGCGTGCTCATCTGCTAGGTAGTGCGCTCCGCTTCTAGGCCACTAGCTAGTCAGCTAGGCTTCCGGGTCGCTTTTTCTAATCAAAAATGCATCAGAGAGACAATACGACATCGCATCTAAAACATTAGCCGTTTAGTGTAAACAGTATGTGAAATATCAGAGCAGAATAGCTTGACTTAGTTACTGTAGGCGGCGTGCTATGTAGTGGAGTAGTGTGTGATTTGGGACGCGGCCTCTCACTGCTTGCTGTGTTATGGAGGCGCTGCAGGGGGAAATGGCTTGCTTTTTAAATGCCTCTGTTTTTAAATGTCTCTCTTTTAAAACCCTTTTCACTTCCTATAACTCAGTTTAAAAGCATTTTTTGCTTTGTTTATTAGTTTGTACACACACACAGAGGTGAACAGGAAAAGATAAAAGAGAATATATAACCATAATGAGGATTCATGTCTTTATTCACTGCCTCATTATATAACATGTATAACCTTATTTCACAAGTACCTTTGTGTGAAGTTTCACTTAACAGCTTTATAGTTTGGTGTTTTAAACTAATTCTGATTCCTGTCTTCACATTATCAGAGAAATAAAGAGTTCTATAGATAGCTGTACTTGAGCAAATGTTAAAATTTGGGTAAATCTTCACTCAGGGTTCGTGTGACGATCCTCAGATTTAGCTGATACTCTTTCCATAAAAAGTCAGACAAAAATAAACTAATAATAATGTTTAGGTACGTTTTTGTTCGCAGCTTTTCTTCAGACACTAATTATTCCATTGAGCCGAGTTGCAGATGTAATACTCAAAGAAAACGAGCGTTTATTGCGAATGGGAAATTCACTGTATGTGCTCACTTCATAGGGTGGAACATAAAGCAGTTATAGACACTACATAGTGAAGTGCGCACTACATAGTGCACTATATGTCTGATTAAATGACATTTGCACCTATTCAAGGTCAAATTGGATAGTCTAATCTATAGTCTAATATCTCTTCTAGGATACAGACATTCTCTCTCTCTCTCTCTCTTTCTCTCTCTTTCTTTCTTTTTTTAAGGTTTTTGAAAAAAATGGTGCATCATTTTATAACTTTGAAAATAAAGATCGAGGTTTGAGCCTCAAACGTTCCAGTGTGGATATGTAAATGTTCGGGATATTTGATCGGCACCCAAAGTGTGTGCTTTGTTCTCATATCCCTAACAGATATCTATTAGACCTTGAGGTTTTTGATAAACATTAACGTTTTGATTGTTTTTGTTAAGTCGCTTTGGAAGTGATCGAGGGCTTTGTGAATCCAGTCGTTTCTTTACTTCGCCGCTCACAACTCAAACGTGTGTAGACATTACGAAGGAAAGTGAAGCCTGGAAGGAAGTAACAGAGATCGTTGGCGTCTCCAGTGAGAGTGTATATAGCTAGTACAGTTAGCTTGCTTTGCTAATCTGCTGACAAAGCGAGTACGAAGCGAGCCGAGCACGCAACGCGTAAACCGAGCACTGATTCGCTCAGCTAGTTAGCTTTAGACGCTAGGTTAGACTTATTCTCTAGTAACAGCATCATTCATTCATCATCATTAATTCATGGCGTTAGAGAAAGTGTATTAATTCGCTGAGGAATCCCATTTGGAAAACGTCGTTCCATTTTATAGATGCTACAATCCTACGGGCCACGCAAGATCCTGGGGGCGGAGCATCGCGAACAAGCGACGAGAATCATTCAAGTGAAATCCCAGCTAATCGTTACAGAGCGAATCTTGGTGTTAAAATCTTGCGGTCGTGTGGCGCCGTCCGCGGTTCGTTGTGCTGTTATGTACAGTGATGCTGTACGACTCTGCAAATTACTCACGAATTCCACGGCAGAGTGCGCCGGATTTAATTGTTTACACTGAAACGCTGGATAAAGCCTGCGAAAGAATAGTAACGGCGTCCGGCAGCAACGTTTGTGTACGTAGCTAGACACGCCTCCCTGCTGACCAATCAGGCGCCGACGCGCAGTCAGCTTTTCAGATGAAGATTCACGAGTCTGTGCCTGCGTGCCGCGCGTACCCATAAACCCCCTCTCGCAAATATGCGTCATTGCAGAAATATACGTCTGAATTTAGCTACTTTTCTTCCTCAGGAGCGACGTGACAAACGAGTGCGTTAACGATTTTCCGTAAAAAAAAAATAATAATAATATGTAACAGGTTTTAGCGTCATTGGCTGATCTCGATTGGCCCAAAAATCTTCAGCGGTGTGAAGCTTCTTTACATTATTAAGAGAATTTACACAATTGTAAAATGCGACATCGGGTTTATCCAACAATTTTTGATATTTTCGATTTTTTTTTTTTTTTTCTTTTGAAGTTTACGTTATTCTTCATCTGTCATTCAAGTCAAATCCGCCATCATCTCCAAATGTCTACGCTGTAGTGCCTGAGATTCAGCCACAGAAAAATGACTAACATCGTCTGTAAAGTTCATCTTTTTTAAACTTTGATGCGTCTTTCGCCGAAGATTAAAGTATTGGCACCCTTGGCTGCGCTCGGGTCCGGGAACTGTCGTTATTATAAATTATAACCGCTGTGTCTCGTACTCGAACACGGCCGAGGACGTCAATACTTTAGTCTTCAGTGAAACAAACATCAAAACTTTAACACGAACATCGTCTGGTAAAGATCGTCTTTAAACGTCGATGTTTCTTTCGATGAGGATTAAAGTATTGGCACCTTTGCCTGTACACTCCGGGCACGTCTATTAAAATCTATTGTAATCTGTGTCTCGTACTCAACGCTTTAACTTTTACATTTTTCCAGGGACTTGACCAGGTTACGAATAATTTTGGGTTTAGATTTGTTAAGTGTGCTGAAGCGGAGAAGATCCGTAACGAATCTTAAAGATTAAAAGCGTTACGTTTCCATTTTGTTTAAGATGGCGGAATAAAAATGTAATGCAGGTCCAGAGTTCTGTCGGTTTACATCTTTGAAGGAAACGCGAACATGATTCATTCGCTGGTTAAGTGGGTAGAGTTGTGAAAACGCTGTTGCTAGGCGACTTCGAAATGCAATTGGACACTGACAATGTAGCTAGCGAGCATTCCGCTTTTAAGGCTTTTATACAGACAATGTGAAGGTGTGGCAACATCACAAACAAGACAGACCCGTCAGGAATATCAACATTTACCTCACGCGTGTTGATAAATGACTAAGAAAAGTAAAATTACACTTAAAACCACACTCGTCGTTCAGTCTTTCACTCGCGTAAAATGTCGATATGCCAGTACGTTACCTGAGGAATAAAACACTCAGTGTTGGGCTGTTATTGGAAAATAATCAACTCCAGGGTGGTGTGATGAAGCGGAGTCTCCTTCTGTTGCCACCCTGACGGTGATTGTTTTCCTATAACAGCAGTCCTGAAGTGTTTTATTCCTCTTACACCACAGTAATTCCCCCAATGATACATTGCAGTTTATGTATTAATGAATGACGAATCGTACGTTATCCGCTTATAGCGATGTTTAACGTTTTTTAAACCGATTTTCTCCTGTTAGCACTCTGCATCGGCTGCTAAACAAACGTCCTTCGATTTCGCAATACCAAAACGAAATATATATGTGTATAAATAGTAAATATTACGCAATCAGCAACACATAACCCGGAACGATCCGAGTTGAGATTTGTCTTTTGTTTTTTCGAAGTATCGTCTATTCTCTTCTGAAGTAAAGGGGGTCATTTTAGCCACCTTTCACCTCTAGTTATGTTCATATGTTCACGTTGAGCTGCGAATCCAGAAATTTGATCCTAGATACAGTGACTGGAGCGCTAGGATAGATTACAGCGCAGTCACTATAAGGTGTATGATATATTTAGAAAGTGTAATGTAGGTTTATTTGCATTTGGGATTGAGTCTTCTGTGTGTGTGTGTGTGTGTGTGTGTGTGTTGTAGTAAAACAGCAGTGAGTGCGTCTCTCTCTCTCTGGCTCTCATGGTTCAGAGAGATAAGATGTAGATAAAGCGCTCATGAGGAAAGTAGAAGTGCCGTTAGATGTTCAGACGTTGGGTTCCTCCCTCTTCCAAACATCAGAGGAGCATTTACGGTATAAATTTCATCATCACGGAACCTGCGACGTCATCGCCGTGGTCGTTCGAGCTTTGCGAAATTAAATCGTTTGCCGTCACGGTCTCGTCAAGAAAACTCGCACGTCACGTTCTGATCTCATTATTATATTTTCCTCAACGTGAACGTCACGATCTGTACTTTTCGTACGTGATTAAAGCTGTTACAGCACACACGGTCACCGATTCCACCCTGAAGTTGATCATTTTCCTGTAACAGCGTGAGTGTTTTATTCCTCTTACGCCACAGAGATTTGTTAACGCTAATCATTTTTTATTACATTTCATAAAACGTAAACTTACAGCTTTACTTCTAGCTGTTACCAAGCGCTGAAACTGGAGACTCCTTCCAGAAAACTTCTCCATATCAACAATTACGCACTTTTTTTTTTTATACATTTATCCGCTTTCTGAGTTGCTCTGAATGATTTGTTACTATAGAAACGATACCATATTGGAACGAGCGCATCGATTATAAACCTTTATAGCTGCGCTACTCTCAGAACTGCCGTTTATAGAATATTAATCGACCAATCAGCATCCGGAACTCGACAGCGCTGCGGCATAATGGACTCGACTTTGCTTATAATGGACAGAAAGAGAGATTACATGAGATTACAAATATGTAAATATGGCACTGAGGGATGGGATTGTCAGGTTAGCGCAGATGTGTGTGTGTGTGTGTGTGTGTGTGTGTGTGTGTGTGTGTGTGTGTGGGGGGCATCCAGGCCTGCATGTGCAGTTATCGTCGTCTAGATCTCATGGATCAGGACTGAACATGTGAGATTTCATTATGAAGTCTGCGAGGAAGTGATTTAGCGACGCAAAAACTGTTGCTAAAGATGTCAGATTTTTAACAAAAAAGTGCATTGTTCTTTTTTATTTTTATTTATTTAAAAAAATAAAAATAAAGGCACCGGATGTGTGTGATTTAAAATTTGAACCCCTTCAAGCATGACCAGCTGGAATTCAAACTTCCAGACGTCCCATAACCACGTGGCTCACTCAGCACTCAGCAGCTGATTGGTTGGGTAGAGAGCACGGAGTAACCAATCAGAAGCGAGCTTTGCCTTGCTGCGTCTCACACGGGAAAGGTTCAGCCTAGCAAAACGGACGACGTACTCTCGAACCTTTTATACATCTCCATTATTCAGACAATCAGAGTGAGAGGAAGTTATCATAAGTATAAATTTATAAATTTAACTCGTAACATTTTACGTTTGTTCTTGAAATCGAACGGATTTGCATAAGATAAACAATTTCATTTCTCCTTATTACTCAATGCTGTTATTTCTGCTTGTGTTACTACAGTACTCTTGTATTTATATTACTCTTATTACTCCTTTTACTCCTCATGTTGCTCTAGTACTTACTGGATATTACAAATATTACCCAGTTTAACTCTTTATACTTGTTTACTTCCTGTATTACGCTCACTAATGTTATTATTATTAATATTACTACATTATTCTCTATTACTCCTTCCACAGTCCTGTATTAGTTAATACGTTCATTTCTACTGCTTATGCAGCCGTACTACTTATTACTGTACTTCTGTTATTAGAGTATTATTAGTAGTATTAATACTGATTATTATGTTACTGCTATCACTAACTCCGCTTCTGTTGTCTTGGGCTTTTGCTTCTTATCTTAGTTACTCCTTTAATTCATGAACACTGGTATGGCTCGTCATGGTGTAGTACATATCGTATATCACCCTGACGGTAACATCGCCCTGGTTCCCCCGATAGCATCTTTTGGATTGTTGTAGAAAATACATTCTGCGATGAACAAGTTTGATTCTTGAACGTTCTGTTCATCAAGAACAAAACTTATGAATTCCTCAAACAAAAAGAAGTCATGAGTGGGGTATTACTGATGTGTTTTATTTATATATACACATATATATTAGTATGATTACTTTTATTATTGTTGCTGCTTCTTGAGTGTCACCGCTAGGCCTCTTTTCAATTAAGCATAAGAAGTATGTTCTTCATTAGCAGCTTGTGTTAGATTTATCTGCACTTACATCTGAGCGACTCGTTAACAGCAGACATTAACACGGCCGTTACCGGAGTTCCACATCATCCAGCTTTGCTTTTTGTTCTCTCTCTCTCTCTCTCTCTCTCTCTCTCTCTCTCTCTCTCTCTCTGTCTGTCTGTCTCTCTCTGTCTCTCTCTCTCTCTGTCTCTCTCTCTCTCTCTCTGTCTCCTCCAGCTGTTTCCTGATTAACACAGCAGATCGCATTATCAGAGTGTATGATGGCAGAGAGATTCTCACCTGCGGGAGAGACGGAGAGCCAGAACCCATGCAGAAACTACAGGACCTGGTCAACAGGTCTCTCTACCACACACACACACATACACACACATACACACACATACACACACATATACAGATACATGTGTGTGTGTCTGTGTGCGCGCGTGTGTATGCGTGTGTGTGTGTGTGTGTGTGTGCGCGCGCGTGTGTGTGTGCGCAGGACTCCATGGAAGCGGTGCTGTTTCTCAGGTGATGGTGAGTACATCGTGGCAGGCTCGGCTCGTCAGCACGCGCTCTACATCTGGGAGAAAAGCATCGGGAACCTGGTGAAGATCCTCCACGGCACCCGGGGAGAGCTGCTGCTGGATGTAGCGGTGAGACACACACACACACACACACACACACACACACACTTGGACGTTTACGTGTCCCATTTGTCCTGACAGGGAACAAAACTGAAAAGAGCGTTTAACAGGAACTTTTTTTCAGAATCTGAAACATGATTTAAAAAACATTTATAACATTCATTTATACTGTTTCTGTTCAGAGGAGCAAAGTGATTAAAATGTTAGAAAATACCTTTGTGTGTGTGTGTGTGTGTGTGTGTGTATCTGCAGTGGCATCCTGTGCGGCCGATCATCGCCTCCATCTCCAGTGGTGTCGTCTCCATTTGGGCCCAAAACCAAGTGGTGGGTGAAAATGCTCAGTGGTGTTAGTGTGCAGGTGTTTAGTCAGGTGTGTGTGTGTGCGTGTGTGTGTGTGTGTGCGTGTGCGTGTGCGTGTGCACGGGGCTCAGTGGTGTTAGTGTGCAGGTGTTTAGTCGGGTGTGTGTGTGTGTGTGTGTGTGCACAGGGCTCAGTGGTGTTAGTGTGCAGGTGTTTAGTCGGGTGTGTGTGTGCGTGTGCACGGAGCTCAGTGGTGTTAGTGTGCAGGTGTTTAGTCGGGTGTGTGTGTGTGTGTGTGTGTGTGTGTGTGTGTGTCAGACCTGTGTTAATTAGGTTTTTACTCATCCAAACCCCTTTTACTCTGAGATATGTTTAAATGTGGGTGAGTTTGTAATGAAGTGTAAGAGGAAAGTGTGTGAAAGGGATCTGAGCAGTAAGCCCGGAGCAGGAAGCTCTTGCGCACTCGGTCCTGAAAGATCAGTCGTTTATTATGGGATGTGAGAGCTGTGGTGGAAGTGTGACGGCTGCACTCTGGGTTCTCTCGGGTTCTGCAGGAGAACTGGAGCGCCTTTGCCCCCGACTTCAAAGAGCTGGACGAGAACGTGGAGTACGAGGAAAGAGAGTCTGAGTTCGACATCGAGGATGAGGACAAGAGTGAACCAGAACAGACAGGTTACACACACACACACACACACACACACACACACACGGATGATACACACAAACACACACACACACACGGATGATACACACACACACACACACGGATGATACACACACACACACACACGGATGATACACACGTCTATATTCTACTTCACAATTTACAGCGTGCACAAATCACATCAGTGATAATAATCAAATAAATTAAAGCCTGAAAAGACTACTTGAATAACATAAGTGTGTGTGTGTGTGTGTGTGTGTGTTAGGAGCAAATGCTGCTGAGGATGAGGAGGTGGACGTGACCTCTGTTGATCCGATACCAGCCTTCTGTAGCAGGTCAGTAATAATAATAATAATAATAATAATAATAATAATAATAATCACTCGGCTGTGCTTCTACAAACCTAGAAGTAGAACAAAAAGAGACTCTGTCTGGACCTGCTAGTGCTGATAAAAACAGGTCATGTGACCCTGTACACAGTAACCATGGCAACACTGTTCCCACTGTGTGTGTGTGTGTGTGTGTGTGTGTGTGTGTGTGTTAGTGATGAGGAGCTGGAGGACTATAAGGCGCTCCTGTATTTACCCATCGCTCCTGAGGTGGAGGATCCTGAGGAGAACCCATTTGGCCCACCTCCTGATGGTCAAGGCTCCACCCCTGAGGATGGCTCCGCCCACAACACCTCCACAGACAAGAAGCAGCGACAGCCGTCTGCTGATGGAGCTCCGCCCAAAAAGAAAGCTCGAACTACAACCATCGAACTGCAGGGCGTCCCCAGTGATGGTCAGAGAATCCTCTCTTTCTGTCTCTCTCTCCCCATCTCTCTGTCTCTCTCTCCCCGTCTGTCTGTCTCTCTCTCTCTCTCTCTCCCTCCCTGTCTGTCTCTCTCTCTCCCTGTCTCTCTCTCTCCCTGTCTCTCTCTCTCTCTCTCTCTCTCTGTCTCTCTCTGTCTCTCTCTCTCCCTCTCTCTCTCTCTCTCTCTGTCTCTCTCTCTCTCTCTCCCTCTCTCCCTGTCTCTCTCTCTCCCTCTCTCTCTCTCTCCCTGTCTCTCTCTCTCTCTCTCTCTCTCTCTCTCTCTCTCTCTCCCTCCCTGTCTGTCTCTCTCTCCATCTCTCAAGTTTCTATAATTTTTGTTGTTTGTAATGTGATGGTCAGTAATTGACATTAGATTAAAATTGTTTACACCCCCCCCCCCCCCCCGGTCTGTCTCTCAGAGGTGCACCCGTTGTTGGGGGTGAAGGGAGACGGGAAGTCGAAGAAGAAGGCAGCCGGCCGGCCGAAGGGATCGAAAGGTAAAGAGAAAGATTCGACGTTTAGACCCAAACTGTTCGACAGAGAGAGAGACAGAGGGGCGGAGTTGGACGGGGCGGGACTAAAGGGTAAGACCACGCCCATCTTTGATCTTTGCTACACGCTTGCCTCCAGCCAATGCCTGCTCAAGCACAGAAGCAAACCCCGCCTCTTGGGCTGAGCTGCCCCACCCCTTAAAAAAAAAAACAAAAAAAAACCAAGTGCAATTATGGCATACGTCTGGTCTCTAAAGCTGAGTGGCTCCGCCCTAATTCAGTGAAGGGGCGGGATTTCTCTGTGTGCTGGCGTTGCTTTTTCAGAAACTTTCGGGTAACTTCCTGTGCCTGGTTGTAGCTACTTCCAGCTTGCTCCCTGTCCTTCCTGCTCCGCTCCTGTACCGCTCTCCCCTCAGACCTGTGTGTGTGTTTGCTTGTTGCTATGGCTACAAGACCGTGTGCGTGTGTGTGTTTGAGAGCTCATGATGCTGAATTATGATGTTTTCAGTAAGGATCCTGATCCTTGGAGTGACAGGCTTGTGTTAGTGTGTCTCTAATGAATTATTAAATATTGTTAATATTGTTTAAGATTAATTAAGAGATTAAGGAGAGACGAACAGAGTGTTCACCTGGAGACAGGTGTGTTTACTCAGGAGGCGTGGTCGTGCGCTCAGACAGATCTGTTAGTTGCTAGACTGAACCCTTCTGTCACACGTGGGCGATTTGGGACGCAGCCTCACGTGCGTTACGCGTGCTGTTTTTGTGTGTGTTGTGTTCACAGGAACTCTCGTCGCTTCAGCGTACAAACCGCACGACGTTCAGGGTCTGGACTGAGGGACGAAGGGGCTGAGGGGCTGATGGTGTGAGCCTGCAGCGCCCCCTGTCTGTGTGGAGACCAAACACTCTGTAAAAGACTGTATAAGTGCTGAGTGTGGGGAAACTCTAACTGTTCCAGGATCAGTGTGTGACGGACGGGACGCGTTTCATTCCCCAGAACACAGCGCTTCCTGCTGATGGACAGAGACGGAGACGGAGACGGAGAGAGACAGTCTGGACATTCTCCTGTAGACATTTTCCCTCTCAGCACTAGCTGTGTAGTCGTGTTGATTCTTTTTTTCTTTTCACAAGCTACGTCCACTTCCGTGTGTGTGTGTGTGTGTGTGTGTGTGTGTGTGTGTGTGTGTGTGTGTGTGAGCCCCTTTCTGTAGGAGTTTCTTCCCCTCTTTAGTTCAGGAAGAAAAAAAGCTTTGGAATAAAATAATCTCGGGAACCGGGACACCTCTGTAAGGTTCTTTTATATTGTGTGTGTGTGTGTGTGTGCACGTGTGTGTGTGTTTCTCACACGGAACTGAAAAGAGGGAACCTGAGAAGGATCTCTGCGGGTTTCATGTCCCAGTTTGTGTGAATGTTAACCCTGAGGTTTAGAGTTCTCTGTGCTGTAGTGCCGTCTGCAGTGTCTTTAGCGCAGGTTCTGTGTCCTCAGGGGCAGGGACGGTCATCACCGCGCAGGTTC
>CM074960.1:1577713-1583495 GCA_037577455.1 Pangasius macronema | reverse complement strand
TGATGGATATAAAATGGCACTAAACGGCCGTGTTTTTCTCAGGACAGGACGAGGTAGTGGACAGGAGGAGCACCGTGACTTGAGGTTGGGACGAATCTAAACGCTGCCTCAAACGTTCATGTTAAAAAATGTGTGAAATTTTCTTTACAGTCACATCAAAACGGAGGAGGACAACGGCTACTGCTACTCCCCGAAGCAGGAGAAGACGGTGAAGAGAGAGAGGGATGATGACGAGTGCGTAAAGTCTTCTTTACACGTTGTTAAATAAATATATAAAACCTCACGCTCCCGATGTCCGCGATGCTGACACTGGAGCGCCGTGGTGTTAATATTTCGCTTTGCCGACGTCGTATCGTCGCGGTTCCGTAGCTCTCGCGCTAATGAACAGGCTCAGGGCTGTGAAAGTGAACGCTCTGCGCCTCTACAGAAGCGGCGAAGCGACGAGAATACCGAAAGAGAAAAGAGGAAGCTCGGATTTCCTCTTTATTTTAGACCTTTCCCGCTTTAGTGCTTTGACTCTGTGTCTTTTTGGTCGTGAATATTTGAAAGCTTTAACAGGCAGCACGTGCGTGTCTCAGGAAAACAGCTGCGATATCAGAAACGTTCGATCTCTCACAATTCCGTCACGCTGATCGGAAAGATCGGAAAGATCGGAAAGATCGGACTCCAGGCGTGAAACGCCGTGTGCTAATAATCATCAGCGTGATAAACCGTGAATAAAAGACTGTTCCTTTGATATCAGCGCGTCACCGTCGCTACAGCGTGTTATGTGTAACCATAGCAACGACTCTGATAAGCCTGCTGTCGCTCATTGTACGCTGTATGATATTTAATTTAATTAGTTGTTTTACTGTTAATTAATATTTTATTTAATTTCGTTCTGTTCGTGACGAACGTTAACTGCTAAAGACCTTGCGGCGTCGTCTGGGCTCATGTTTGGGTTTTTCTAGTTTCACCTTTTCCTCTTATTCCACTTTTTTGGGAAGCAGGAGGAAGACTACGATGACTACGAAGAGCTAGAGGTAACGATTCGACACGTCTCCTTCCACATGTCTCCTTTTTTTTTCCCCATAATCGTTCCATGTGATTTTAAATTTCATTTTAATTTTAATTCCGGCCGTCGCAGGAAGCAAAGCCGAAAAAGAAATCGAAAGAGAAGAAAGAGGATTCGGCCGGAGGGAAGAAGAAGGGCAAGAAGGAGCCGGAAGAGAAGTGGAAATGGTGAGGAAAATCAACATGGCGGACGCTTGGTCTCGGTGTTTGAAGGAGACGGCTATTCCTTGACGTGTCTAGTGGATTTGTTTTGTCCTGTTGTGGAATTCAGGAATGTTGAAGCTGGAAAAACTGGAAATGATTTAGCTAATTGCGGAGAAACGGATGACTAAGCTTTCGACTCTCTCTTTTCTTTCTGTGCCGCTCAGGTGGGAGGAAGAGAGATACACGGACGGCTCAAAGTGGAGGTTCCTCGAGCACAAAGGTCCCGTGTTCGCTCCTCCGTACGAGAGACTTCCGGAAAACGTTAGGTTTTATTACGACGGTGAGTCCAGGATGGTGTGTGTGTGTGTGTGTGTGTGTGTGCGCGCGCGTGTGTGTCTTTAGTCAGATAAAACACTCGTGATGTGATGTGATGAAGCAGAGTTACGGTTATGACACCAAAGTTGATTATTTTCCAGTAACAGCATGTGTCTTGTTTGTATTCGTGTTTTTACCCTCGACACCTTCTGACCAATCAGAATCCAGAATCGAGCAGCGCTGCGGTTTCTCTCTCTTACGTGTTTATTCGGTTTGTAACAGCTGAGCTGCCTTCACTTCTGTTTCTGCAGGAAAGGCCATGAAGCTGAGCGAGTCGGCAGAGGAAGTGGCGACGTTCTTTGCCAAAATGCTCGACCACGAATACACAACTAAGGACATATTTAGGAAAAACTTCTTCAAAGACTGGAGGAAGGTGACTGCTCCCGTTATCTCAATTTATCTCCTCAACGATTGAAGTTAGAGCTCGGGCCAGATGTTTCTCCTAGATCGGCCAAGATATATATATATGTGTGTGTGTGTGTGTGCAGACTTATACAGTTTGTGCTTTTCTTTTCTTTTCTTTCCTTTTTTGTTCCACACAGGAAATGACCTCAGAGGAGAAGTCCAGAATCACTGATCTGAACAAGTGCAACTTCGTTGAGATGAGCGAATACTTCAAAGCGCAGTCGGAGGCTCGGAAACAGATGACGAAGGAAGAGAAACAGGTGACTGATTGATTTTTAAAATTTATTTATTTATTTTTCTCGACTGGCCTTCGTTGTGCTTCTGCGTTCAGCGCCGAAGAGCGCAAAAATAAATGTAGACATTACAATCTGCGAGAACAAAAATATTAAAAAGAAGTGTTCCAAGCACATCGGGTCTCATTTATCAGTCGTACAGTAGAGTAACGTCGTCCAAACCGTACGACGATTTCTGCCGGATTTCTGAAAGTTTCAGAAAAGGCTGAGTTCCTTCATACGCAGCTCATTTGCATGTAGCGACGCCCACAAATCTCCATAAAAGGTAAAGTGCACAGACAGCTGGGAGCACGAAACGACAGCTCGGGGTAAAGACTGAAAAACTGAAGTAGAAGTTATTCTGACTTGATAAAAATATTTAATTATATATATATTATAATATCCATTTACACGGCACCGTTTCTTTCCACATAAAACGTGTTCTCACGTGTGAATTTACACACTCGGGAATTGACACGATTCTCACCAACGCTCGTACGAACGATTTACGAATGAATCTGTTTGTATCCGGCTTCGTGATTGAGGCTCGTCGCTTGTCGTGTGACTGATACACGCCCACTTTGACGTGTCCTCTCTGACACGTGTTTTTTTTTCTCTACGTCGAGCAGAAAATCAAAGAAGAGAACGAGCGGCTGGTGGGGGAGTACGGCTACTGCCTGATGGACAACCACAAAGAGCGCATCGGAAACTTCCGGATCGAGCCTCCCGGGCTTTTCCGAGGTCGAGGAGATCACCCGAAGATGGGAATGCTGAAACGGCGCATTCGCCCCGAGGACATCATCATCAACTGCAGCAAGTAATTAACAGTTCACGTTTAATCGTGATTGAGATGTTAAGGCGTTTATAGTGTGCGGATATAATAGCAGACCACGATTTAAGTATAAATTTGAATAGTAGACAAAGTCTAAGAGCGATTCTGGAATTGTAAGGAGAAAATTTTCCCCGAACAAAACAAAATTAGAAGCCCACGTTTACTGTGAAATCATCTTTCACCTAATTATCTTTCTGTAGACAGGAAGTGGAATATTCAAGCCTCAGATGTGATTCATTGGCATCTTTAATAGTAGTGATTCAGAGGGTTATTATGTCCTAATGCTGGTGAAATAGGGGTGTGTGTGTGTGTGTGTGTGTGTGTGTGTGTGTGTGTGTGTGTGTGTGTGCTTACACACTTTCACCACAAGGGGGCGGTGTCTGACTCGGTGTTTCTGCCGGTGTTCAGGGTTCATCCGCAGGGCTTTTATTTCACCATTTTGTGTCATCGGAAACAAATTATACTCTTTCTTTTTTTTTTCTTTTTTTTTTAACAGTACTTATTTATTTAGAAGTGAAATGTTTTTCCAAAACATTACCGCTCTTGACATTAATCATTGTCATTTTATGACTAGCCTCCTGACTCCACCATTAAACGTGTAAAACGCTGTAATGACGTTTATTAATGAAGAAGCACAGACATTGTGGTTACGGTGACGGAGCTACGGGAATGTTCGGATCTCTGAGTTCGGAATTTGGATCAGTGCGGAGAAAGATGAAGCTGCGACACTGATTTTTATTTTTTTATTTATTCATTTTAAATAAATAAGTAAATATCCGCTTGTTGACGTGGTTAATTAGCAGATTCTGCTCCCTTTAATTAACCTGATTTAATTTCTCTCTCTCTCTCTTTCTCTCACTCTCTCTCTCTCTCTCTCTCTCTCTCTCCCTCTCTCTCTCTCTCCTGCAGGGACTCGAAGCATCCCAAGCCTCCGCCAGGTTCCAAGTGGAAGGAGGTCCGTCACGATAACAAAGTGACATGGCTGGCGTCGTGGACGGAGAACATCCAAGGCTCCATTAAGTACATCATGCTGAATCCCAGCTCTCGGATCAAGGTGTGTGAGGGTGTGTGTGAGGGTGTGTGTGAGGGTGTGTGTGAGGGTGTGTGTGAGGGGGAGGTTTGCGAGACCTTTTTTTTAATCCTGATCAGGAGAACCGTATGTTCGAGCTTTGTACAGTAGTGGATTTGTGTGAAGGTGTGAGAGGTGATGTGAGATTAGTTAATGTGTGTGTGTGTGTGTGTGTGTGTGTGTGTGTGTGTGTGTGTGTTACAGGGAGAGAAGGACTGGCAGAAGTACGAGACGGCACGTAGGCTGAAGAAGTGTGTGGAGAAGATCCGAGCGCAGTACCGCGAAGACTGGAAGAGCAAAGAGATGCGAATCCGACAGAGAGCCGTCGCTCTGTACTTCATCGATAAGGTACACACACACACACACACACACACACACACACACACACACACACACTCACTCCTCCCTCTTACACACACACACACACACTCACTCTCCCTCTTAAACACACACACGCACACTCTCTCTCTCACTCTCATACACACTCTCTCTGTCTCTCTCACTCACTCACCTCACTCACACACACACACACACACACACGTTGTAATTTCAGCAGAAACTTTGTTTCTGTTCATTTTTGCACTGCAGCGCTGTAGAATTCTCCAGATTCACTTTAACTGTAATAGTAAATGGATAAAAAGCGTGTACCTTTAAAAAATAAATAAATACAATTTTTTTTGCTTGCATTTGATCTTTCTTGCTCTTTTCTTGTGTTCTCTTGTTTAGTGTTTTCTGTCGTGATTTCTTTCTTTATTGCTTTATTAAGTTTTTTTTAATAAACATACAATTGTGATTGACAAATTTATTTCCTCATCTGTCTGTCTCTCTTTCTCTCACTCTCCCTCTCTCTCTCTCTCCCCCCCCTCTCTCTCTCTCTCCCTCTCTCTCTTTCTCTCTCTCCCTCTCCCTCTCTCTCCCCCTCTCCCTCTCTCCGGGTGGTGTAGCTGGCTCTGAGGGCGGGTAATGAGAAGGAGGAGGGCGAGAGCGCGGACACGGTGGGCTGCTGCTCTCTGCGGGTGGAGCACATTAACCTGCACCCTGAGATGGACGGGCAGGAGTACGTGGTGGAGCTCGACTTCCTGGGAAAAGACTCCATCCGCTACTACAACAAGATCCCTGTGGAGAAGAGGGTGAGACACGCGTTCATTCCCGTCTGTCCATCTTCATCATCCTCGTCATCATTAGAAAGCTAGGAACTCCTGCTTTCCTGCGCTCCTGCTCGGTGGGCGAGATCAAGGAGGGGGCGTGGCCAGACACGCATCATTCCAGACACGCGTCATTCCACACACACCGCACCATTCCACACACACCGCGCCATTCCACACACACCGCGCCATTCCACACACACCGCGTCATTCCACACACACCGCACCATTCCACACACACCGCACCATTCCAGCTTAATTAGCACAAACCGCAACATCCCAAGTGCCTGCTTTCTTTCTTTCTTTCTTTCTTTCTTTTTGCTTTTTCCCTTTGCTTTATTTATGACTTTTTTTTCTTGTTATCCTTATCCTTTATTCGTTCTCCCTTTCTTATTCATTTTTTGTTTGTCTTGCCTTTTTTTGTTTTTCCCTTTGTTTGATTTTTTTATTTCTTTTTTTGCATTCTTTTGGTTTTTTTTTTCTTTCT
>CM074960.1:1555213-1572713 GCA_037577455.1 Pangasius macronema | reverse complement strand
CCTTCTTGTTCTTTCTCTCTTTCTTTCCTTTTTTTATTGCTTTCATTCTTATTTATTTACTCCCTCGCTCTTCCTTCTTGTGCTTTGATCTTTTTACTTTTTTGCTTTTTTCTTTCATTCTTTCTTTGCTCCTTCCTTGTTTGCCTCAGAGACTTCGGTCTGTCTTTGCTTCAGTTTCTCACTTCATCATCATCATCATCATCATCGTTATTATTATTATTATTATTAAGAGCAGCAGTCAGAAGTCATTTCTCAAAACCCCGACGTGGCTGAAATAAAATAAAACCTGTAAAATAGTACGTGTAATCCTGCTTTAGAAATAAAATAAAATTAAAAAAACAAAAACCAGCAGCTTCCTCGTGAAGGAGTGGAGTACGGATCAGGACGACACCGCCATCTTAAAGAAAGAAAGAAAGAAAGAAAGAGAAAAAAAAAAGGGTGTTTATATTTATATCTTCACACAAAAAAAAACAGATCACATCCTGTGCACGCTCAGCCTTGTGCACTCTGTGTGTGTGTGTGTGTGTGTGTGTGTGTGTGTGCGCGTGTATGTGTGTGTGTGTGTGGCTCTAACGCTTTAACCTGCTGATCCTGAAGGTCAGTGTGCTAATCTCTCCTCCCGTATTAACGTGGTCGGGTAGCAGATAAGAATCAGTGCATGTGTTCAGCCTCGAACCCGCGTATCTCCTCCACCGCCGCCGACTCTTACGCCACGGCCGAGCGGTTCATTGTATGCAAATGAGCCGCGAAGCGCCGAGACACGCAAGCTCCTGAGAGGGAAAGTCCTCGCCGAGCATTGTGGGAAATGTAGAACGCGGCCTCGTGTTGAGCAGCTGTAAGGAAAAGCTGAGGGCGGAGGAGGGAGAGCGCGAACAATGGGGCCGGTTTGTGTGCCAGAGAGCAGGCCACGTCGTCACACACACACACACACACACACACACACACACACACAGGGAAAGCCAAGGTGGGGAAATAACTTTCTGAAAATATTTGTAGCTCTGAATTTACACTCGAGAGCCAAAGCAGCGAGACGCCGCTGCCTGCCGATTGGTGCGTCTGTAACTTAACCCCTTCATACCCGGCGTCCTCTGCGGTGATGGACTCGGGTTCTGCTGCGGGTTCTGCTGCGGGTTCTGCTGCGCTGTCGACTGTCCACGGTTCCTAAAGAACTCCTTAGCGTTTTAAAAAAGATCTCCGAAATCAGCTCCACGTCCTGAACGTGCAAAAACGTCAAGTATGTTGCTCACTTACTGTTTAAAAAAATTACAAAACGATCATTTCTATAAGACTTGAACACAAATTTTTATTTTTATTTATTTATTTATTTATTTATTGTCTAAACATATAGGAAAGTTTTTTTTTTTTATTATTATTAATTTATTTATTAATTTTTATTTTTCTGTTTTTTTTTTATTAGAAAATAATTTTGATATGAGGCGCAATTTTAAGTTAAAAAGAAATCAAAAGAATGTGGATAAGTTTTTAAATAATTCATCCACGAAATGAATCACAACTTACTGAAGCAACAGTTTGGATCGTCTCTGGGTTTGTTTATTATTTTATTTTATTATTTTTATTGTTTATTTTTAAGAGTATGTTAGAGCAACCCCTTCAGAAAAAAAACAAAAAAAAAAAACACAAACAGCCAGGACTTGCAAGTATCATTGTTTTTATTTAAAACTATAATAATAATAATAATAATAATAATAATAATAATAATAATTAGATGTAGATGCCTGTGCGAGTGTGTGCGATAGTTGTGTGTTTTAAATATTGAAATATTCCTAAGAGAAGACGAGCTCGATCAGGCTCCTGGCTGAGAGATGAATGCAGCGGTTGTTGTGATTACCTGCGTCCCGCCTCCAGCTCTATTTTGGGAGAAAAGTCCTCGCTATGACACAATAGCTACAGGAACTCCCTGAGCCCAGCACACACACACACACACACACACACACACACACACACACATACATGGGAGTGCCTTTTTGTTTTGGAGAGTTTGTCGTGGGAGATTTTGTCGTTTATTTTTTTTCCCGCCTTCTGAACTTTCCCCCACACTCCAGTATGTCCATCGTGTGTGTGTGTGTGTGAGATAGTGTGTGTGTGTGTGTGTGAACAGGATAACAGTAACGTTGTTTTTGTCTCCTCTCTACAGGTGTAAAAAATGGGGCGTCCCCATCGAAAAGATCTACAACAAAACGCAGCGGGAGAAGTTCGCCTGGGCCATCGACATGGCCGACGATGACTACGAGTTTTAAAGGGAAAAGCGGCGTTTTCTGATTTTTACGAGGATTAGCGTTCATCCATCGACTCCACCGTGTCCGAACGTGTTAAAGCGAAGTGAGGAAACAAAACTGGACGAGACGAGACACGACACAACACACAACACAACACACAACAACAAAAGCCCGACCCTAAACCGTTCCCTATAAACGATCCGGCTGATGAAAGGTTTAACCCGAGTCCTGAGCGCGGAGCCCTGCGGAGATCCGCCGCCACACGGCTCCGGCACGCACGCGCTCGGCTTTCCGCTCGCTCCCGGGGTCTCTCCGCGCGCTCCCGGGGTCTCTCCGCGCGCTCCCGGGGTCTCTCCGCGTCTCCGTCGGGTTTTAGCCTCGGATTTATCCATGAATTCTATATTTTAATATAAGAAATAAATCAGAGTTGTAATAAGAGGCGCGTCGGGGACCGGACTACGGAAAGCCATGTGTGAAAGACTCGTGACTCGGAGCGCGCGCATGCGTGTGTGTGTGTGTGTGTGTGTGTGTGTGTGTGTGTGTGTGTGTTTTTAAACTTCAGCGAGACGTAGAGATCCATCACGTAACCGAGTCCATCACCAGGGATGCACCAATCCAGTATTTTTATTTTCACCGCCGCTCGGAGAATCGTCCCGACGCTTTTCCCCAAACACTGAGCCGACTGGGTCCTAGTTTTATTTTATTTTATTTTATTTTTTAAAAATTTTAAGCGTATAATCGCTTCCTGTATTCCGAGTCACTGAGCCAGAACAACAATTTGACTTATTGATACAATTAGAAAAAAAAAATCTTGACTTTTTTTTTTTTTTTTTTTTTAAATAAACATCTAAACGTTTCTAGATTATATTAACGCTATTAATATAATGTAGAAAGTGTAACGCTTCTTAAAAAAAAATGATAAAAAATCGTTTTTTTTTAAACTGATGAATTTTACTGTGGATTTTAAAAAAGTTAGTGAAGCTTTTAAATATGATAAATAATGTACTGTATTGTAATTATAGAATATATTTACAGTAATGTACCATAAATTATACAGTTACACTTAATCAATAAAATTCAGGAATTTTTTTTTTCTTTTTTTTTTTTTTGCGCTTCATATAAATTACATTTAACTTTACATCGTGTCGAATGTCTTGCAGCGTCTTAAAAAGACAAAAATGAGTCTTTGGTACTTTTATAAAAAAAAAAATAATAATAATTTTAAAAAGCCGTAAACGCAGGAGTGTTTCATCGATGCTTCAGATTTATTCTGTGTTTTTAGCGAACCTTAACTTTTTTTTAACTTTTTTTTTTTTATTTTATTTTTTCCCCTCTCTCATCCATCTTCAGAATCGTTCTGGATCAGATCAGGGGGGAAAAATCAAAAATAAAAATCCGAATGTCAATCCATGAGATCGGATTGGTGCATCCCTACTCTTCTCTTCTTCTTTTATTTTTGGGGGAATTTTTTTTTTTTAAATATATATTTGAATTTTTTTCTGTTTCTATCAGGGATGTACATTTCGTTTTTTCGCGAGTATGTGAAAGGGGCGAGCTCCGTGTTAACGCTGACGTTGTTGTAGTGAATTTTACTTTGTGTTTATTAATTTTTTTTCTTTCTTTTTTCCTTTTTTTTAATTCCTGTGCAGAATGTTTGGGTTTTATTTTTTTTTTCCTCAGCAGTACAGTTACAACACTCTTACTTGAAACATGGCTGGGTGAGACGTGTGTACACACACACACACACACACACACACACACACACACGATCATAAACATGAAGAACTGGTTTCTCTATATATGTGAGATGCAATTTTTTGCCAAATGAATAGAGATGTGTATGAATACGGTGTACATGCGGAAGATTCGGGGTCTTCTTTGTAAAGAATTAGGAACAAAAGTGTCCGAAGTTAACTTTTTAATGTGAGGCTCTGCACTTATTTATAGCTGTTAGAAAGTGTGCTAAAGCTAACTTCAACATTTTTACCACATTTAGCCTTAAGCAATCATGTTTTATTATTTTTAATATCAATATCGGTTGTTTTACAAATAATAAACCATGCCACTTTTCTTACCCTCTCCTTTCCTTTCACTTCCTCGCTTCCATCCTGATGTCTTGCTTTCGTGTATAAAGACAAAAGTCTTAAATTTATTTGAAACATAACGTTATTAGAGGGACGACAAAGCCACACACACACACACACACAGTGTGTGTGTGTGTGTGTTTCTTCATAAAAAGGTGAATAAAATATACAGCACACATGGTCCGTATTCAGAAAGTTAAAATCCTGTTGTGTTTATTAAGCCCCGCCCACAAATGTTTACACAATCTATAATCGAGTTTAACTAACGAACTTCTTGTAAACTGTTTGTAAAACCGCTGGAAGGTGCGTTAAATTGCTAAAGCCGACGAAGAAACGTTTATAAATAAATAAATAAGGTGCTGGACACAGTCTGGGATAAATATTTCTTTTTTTGCTCGTTATCCCAAAATAAACAAACTTTTAATTTTTATAATGAAATGCACGCATGTTGTGCCGTTACAGGAAAATAATAAGCGAGGTGGCGATACCGTTACCATGGTGATTATTTTGCCATAACAGTAACAGCTCGATATGCCACAGCGATACTGACGTCTGGATCCTGATTGGTCAGAAGGCGTCGATTTTCCGTCACTTCATATAGCAGATAGATGCGTCACAGTTTCTATAGGAACGGGGACGTGTACGGCGCACGTTTTTTTACGTAAACGGATTTAAAAATCATCCTGTAAGGAAAGGAATTGTGTTTATTTACATCTTATGGAAGGAGTCTCCAGTGTCAGCGCTTTGTAACATCAGTAGCATCATGTTAGCTCGCTGTGATGTCAGAAGAAACGTTTAAAAATAAATAAATAAGGTGCTGGACACAGTCTGGGATAAATTTATTTTTTTTTTGCTTATTATCCCAAAATAAACAAACTTTTCGTATTTATAATTAAACGCACGCGTGTTGTGCCGTTACAGGAAAATAACAAGCTAGGTGGCGATACCGTTACCATGGCGATTATTCTGCCATAACAGTAACGGCGTCTTCCGAAGTTTTATTTCTCTTCACGACGGCGAAATCGCCAACAACTGAAATTATTTATCACGCAAATTTTCACTTAATTTTTTTACTTATATTAATGTTTAAAAAAAATCCATATTTTAATAAAAACAGATTTTAGTTTTTATTATTCGGAGCTCGTTAGATTAAACCGTTAAAAATGCAGCGGAGTAATACGAGCCCTTCACATCGCGCCGGTTTATAGCCGCGTTTAACGCCGTTGAAACTTGTAGTTAATACGAGAGAAAAAAAACGCAGTCTGTATGGATTCATGAATATGTATGAATATGCAAATCAGGACACGCCTCCACGTTCTTCCGACATCGCAAACCACCTAACGTTGCTTAGCTAACGTGTTTACGTCGGTGATTAATTTAGCAGCCAATCCTGTTAAAGTGTGACATCGACATAACAAGCTCTGACACTGGAGACTCCTTCCTTTTTAATCCGTTTATGTGGAGAACAGGTCCCTGTGAATGAGCTGTTGCTATAGAAACGATAAGACGTCAGAACAAACCCGTGGAGCTGCACTGTCGTTATCGGAAACGAATCAACGCCTCCTGACCAATCAGAATCCAGAATTCAGCACTGGCTGTGCCCTAAAACCCCAGTTTAGTGTCTCAGTGGCGTGTCTTGCGCTCAGAAGGTGTAAATAAGACTCACTTACTGCCCCTTTAACCTCATGTGATGATTTACAGTAGCACAAGTAAATAAATAAATAAATAAATAAATCCCAGTCCTGCATCTGGATCCCGTTAAGAGGCCCTTCGACCCCGAACACGAGATGGGAACCATATTTTTTCCCTGAATCTTTTTTCTTCTCCTCTCATCTGCTGAAGTTTCTGTTGCTCCGTTTCATATCTGTCGCTAAAGACGTGAGTGAGCGAGCGAGGAGGAGGATGCATCACGTTCTTTCCTGTGCAGGTTCCTCGGCGCACGTTTCTGCAAACGGTTCTCATGTCAAGCAGAAAACCACACCACAGCCGCCGCAGCTCTTCGGCTCGGAGGCAGCTTCTGCAGAGAAGTGGCACAGATAACGCTAACGCTAACGCTAACGCGGATGCGTCTTTCACCTCACGAGGTCTGCAGTCTAACGGTGGCACGCGCGCATTTCTAATATGACGTCTGGATCCTGATTGGTCAGAAGGCGTCGATTTTCCATCGCTTCATATAGCAGATAGATGCGTCACAGTTTCTATAGGAACGACTCGTTCACGGGGACGGGGACGGCGCACGTTTTTTTCACGTAAACGGATTTAAAAATCATCCTGTAAGGAAAGGAATTGTGTTTATTTACATCTTATGGAAGGAGTCTCCAGTGTCAGAGCTTTGTAACATCGGTAGCATCATGTTAGCTCGCTGTGATGTCAGAAGAACGTGGAGGTGTGTCCTAATTTGCATATTCACACATATTCATAGATCCTTGCTTTTTTTTGGGGGGATAATTAAAAACAAATTACACTATTTATAAATAGTTTTTAATGGTTTAAAACGACAGAATTAACTCCACGCAGACTGTGATAGAATGTAATGAATAATTCACGTGATTGTAGAATGAAACTCTGAGACGTCGGTGAAAGCCGTGTGTGCGTTACCTGCCTCGCCGCGCCTCGCCGCGCCTCGCTCTGCCGGAACCGACTTCACCCCGAAGAGCTGCAGCGGTTGTGGTTTCCTTTTAGCTTCACACACAAAAATGAAAACCTGAATCCTACAGCGCTTTAAAGGTAGATATAAATCGTCATGTTCTAGAACCGCTAAATTCTAGAAGGTCCCGATGACATGTGGTTTCATTCTAGAACGTTCTGGGGAAGGAACATGCAGTCTAAGGTGGAATTAACCGGATAACTGACTGTTCACCCTCGTGCTCTAGTACGTCCTGATGACATGCTCTCGCTCCAGAGTGTATAATTGTAAAATATGCAATTAAGTCATTTCTAGAATGTTCTAGAATGTCCTGAAACACACACACAGACACACACACACACACACACAGACACACAGAGACACACACACACACAGACACACACATAGAGACACACACACAGACACACACACACACAGACACACATAGAGACACACAGACACACAGAGACACACACACACAGACACACAGACACACAGAGACACACACACAGACACACACACACACACAGACACACAGAGACACACACACACACACACAGATCTCCAGAGCTTGTCTTTTGTGCCATTCTGGAGCCTTAATCTTTTCGTTTTGTTTGTTTGTTTGTTTGTTTNGTTTTAATGATTGAAATAGTTCATGATGTCATGTTCTAAGATGACTTTCTGAAATAAGAGTGTTCTAGATCATCATGATGAATTGTGTGATTTTCTCTTTTCACTTCACTCTAGGACACTAAACCTGTGTATGCTCTGTGTGTGTGTGTGTGTGTGTGTGTGTGTGTGTGTGTGTGTGTGTGAGATTCTTGGATGGGACAACGGTATTTCTTCAGGACGTTCTAGAACAATAACACGTCATCAGGATGTAGTATGTGGTGGAATATGAAGGTTCTAGAACAACTCGATTCTATCGTTAAAACATTAATTTCTGCAGCTGAACCTTCTGCTGTGGCTTAACGCTAGAACATGATGGTTCTAGAATCCATAGTTTTCATTTCTACCTTTAACGCATTGTGTAGAATTTTTATTGAACATGGAAGACCTTTTTCAGGACGTTTTAGAACCAGAGCACATCATCAGAACGTTCTAGAATATGATGGTTGTGCAGACTGTGTTAGAACTGACATTCTAGAACCAGATCAGGTTATCGGGACGTTCTAGAATATGATGGTTCTAGAACACGATTTAAGTAGAATTGTTTTTTTTTTCAGGTCATTTTAGAAAACTGTAAACCCACATGGTGTGGTGGTGGTTGCTCTGTGACTCTGTATGTGTCTCTCTGTGTGTGTGTGTCTGTATATCTGTGTGTCTCTCTGTGACTGTGTGTGTGTCTGTGTGTGTGTGTGTGTCTGTGTATCTGTATGTCTGTGTGTGTGTCTGTGTGTCTCTGTGTGTTTGTCTGTGTGTCTCTGTGTGTGTGTCTATGTGTCTCTGTGTGTGTCTGTGTGTGTATATCTGTGTGTCTCTCTGTGACTGTGTGTGTGTGTGTCTGTGTGTGTGTGTCTGTGTATCTGTATGTCTCTGTGTGTGTCTCTGTGACTGTGTGTGTGTGTGTCTGTCTGTGTATCTGTATGTCTCTGTGACTTGTGTGTGTGTGTGTGTCTGTGTGTCTTTATGTGTGTGTCTGTGTCTCTGTGACTGTGTGTCTGTGTGTGTCTGTGTGTTTGTCTGTGTGTCTCTGTGTGTGTGTGTATGTGTGTCTGTGTGTATGTATGTGTGTATGTCTGTGTGTGTGTATGTGTGTGTGTGTGTATCTGTGTCTCTGTGTGTGTGTGTTCCAGGTACAGTAGGTGGTTTATATTTGGTGCTCTGCGCCTTTAAGAGGCCGCTTTGTTGGAAGTGAAGGGGGCTCGGATGGGGGAAGGGCCGCAGCGGCCGCGTCTCAATCCGAGCAGCTCGAGGGTTTTTTTCCTCTGTACAGGCGCAAACCCGGAGGAAGCAGCGAGCAACAGCAGGAGCGCAGCGGAGCACCGAGGGAGAAACCTAGCCGCCTTTAACCCGGCCTGAGACTCGTCACTGCGGAGACATAATGCTGTAACTCCCGGAGAGAGAGAGAGAGAGAGAGAGAGAGAGAGAGAGAGANGGATCTGGAGATGTGCAGCAGCAGGACTGAGATTGCGCCGACACTCCGCCGCGTCCGTCCGTCTGCTTCCCCGCGCCGCTGCTCACACGGTAATAAACCCCGAGCCTCTGCTTCTTCACCCAACAAACCCGCGGTCCTGTGGAGCACACTGTCTCCCTCTCCCTCTCTCCCTCTCTCTCCCTCTCCCTCTCCCTCTCCCTGATTCTTTCTTTCTCCTTCAGCCATACTTCTGTGCATTCTGCTTCTTTGAAATGTAACACCGCGCGGCCTACATTCAACACTAGAGTTAGTTTTTATCCATTTGCGCCTACAAAAAACCCCCCAAAAAACAGCAACAACAGGATCCTGGTTTAGAAAGAAAACTTGCCAGGAGATAATGTGGAGCTGAAGCTCATCCAGACAGGCTGGGATGATCAGGTTAGCCATTAGCTTAGCAGTGTGTCAGCTTTCACACTAAACACACACACACACACACACACACACACACACACACACACACACACACACACACAGAATAATAATCTCATTAAATGTCCAAAGTGACACGTTTTACATTACAGATAATCAACATTACTGGTGTTGTAATCTCTTTGTGTGTGTGTGTGTGTGTGTGAGTGTGTGTGTGTGTGTGAGTGTGTGCGTGTGTGTTTTTCACAAAGCTGACCTTTCTCATGTTTATAGAGGTTTTAAGGTTTAAAAAACCTCCGCCTTTACCTTTACACACACACACACACACACACACACACACACACACACACACACACACACTGCTCTAAATAATGGAGCCGCTCTGAGACACAAAGACAAAAAAAAAAAATCCAAATTGTTTGTTTCAGAAATGAAGGTGTTGTCCAGGCTGGTTGTATTCATTGTAGCTTCTTCTTCTTCTTCTTCTTCTTCTTCTTCTTCTTTACAGTCTTCTGTATTTTGGTGTTGTTTTTGTGTAGAAAAAAAAAAAATCCAGCCCAGGAGGCGTTGAGTTTAAATCCGTCTCTCTCCCCCCTCCTCTGGCCTGTTTTTCGTAGGTGTCCCATTCAGGAGGAGGTGCAGGAGCCACTAAATTGTTCTGAAAGGGGAAAAGGAGAACAAACGGGGGAAGTGGCCATGGCTACAGCTGCCTCCTTCTTCTCCAACGGACCCGGGCCGTGGACGCCGAGCGACACGGAGATGAACAGCGTCTACCGGGACCTGGAGCTCGGCACCGTGCTCACGCTCTTCTACTCCAAGAAATCTCAGAGGCCGGAGAGGAGGACGTTTCAGGTGAAGCTGGAGACGAGGCAGATCATATGGACCAGAGGCACGGAAAAAATCGAAGGAGAAAGTGAGTAGTAGGGCGCGTGCGCCCGTGTGTGTGTGTGTGTGTGTGTGTGTGTGGGAGCTCAAGCTTGTCGGAGTGTATGATGTTATGTCAATGCTGTGATTCATGACACGGTGATATCGTAGCTGATCAGATTAATAAGATTGTTTTTAAAAATATCACTGGACTCGAAACTCTTTCTGCTTAAACATAAGGCTGGTCGATACGATATAATTTGTAGTGCTATGTGCTATGACAGTCATTTTCGAGCTGCACTCAACTATAAATGCCATTGTGCATCGAGTGCCCTGAGTTTTATCTCCTTTTCCATGTTTTTAATCATTACAGTAAAATATTATTGGAGTTTTTGAATAGTTTTGCTTTAGTATCACTTATCCTTCATGAGTATCATGCATGTTGTTAGGCGGATTGGACGTTAGAGATCGGATGTCACTGAAAGTGCATTAGAGACTGGAGTCTACAGAGGCCTAACCTGCAATGTCTTTACTACAATGCAGTACCTACAATCTATAACCTCTAATCTGTAATCCCTAGCCTTTAATGAGATGGGATGTTAGAGAATGGATCGGATTCTCCTTAATGAGATTGGACATTAGAATGGAGGTTGGATATTTGATATTAGCGATTAAGATATTACAGAGTTTATATTCGAGATTGGACTTTAGAGAAGGAATTGGACATTCCGTAATGGAATAGCTTGGAGGTTAAGTTGAAAGATTAGACGGCAGAGATCGGATGTTATTGAATGGACATTAGGCATCAGACGTTACTGAAAGGATGTTAGAGATCGGATGCTGCTGAATGGACATTAGAGATTGGACAGTACAGAATGGGCTGAAGCTTACAGAATGGATATTTGAGAATGAGCGCTAGAGATCTGACATAAGGGATCGGACATCACTGGCTTTACGTTAGAGATTGGACCAATCACTCAGGATTGGGCAGAACTGGATGGATTGGACGCTGTAGAATTTGTTACATGTTAGACGTTAAAGGATGGAGGTTACGGTATGGATGTTAGAGATTGGACATTGCAGGATTGATGTCAGATTAGACGTTAGAGATCAGACTTGACCTAACAGAATGAACTGGACATTAATTCGTTTAAAATTGGACGTCACAGATTGGATGTTAGAGTTCATGCTGCAGATTGGACGCGGCTGAACAGAGGCTACATTCTGACGTCGACTCTTCGCTAGTCGAAAGTCTCCATTGTGACGGCTAGTAGCTAGCTGATCGGATGCTAACTGTTTTATTTCTTTTCTTCTGTTTAGTTGCTAATAAGAAAAATGATAAAAATTGAACATAAGAAGTAACTGAAACTGTTTTTTTCTTTAAACTTTGCACTTTTGTTGCTAGCAAAACGGTAACGTGGTGATATTTTACGGCGATGTATTCTCTCCACATCGCGTAGCCTCGCTCGATACGCTACACGACGCGTGGGTTCGTCTCGGTCTGTTTTGCGAGATGGTGATGAATAAATAGTTTGTGTTGTGTTGTGTTGTCTGCGTGTAAGAACAGACTCAGCTGATGATGATGATGATGATGATGATGATGATGTTGTACTTCTTGGAAAAGCACATCAGCAGATGTGAAGAAGTCGTATCACATTAATAGCTTCGAGTTTCATCAGCATTTGTCCCTGAACCTGTCAGTGTTTCAGTGGTCAGTGTGGCTGTGTGTGTGTGTATGTGTGTGTGTGTGTGTGTGTGTGTGTGTGTGTGTGTGTGTGTGTGTGTGTGGCTTTACGTCCTCATTAGCAGTGAGGTTGGTGAGGTTCAACACGCAGAGGTATGATGATGATGATGATGATAAAATTATATAAACTGTTTTTTTTTTGTATTTTAAGTTATTATTCAATACATATATCATTCTGGATCATTCTTAAAACTATGTATTTTATCCCGTTTTAGTTAAGAATCACTTCAGTAGTTTTTAAAGAAATAGATATCCGATGTTCACGGTGTCATCCGATACTCAAGGATTCGGTCTCGTCCGATCTCTAGGGTCCGATTCTGAGTGTCTGCTTTAGCGTCTGCGCTAAAAGTTGGGAAACGCTGCATGCTACGCTTCGAAGAGTTTATTACTTTACGTTACGTGTTGCTCCTCCCGATCCAACATGGCCGCCGGTGACGTGAGCGGGACGTCTCGGGTCCTCCGCTCAGGACAAGGAGTCTGGACACTCGATTTGCGGTACTAATGACATGCACAAATTTATATATGTCGTAGACTCGGTGGAAGAACAAATCCAGATGATTCTCCTCGTGAGAAATCGGAGTCGCTGTGAGAATTAGGAATGTCGAGTGTCCGTGTCGGCGTGTTATGGAGGCGTGTAAAACGCCGTGACTCCTGCCATCGTTAACCACGTGTTCACTGACAGGATATTACGTCTAAATTTGATGGACTAATTGAGCGGGTCGTGTGTTCTGCGAATAAAAGCTTTTGTTTTGCCGTCTTTTAAAATGTTCTGGTTATGGGACTCTGTAGGTCTGTGGATAGATCGATTCTATCACGCTCTGGACGTCAGAAAAAACTGTAATATTTTAGACTTAATAACTTTAGACGTTTTCCTTTTTTTACGTGTCGGCTGCTAACTTCAGCTACCATTTAATACGTGATTTTTAGAAAATAGAATTTGAAATCACGTTCCATTTCTGATTAATTAAATCTGAATGTTTTATAATAATTTATGCGTAACAGACCAGCTGTGGTAGGTTTCCACCAAACCTATAACGATACGAGGTTACTATAATGATACGAGGTTACCGTAACGATACGAGGTTACCATAACGATATGAGGTTACCGTAACGATACGAGGTTACTATAACGATACGAGGTTACCATAACGATACGAGGTTACAGTAACGATACGAGGTTACAGTAACGATACGAGGTTACTATAATGATATGAGGTTACCGTAACGATACGAGGTTACTATAACGATACGAGGTTACCGTAACGATACGAGGTTACCATAACGATACGAGGTTACTATAACGATATGAGGTTACCGTAACGATACGAGGTTACTATAACGATACGAGGTTACCATAACGATACGAGGTTACTATAACGATACCATGTTACTATAATGATACAATTATTTTTTCTTTTTTAACTCCCAGACGTGTTTAGGCGTGATGATATGTCACGGATATTGTGAGAAACGCCGTTACGGTGTGATCAGTGTTGATCTCGTACGCACTTCTGTGTCTGCGATTAGTAAATTTCTGCTCAATTCTCGTCAATAATCTCCTCACACATTAATTTTGACGCAAGGAACTGAATTCCTTTTGTTTCTTTTAGTTTAGTTTATTTTTCAGTTTTTCAGCATCACTGAAATGACGTCATCGCTTTGTTTCATGATGTTTCTCGTGTATTTTTTGTCGCGTCGCTCGTCTCTCACCCTGCTCTGCAGAAAGGTGTCTGTTTTCGGAGCATGGCTCTGTACGGAGCAGGCGTTGAATGTCATGTAGGCCTTTGTGTAGCAGCTGGCTGTCTCCACACACACACACACACACACACACACACACAGAGCGAGAGCAGGATGCCTCACACACAGCTGCACTCTGCTCCGGATGCAGCAGCCGAGCAGGAAAAATGGCCCGGGCGAGATTTTCTTTTCCTCCTTTCTCTCGGCTCTCCGTGGCTCTGAGAGAAGACGCTCGGCCAGCGCAGGGTCACATGGCTCATGTCTGAAGTGTGGCGATTTTTTTTTTTTTTTAGAGAGATGATTTAGCTGTAATGAAATAAAGCAGAGCCACGTTGAGCTTTTGTGTATCACGTGGCCTCAGCTGGCTTAGATTTGTGTCTGTTATGAAATGAGGTCTGTTCTTTCTTTCTGGATTAGTTTGCTAGGTTTTTTTTGTTGTTGTTTTTTTTTTTAATTCTAGTTTTTGTCAAAAACTAGGCTTGTGTCTGTAATCTTTTATACACTATTACACTACCACCATATCAGTGACATTTACTCTGATTATATTATTATATTATATGATATTATATTATCTTACCAGACCTGCTAACCGTTCCGCATTTTGCGTAGGAGCTCTGTGAACTAACATCGCTGGTACGCTTATCATTCAAAAAATACACCAAAATAAAAGTCTCCTTTTTTCTCCGCAATGAAATGGCAGATAAAACAAATGACATATGAATCTGGAATGATTGACAGTTGTGTATGTGTGTTTTTTTTTTTTACTTTTGGAAGCTCCGCCCCCTTCCCCTCCCTCATCTCGCCCTCGCTTCCTCTGTAATAACATCCCGGTGTATGTTTGACCTAGCTAACATTTAGACATGTCTATAGCTAACGTCAGATCACTATATTTATTATGAATGTTAAATAAAGTTTATTAGTTTTGAAGGAAAACAATATGTGTCTCAGCTGATAGTCAAAGTTTCGGTATCAATATCGGAGAAGAGAGACTTGTGAACTTTTGTCACTGGAGATGAACCAGTCGAATCTGCAGTGATTGAGTCAACGCATCAAAAAAAAAAAATTTGAGAGACTATAATCACTTGTGGCGGATCCTTCGAGGCGGGGGAAGAAGTGGGATGAAGTACGTCCTTACGTACGGTGCGTACTTTCTGTCACGGTCAGAGGAGAATGTTTCGAGTTTGTTATTGTGAAATAAAATCTATTAGCTAACATTAGACACGTATATATAACTAACATCGGTTTGTTTATTTATTTATTTATTCAGCAGAAAAAAATGATTAGAAATGGTTCATTTGGGTTTTCAAATCAAAAAAGATGAAAATTTTGACCCAAAACAAAGCGTCAAGTCAAATAATGTTAATGCTGATGAGTTGTTATTATTATTATTATTATTATTATTATTATTATTATTATTTCTTTTACTGTTTGTGTTACTGTAAATTTTTTTTTAAAAATCTCTTGAACTCCATCATCCAGCTTTTCCCCGACTGCACAGCTGCTAATATTATTACGCCCTGCTGGACTCCTCAAAGCTGAAATGGTGGAAACGCTCGTTTTCCTGTCTTTTTTCTTTAAGGCTTAAATTGTTTAGCGTGATTATTTAAAATGGAAAATCACAAGCAGGAAAAAATCAATATTGCAGAAGCTGACTGGAGTCCGCTCGCAGTAAGAGAACCTCTTCATCCGTAAACCCTCTCTAACACATCCAGCCTCTTCAGATGCTTTAAATCACCTAAAATTACACGCCATGAGTAACAGAGGAGAAAATATTATCACCTAATTAACCTTTTTATAAACAAACAAAATCTTTCCTGCAAAATATCATTTAAAAAGGTACACGGTTAAAGGAGCTCAAACTATCTGTCTTCAAAAAAAAAAAAATCCATGACTTTTATCTTTTTAAAAATCTCAGGTGTTGAATCTGACCCAAAAAATACATTTTATTTAGTTATTATTTTTAAATTTTATGCGTAAAGTTATTAAAAAATACACTAAAGACATGCTGCGGGGATAATGACAACAGAAATCAGGATAATGATCTAAATGAAATTAAATTAAATTAAATTATTGCTCTCAAGTAATTTGAAGGTGATTTTTATATCTTAAATTTTCCTGAAATATATTTTGTCTGTAAGTGTGAACGTAAACGAAGTGCTGATCCAGTTGTGTAATGGCGATACACACTATACGAAGAGCAGAGAGTTACAGACTTGAGCACACAGACACACACAGACACGCACAGACACACTGACACAGAGACACACAGACAGACACGCACAGACACGCACAGACACGCACAGAGACACACACACAGACACACACACAGACACGCACAGAGACACACACACAGACACGCACAGAGACACGCACAGAGACACATGCACAGAGACACACACACAGACACGCACAGAGACACACACACAGGCACAGAGACACACACACAGGCACAGAGACACACAGACACACACACAGACATGCACAGAGACACACACACAGACATGCACAGAGACACAGACACAGAGACACACACACAGACACAGAGACACACAGACACGCACAGAGACACACACACAGAGACATAGAGACACACGCAGACACGCACAGAGACACACACACACACAGACACAGAGACACAAAAGTAAGAGAGTTATGAAATGTAGAATGAGATGTCATTTCATTTCCTTTCTGCCCTTGTTTTTTTTATTTTTTAAGGCCAGGGGTTTGCGTTCCTCGCCGCAGGAGGAACCCGGCCGTGCCTTCCCATGGGTTTTGAAAGCTGTTCTTCATTCCGTGTTTGTGGCTCGCTCGGTCCTGGGGATATGAAAGGAGAAGTGTTGCAGCGAGACGCTGCTCGGGCCGAGTTTAGGAAAATACGCCATGTACAGAAGCGCGTCACGTTACACAGAGGGTTAGGATTGTGGGGAAAAACACACACAAAAAAAACAACCAAACAAAATGAACAGCGTAGCGTTTGTTTATCCTGGCAACTTTAATCACATCAAAATATTAGCCGAAGTAAAATAAGTAACGAGGTGAAGGATGGAAATAAAGTTTCGGTCGCGTCTCTATGGAGAGAAACGCTGCGTATCATCGTACTTATTTTCTTAAATATCGAAATTTAGAAAACGTTAGTTGCGTACAGACGAAAGTTAATAGCGTAGCACGAGCGACGTTTAGCCGACGTTCATGCTAGCGAGTGATGATTGGCTCAAGTTGCTTGTTTATTGTCTCCTGTGGGCGTGGCCTGTGTAGTTTTTATTTCAGATGAGAAACAGTATTCGCTCTCTCTCGCTATATAGATATATATCTTCTAAAGATAAGTAGTAAACAAATAACGCACTGTTTAGCGTTAACATCGGCTGTTTGATTTACGCAAATCGTACGAGCTTCATCCTCGGATTAGATTAGTGAAGCAAGCTAGCTGTACCGGCTACGCACACTCAGGCTCACGGAGGATCGCCGCTACTTCCTGTTTACGGAAATATTTGCGTAAATATCACGTTGTTGCGTATCTCGGTAACAAGAGTTTGGGCCGAGATCTTGACTCCGCATGTGAACAGGTCACGTGACAGACGTTCACTCCACGCTTAGCTTTTGTGTTGTTGCGTAGCTGCTCTCTGAGTGACTCGTACGAAGAGCTTGGAGCTGAGATTCGTTTTGTGTTTGGTGTTTCGAGACCGTCGGCGTCGTCTCTCGCAG
>CM074960.1:1530139-1545890 GCA_037577455.1 Pangasius macronema | reverse complement strand
AAGCTCATGTTGACTAGCTAGCTAGCATTAGCAGTGAGCATGGATTAAAATTCCTGTCAGAAATTCTAGCAGTTTAGATCATGACTGCAAACCAGCTAGCTAGCTTTCACAGGAGATAAGATTATGAATATCTACGAATACTACAAAAATATTGTCAGGTTAGCTTATGCTAGCCATCTTTCTAGTGTTAGCAGTGATGTTTTAGAACATGAATATGGCTTAAAAGTCCTGTCAGAAATCCTGTGTGGCTAGCTGTCTAGGTAGCACAGGAGATAGGAATTTGTAGATACTTAACAATTATAAAAATGGTTTGAAATCCCTGTCAGAAAACCTGACAAGTTAGCTCATGTTAGCTAGTATTAGCAATAAATAAAAGACATCTATGAACATGGCTTATTAGTCCTTAGGCTATCTCATTTTAGCAAGTTAGCCTAGAAGTTAAGCTTATGAGCATCTATGAATATTACAAAAATCCTGTCAGGCCAGTTAGCCAGCATTAGCAGTGCTGAATAATGATATCCATGAATATTCTGTAATCTTAGTTTATGCTAACCACCTAGCTAGCATTAGTAATGAAGATTAAGAACTTGTCTTAAAAATTCTGTCAAGTTAGCTTATGTCTATTAGCCAGCTAGATATAATTATTAGTGAAGATTATGAAGATGCTTTAAAATCAGCTTACCCCAGCTAGCATTAAGTAAATATTCAATGTTAAGTAAATACTGCCTAGTGTTGCCAGCGAAGGCTAAGTAAATATATAAATATGGCTAAAAAAAAACTGTCTGAAATGTCAGGTTTGATCATGTTAGCCAGCTACCTAGCATTAACAGTGAAGAATAATTACGTCTCGAGCACCATCGACCCATCGATTATAATTCTCACCTTTTTATTCTTGTGAAATTTAATACAATCGGTCAATCAATTTATTCACAGTGAAGAATGATGATTAGAAATCCTGTCAGGCAAGCTTAGGTTAGCCAGATCATTAGCGGTTACTCAACCGAACTTTATGAACATATAATATTTTCGGTAAGAAATCCTGTCTGGTCAGGTCATGTTAGCTAGCTAACTTTTTTTTTATAGTAGTCATAGGTGTTCAAAATCTTATGTTAGCTACTTGACTAGCATTAGCCGTGTTATATTAGTGCCTAGCTTTGCGGTGGCGTAAGAATGTCTTCTAGACAACTGATTTTTATCTAGAATATTTTAGAAATGCGTAACAAAACAATACACTGCGCGCGAGTGCGTGTGTGTGTGTGTATGTGTGTGTGTGTGTGTGTGTACTGACATTTCTTAAAAGTTCTTCCTTATTGATTCTGGCTCATTTGGCTTATCAGTTCTTTCACTGGAACGTAATGAAGTGGACCGGAGAGTGTATTTAGTGTGTGTCAGAATGTCAGAATGTCGTGATGTTTTTAACACAATGTGAGAACAACGTTTTCGTGCCTGGAACAAACTTCACACAAGCTTTGACTGATTCTTGGTGTTTATTTCCCTCGAGTGTTTTAGCGATATCTCATTGTTTACACCACAGGACTCCTGAATTGTTTGTTCTGATTGCTGTTGATTCCTTTTCTTTGTATCACAGAGCATCTGAATGCTTGAATCTGATTGGTCAGAGGGTGTGGACATTAGGACAGTTAGTCGTTTCTAACTTGAACTAACTCGTCCCTCGGATGTTCCACTACATTAATTCAAACTATAAACCTTTAAAATAAGCGAAGTGGGATTCATTAATAAATTAAACATTGTAAACATTGGCAAATTGCCGTGGTATAAGTGGAATAACACACGACAGAACATGTTGTTGTTGTTATATACGAAAATAGTGCGCGGGGTTGCCCCAGCAAATATAATTACGCGAACAAGATTATCCAATCGCAAAGATACCATTGTCGAGTAAGTATCCCTGAACATACATGGACTTTTAAAAAATAACGGAGATGTTTACGTGACATCAGCGCTTTGTAACAGTCAGAGGTAAAGTCTTCAGGGAAGAGGAGTTTCTCGCTATCGTGACCGTTGATTATTTTCCTATAACAGCACATCTCGAAGTGTTTTATTTCTCAAACTCGGTCGGAAATAACAAGTTCTTGTTGCTAGTTAGTGTTACGTGTTTAACCAGTGTTTTTTTTTTTTCTTGTCCCGTACAGTTGATATTCGGGAGATTAAGGAGATCCGGACGGGACAGAAGTCTCGGGATTTCGAGCGTTATGTGGAGGACTCGGCCGTCAGACCTGACCAGGCACACTGCTTCGTCATCCTCTATGGCACGGAGTTCCGCCTCAAATCCCTCAGTCTGGCAGGTAGGCGCACACACACACACACACACACACACACACACACACACACACACACACACACACGTTTGTTTTACTATCCTTGCGAACACTTTCCATTGACGTAATAATAATGCTAATAATTATTAATACTGCTAATCAAATAATGCTATGCTACAACTAAATCTAATCCTTTTTTCTCAAGCCATTTTCTTGCAAGATCAAAACTTGCAAGATCAGATATTCCTGTCCTTGTGGGGACATTTGGTTCTCGCCAGGATATAAAAACATGTCCACACACATACACCACAGCTTCAGGCTTACAGCACATAATTAGCAGTGAATGGGTTACTGTAGACATGCTCATGCACATAGACAACTGTGTTTAACTGTGTGTGTGTGTGTGTGTGTGTGTGTGTGTGTGTGTGTGTGTGTGTGTGTTTTAGCCACGTCAGACGAGGAGATGTCCATGTGGGTGAAGGGTCTGAACTGGCTGGTGGCCGACACCCTGCGCTCCCCCACGCCGCTACAGATAGAACGGTGTGTACTACCCACTGACCTTTGACCTTTGAAAGGAATACTTCAGCCAATACTGAGATTTTATGTACAAATGGTACTAAACTGGTTCTTACTAAATGCGTGAACTCGATTTTCCACCCTTAACTTTGGCAAAGGAAATTCGATTACACTTAAGGTCCTGACATTAACACCTTTAGTCTGATTTTTATCCTGGACTGTTTTACTTCCTGCTTTCAAAATCAAAACAAAATGAAGGAAAACAAAACAAAACAAAAAAAACAAAGTAGAAATAAATTTCATTTCTAGCCCACGGTATGATTTAATATCTGACTTCATATTTAAGAATTCTTTATTTAAGATTTTTTGTTGTTTTTTGTGCAAGGAAACCGATATAATTCCTAATCATATTTTATTTATTTATTTTTCGAAGTGAGTCCACCAATTCCTTCGTCAAAATACGACAGCTAGCGTTGTTTCTTCTGTTCATTCAATATGTCGACAACAATTATTAACTCTGGTGCTTTTAGAGCTGAAGGATATTTGGATATCGGATTTATTTATCTGAGCGTGTTTTAGTCGACCAGAATAAATCAGGCGTCTCTTTAATGCCTGAAAAGCCATTAAACGAGGTTTGGGCTGTATTTATGGTTAAAGTGGCGATCTCTTCTGTCCTGCTCATTTTCTTCATTCCGTCTCGCACGGAGAGCCTTACACGGCAACCTCACACACACACACACACACACACACACACTCTCTCTCTCTCTCTCTCTCTCTCAGTTTATTCATAATTCATAACTTTTATTTAATCCCCTTCTGAGTGACATATGGTTCAATCTCCTGGGTCTTGATTATGTTTCTCGATACATAAGCACAACTTTCACCCCCACGTGTTTTGATGCATTATTAAGAAACTGCTGGTAATGTGTGTGTGTGTGTGTGTGTGTGTGTGTGTGTGTGTGTGTGTGTGTGTGTGTGTGTGTGCGCGCGCGGTTAAATTACACATGGCTAACATCATGTATCATTCCTTCAGCACGTGTAAATTCAATATCAAAATAACACTGAGTCAGTAGATTTGCGTTTATATCCAGAGAGAACGAGAGAAACTCTTTAGCGAAACTCGGCATTCCTCAGCGTTCCGAGGAAAAATTTTCCCTCAAGGAAACAAGAAGACGAGTTTTTCCCCCCTACGTTTTGCTCCTAAGTTTGTGTAAATTTCTGTGTAAGGAGAGTCACTATTATGAGCTTCGATTAATCAGCTTCGAATTGTAGAATCGTCCTGCGATTTTTTTTATATACACGTCACACAGTCACGTTTAAATCACTTCTTTATTTCAGTCATCTTATATTAATGACTTTAAAGAAAGCTGTTCCAAAACACAGGCGTACATGAACACAGATAAACCAAGCTATTTACTCAGGACATAAGTAATGGCGCCCTATGAGAGGAGGAGGTAGAGGTAGGTGTGTCTGTGGTGGCTGACACGCTGCAGTGGCTGAGCTGCGTTACTGGAATATTTTTGTTTTTCTCCTTTTATGGAGTTTTGTGGGTGTGGCTAAATGTAAACATGCTTGGTAATATATGAGGTTTATCAGCATACACGCGAGTAAGAATAACGTCAGTCTTAGCGAAACTAAGATTAGATTTATTTACTTGGGCTACAATTATGCAGCTCGTTCCTCCTCACGCTTGCGTATATAGGGGTGTAAGCTTGGCCTAAATGATTAATGCTTCTGCATACTTAATGCTTTACGTATTTCCACGATGAAGGTTAATGATTACCCAGATATAAATACTCTGTATATTATAACTGTTGTCATGGTTATGTTTCAGCAGGTTTTTCAGTACAGTAGCAGCATTGATTTGATTTAGTACTTTTTATTCTATGTTTATGAAAATGACAGAAGTGAGTATTTTCTGTGGTCGTGATATAAAGTCATTAACGGGCTGCTTTCAGGCGTGCGTGTGTGCGGAAGACGTTTTACGTTTCCTGTCTTCGTGAAGCAGTTTTTTTTTCATTTAAAGCTTGTTTTTTTTGGTCAAGCTGTCACACTGCAAGGAGGTAAACTTGCTGACTCGATGCTGAGGCCTTATCAGCTTTGTCTGTACACACACACACACACACACACACACACACACACACACACACACACACACACACAACTGTCAGAGGGAGAGAGGTAGAGCGTAGACTCTCAGCTGGGGGCCTTGAGCCTCTGCACATCCTGCGACAGGAAGTAAGGCTTAGAGAAACGAGCATGCACCTTCCTCTCGCTCATCAGCACAACAACACAGCCGGAGAGGAAAGAAAGGAAGGCAGGAAGAAAGGAAGAGCGTCGCAGGACCGGTCCTGGTCCTCAGGGGGGTTCAGTTTGTCTTGGTCTTCCTGGTTTAATATCAATAAACACATGTGGTGTCCGCTGCCTCTTTGTTTCTTTGTGTGTGTGTGTGTGTGTGTGTGTGTGTGTGTGTGTGTGTGTGTGTGTGGTGATGTAGTGATATAGTGAGAATCAAATGAACCAAATGAACTCTGATGTTTTTGGTTTTTTAGCTCAGAGTAGTAAGACGACAGGAATCAGATAGAAATATAAACTAATTTAAATGGTTTTATTTCGCTTTGGCTTTAATGATGTTTTTCCTACAAACTAACGTATAACCTGAAGGACAGAAATATAGAATTTGTTATTTAAATGCACTTTAAATGAAAAAGCGTTACACTATATTGTGTATAACTCTGTTTTAGGATTTAAATTGTATTATTATTTTTTTTTTATAGAAGTAAATATTTAAGAAGCGTTGTTAGCGGTGTTAACAGAATCACAAGCAAGTTTATAAAGTATTTAAACTATACGTACATGCGATATGGTATATTTAGAATATTTAACTATAAAGAAAAGTTTATTAGCATGTCTGTATTTTGTTAGGTAATGTTGTGTATTTAGAATATTTGACTAAAATTTTTGATTACACAGACACAACTTATACTTATTTTTTTTAAATACATCTATAGCCATGTTCTTTTTATATAAATATGTATTATATAGTATATTTGAATGTCTACAGTTTTTTTTTTTTTAATTTTTGATTTATATTTTTTTATTAGCAGTGTCTGTGTAATGCTTTGAACTTGTATGTTTTGTATTTATAGATAAATTAATTTATTTTTATTTTATTTAGTCTATTTGCTATATATAAAATAGTCATTAAAAATTTTTATATATATAATATATGAAGTAGTGTCTGTGTAATTATATCTATAGCCAAGTTTATAATTTTATTTATATATATATATATGTTGTATTTAGAACATTTGGCTATGTTTTTTTTTTTTTTAATTTAAGAAAGAATATATTTTTATTATTAGCAGTGTCTGAAATCATTTGAACATGCATGTGTGTGTGTAGAGCTATATATATATATATGTGTGTATGTGTGTGTGTGTGTGTGTGTCTTTATAAATTGTAGTTTTATTTGCTAGAATGTTTAGCAGTGACCTATTCCCCATGCAGAGTGAATGAATTTAATATCTTTATTTATTTATTTATTTATTTTAGAATTTCCTGTAAGGATCTAAAAAGCATGCTGAGCCAAGTCAACTACCGAGTCCCTAACATGAAGTTTCTACGAGAGAAGCTTCCGGTAAAACCACTACAATGCACAAGCACACACACACACACACACACACACACACACACACACACACACGGTAATGCAGTGTAGAGTGATGGTTATTTTCCAGTAACAGCACGTCCCGGTGTGTTTTATTCCTCTTACACCACAGCAATTTGCCAACAGTTGAAAATTTTAAATATTGAACCATGACACATCATATTTTTATCCATTTATAGTTACATTTAATGTTGAAGTTACAAGTTAGTTCCTGTTCTCACTTACATTATAGCACTTAAAATGTACAATGTTAAAGAAATTATTAACTGGTAGCCTTCTTCTTCTTCTTCTTCTTCTTCTTCTTCTTCTTCCTCTTCTTATTATTATTATTGATTGTGTTGATTGTGTTGTGTTTCAGGACGGCGAGTTGAGGAGCGGCGACGTCTCGTATAGTCAGTTTGCGCAGCTGTACCGTAGCCTAATGTTCGACGCACAGAAATCTGTAAGTGGTGTGTGTGTGTGTGTGTGTGTGAGAGAGAGAGTGAGGTAGGGAGGGGTAATGGTAAGATAATCAGGTTCAACCCCCATAACTGAAACCCTCTCCAGCTGATCTCTGTCTGAACCATATCACCCTGTGTGTGTGTGTGTGTGTGTGTGTGTGTGTGTGTGTGTGTTCTCAAATGACCACTGAATCAATACTGGGCCCCTTAAAAAGCCTCAACATCCCTCTGCTGAAAGCCATTAGCCTGTCCTGAAAACACACACACACACACACTGAGATGACCTCTATGTCCAGTGACTAAACAATTCAATCCCATGAGCACCCGTGAGTGTGTGTGTGTGTGTGTGTGTGTGTGTGTGTGTTTATATTTCGTGATTTAATCACCGCCATGTGTCAGGCGTATTATATGATTATTTGCTCACATTGATCCAATCCGCTTGCTGTCCATAGGGCGCCTAACGAGTGCACTAGCTTTTTATCGTCTCATGTTTTATGTCTCGTGTTTGTCATTAATCATCCAGCGCAGTGTATCTTGGGTTCGCGTTTGCGTTTATGCGTTGCAGGGATGCACTGAAACCCTTTTTCCCCGCTACTTGTCTGTATGCTTACTGATACCGATACTGATGCTGAAATGAGTATTAAAATATGTTACTAAAGATATTCGATCTCAGTTTTTCAAAACTCCACACGTCTCATGTTACTGTACATTTCCTGTGTTAAGTCAAATCAGCATCTCCTTTATTTCCATAAGAGGTCATTTCACAATAATAGCTAAGAGTCAGAGTTATTTCAGCTTTTCAGTGGCTCATACACTTTGTTAATGTTTAGTGTTGTTGCCTTTAATCGCTTGAACCTTAATCAAACTCTTGTTGTAGCCTTTCTCAAGCTTCTCACAATACCTCGCTGGAATTTCTGCTCGTTCCTCCTGACAGATCTGGTGTAACTCAGTCAGGTTCGTGGGCCTCCTCGCTCAGACACGCCTTTTCACTCCAGTCCACAAACTTTCTCTGGGATTCGGATTCAGGGCTTTGTGATGCCTCTCCAACACTTCCACTTTGTTGTCCTTAAACCATTTTGTTAGAACTTTGGAGGTTCGTTTAGGATCACTGTCCTGCTGGAAGTCTCGGTTGTGACCAAGTTTGAACTTTCTATCTGTCTTGAGGTGTTGCTTCAGCATTTCTCGATAATCAGTCCTCCTTCCTCATGATGCCTAAAATCTATTCTCTGAAGTGCACCAGTCCCTTTTCCAGCGAAACACCCCAACAGCATGATGCTGCCACCCCCATGCTTCACTCTTCCCATTATAAACCACACCCTTCTTCTTCCAGTACACTGCACAGATCATTACTCAGTTCAGTTTCCGTTTATCTGACCAGAGAACACTCCTCCAACAGGCTGATGATCATCTGCGCACTTCAGTCTGGCTTTTTTAATGCCGGTCTTGGAGTAGGGGCTTCTTTGTTGTTTGTAGGACTCTCGTAATGGTGGATGTGGTACCTTTGGTACCTGATGCCTCCAAGTCCTTCACCAGCTCCTTTGCTGTTGTCTTAGGATTCAGTTTCTTCATCCCTGGGAGGTCATTTGTGCTGCTTTCCTGATTGTTTGTAAAGATGTTTGTGGTTCCTTCAGTTGTTTGGGAGGAGCTGGACTTGGGAGGTCCATAATTTTTTTTTTTTCCCTGAGGTCTTGGCTGATTTGCTTGGATTTTCCCATGATATCAAGAGCAAAATTGATTGTCTCTAAGTTCAGCGGCAAGCACCTTCCTGATTAACCGCTGATTATGGCGAATCAGAAGCTTCTAAAAGTCATTACATCAATTTCTGGAAATTTCCAGACTGTTCAACTTAGTGTATGTAAACGTTTGACCCACTGGAATTCTGATTAAAGCTGAAATAAATCTGTCTCTAATCTGATGTGAGCAAAATAGGCTCGCTAATTAACTTGCCAAAATAAATAATATAATAATGTGTAATGTGTGGAGTTGTGAAAAACTGCGACTGAGGAAAAACCAAACTTCTAGTCTCAACTGTATCTAGCTGTGTTTATGCTTCTCCTGATTAAATGCGACTGTTTACGCACTTGCGCTTCTAGACCCATTACAGAGTTGACTAAGCACATTAACTAGCTACGTTAGCAGCTAGCTGAGTACGGTTGTTATATCAGAAAAGCGCTTCTGTACAGTTTTCTGTTTTCATCGCCTCGGAGTCCCTCGTTGTCGATGACCGATTGCGCCTGATCGTCAAGAACAACACACTGGAAGGCTAAATGTCATATTCGCTAACTTCGACGTTGCTAGCGATGAACTCTTCATGCTAAGGTTAATGTTTGCAGTGTTTCATCACTTGTATTGTAGGATATTTTCCTTTTGTTATTTTCCACCGAGCTCACTTTCCGCTCAGCTTTGCTTCGAATAAAATCGCGAAATTAGCCACGGAAAAGCGTCCAGATCGCTGTTTATTCACTAAGATTGTCGGGTAGTATCAGATTTTGGTTTCAGAGTGTTTATTTTTAGAAGTAAATGAGCAAAAAATTGCGTTATACTCAACCCCAATATCAGTATCAATGCACCTCTAGTGCTGTTTAATTCTGCATTACTAGTTAGCTTGTTAATCCTGACCCCTCTCTCTCTCTCTCTCTCTCTCTCTCTCTCTCTCTCTTGCAGATGGATATTCCCTTCCTTCAAAGGTACTCTCTCTCTCTCTCTCTCTCTCTCTCTCTCTCTTTTTACCCCTCTTTTTAATTGCTCTCTGTTGTAACCTCTCATTTATTTTCGCAACTCGTTCCGGTGTCGTTTGCAGATTTATCGAGAAACCCGAGCAGAGGATCACACTGGAGGACTTCCAGCACTTTCTAATCGAGTGTCAGAAGGTGAGACGACGCTTCTCTGGTTTGCTATGATTAACGGCGGTTTTCTCAAGATCGCCGCTATCTGTTGGGCGAATCTGAAAATATTACATTGTGTTTCACAGAATGAAAAATGTGGCTTGTAGATGCAAATCAGTCCAAAGCATCCGTCTAGAAACTGTGAGAAAATTTCAACCTTTAACGCCGCACCAGTTCGCGTCGTTGTTAACGCGTGGCACGCCGTACTTTATATTTAACGTTTATAGTTACATTTAATGTTGTGACTCATCCGCAAAAAAACAAGTTAGTTCCTGTTCTCACTTAGGTTATAGCAGCTATAAATAATCGTTCCCTCACCAGCCTCTCTCTCTCTCTCTCTCTCTCTCTCTCTCTTGAAGTTAATAATAATAAAAAAACTCCTCTGTCGTGAAGATGTCAGAAAACTTTAAGCTACAGCTTCACCTCTGACTCTTACACAGCGCTGACACTGGAGACTCCTTCCATACACGTTAAATAAACACATTTCTCCTCACAGAACACTTCACCATATCATCACTTGTTACTTCTGTAGCTGTTGCTATAGAAACGATAGCATTAGCACGAGCGCATTGATATAAACCTGCGCTACTGTCAGAGCTGCTGTTCTAGACAATTAATCAACACCTTCTGACCAATCAGCCAGTTTAGTCATTTATAATAATATAAAAAAATTATCGCTCTAAATTCGCTGGTATTTTAAAGAAACCGACAAAAGTCGAGATGTATAGAGAACATTATTTATTTATTATTTATTTGTTTGTTTTTAAACAGTGTTAGAAACTACAACAACAACAACACCACCGTTGTAGCTCATGTTCTGTTTCCGTTGTTTTTGTTTTTAAGTAAAATTGCTAGCCGTAGTGCCTTTCGTGATGTTTTGCGATGTAACCATAGCAACCAGTCGTAGCTAATGTTAGCTGTCTTGCTCTCTGGGTTTGGAGGCAGAAGATGGAGAGAATTTGACTGAACATTGGAATATTGTCGACTCAGTATATCGTAAATAAAAGCTAAACAAACCTCACTTTATCCTCCATGTTTGTTTGGTTTAAATTGTTAAACTTGAAAAGTTAAACTTGTTAATTAAAAGTTAAACTTTTAATAGGATTACACATAAAACACGCGCCGGTGATGGAGAAAAACACGAGGTGTGAATGTCGAATATCGCACTTCTAATCTTAACACTGAAGAAGTGTTTGATATGGCTCATTGTGTGTGTGTGTGTGTGTGTGTGTGTGTGTGTGTGTGTGTGTGTTTTCAGGAGCTCTGGGCTACAGACAATAACAAGGTTCAGGAGTTTATGTTTCATTACCTGAAGGATCCATTGAGGGAGATCGAGCAGCCTTACTTTTATCAGGATGAGGTAACGCGCGCACACACACACACACACACACACACACACACACACACACACACACACACACACACTTCGGGTCATCTATCTATCCGGTCTTTATTTGCTTATTTGTGCTTCTCTGAAGTAAATCATGTAATTTATTTATGTATTTTAATTTGTTTTTTTTTAAGGCAAATATTCAGTTAATTAATTGAACATTTGCTTTTATTTAAAAAAAAAAAACATTCTTGTGCTTGCTTATTGTTTATTTACTTATTTATTTATTTATTTATTTATTTACAATAATTTTGCTGGTTTTTATTTATTTATTTATTTATTTATTTATTTATTTATTTATTTATTAATTAGATGCCACCATTATTGTGGTCCGTTGTGGTTATTAGCTTACTCTTACACTAAAATTATGATTTATGATTTAAAGTCTACTCTAAGAAAATGAAACCCAGGTTTGGTAATAATTCTGGAGCTGACTGAATAAAATATTTATCACTTAAACATTATTTTATTCAGAGTTTTGATTGTAATACTTTGGAGTGAGACCTGAGGCTCTCGTTCGCTAGACCTCGATTCAGAGCTTAATTTTTAAATAATTATAATTATTCTACTGTTATGTTAGCGTGTTATGTTTAGCGTTACAGACGCAGTGCGAGCGTGTGAAATAGCTCAGGGACGTGTTAAAAGCTCGTAGTAGCAGTGACGAGTGTGGAAGCTTTGAAGATGGACCACAAGCGTTTCAGTCGTACACTCAGCCTTCTGAGGTTTCCTCCACAAAACCTTTCAGTCTGAATCGGGCTAGCATGCTAGGAGGCTAGGAGGCTAAGCTAAGGTAGCTCCTAGTGTCTCTGCTAAAATGTAAATAAGGTTCGGTGGTTGTGATTTATTAAATATATGCGTAATTATCCTCACACGGAAGCTGACGCTCTGAATTTGAAGCTCGTTGTCAGTGTTTCAGGTTTAAATCCTGTGACGCAGAGACGAGCGCACTGTCCACGAAAATCCTCACAGCAGGCAGTTAACGAGTGAGCAAGCAAATAAATAACGTCAATGAATAAGGAAGGAAGGAAGTGAATTATATAAACGAGTAAACAAGTAATTAAGTCAATAAGTAGGTAGGTGAATAATTCGAGAAGTTCGCATGTTAATATGTAAATAAGTAAATATGTAAACAATTACATAATTAATGTAAATAAATAATCATGTAAGTAAGAGAATACGTAACTAAAAATATTAATGAGTGAGTAAATATATATGAATAAGTTAATATTTAAATGTGAAGTAGATAAGGTAGATAAGTAAATATGCTTAAAAAAATAAATAAATTATATGAACAAGTAAATAAAAAAAAAAGGTAAAATATAAATAAGTCAAGAATTAGTAAATATATTTAAATAAGTAGGTAAGTAAATTAAGGTAAATAATTAAGAAAAGTAAATAAGTAAGTAAATTTGTGTAAAACAAACAAGCAAATAAATAAATAAATCAGTTGTAAGGAATAAAATCCTGTAGTGTGTTTCAGTCCAGTCCAGCACACTTTGAAATAAAACCTTTCAGTACTTCTTTTCGTGGCGTCTTCATGTCTTCACGTCTTCTCTCTGTCTTCTGGTTCTCTCTCAGTTCCTCACTTACCTGTTCTCCAAGGAGAACTCCATCTGGGATTCCACACTGGCCAACGTGCGTCCCGAGGACATGAACAATCCTCTGTCGCACTACTGGATTTCCTCCTCTCATAACACGTAAGCCTTAACACACACACACACACACACACACACACACGCACACACACACGCACACACACACACACACACACACACACACACGTGGTAGACGTGCGATTTTTGTTTATAGGGCTCTCATGACATTCTTAGTGAACTAACTTTTGTGCAAAACATAATTTCTGTGAGTGTTTTCATTTCTGAGTAAGTGCTGAATTAGCGTTCCAGGAGCATGTGGGCGGAGCTATAAGTAATACAGATCACTGATTGGTCAATCACAGTGGTCAGAGTCTTTCTTGTTAGGTTTCTAAAAAAAAAGCTTTTCTGTAATTCTGGATTCTGATTGGTCAGAAGGTGTCGATTAATCGTCTGTAACAGGAGCTCTGACGGTAGCGCAGGTTTGTGATGCGTTATCGTTTCTATAGCGACAGCTCGTTCACGGATCACAACGCGTGCGTGATGGTTGCTTTGGTGACGTTTTGCTGTAAGGAGAAATGTTTTTATGTGCGTGTTCACTTGTGGAAGGAGTCTCCAGTGTCAGCACTTTGTAGCAGACAGTCAGGTTTAGGACAGAAGAGTTTCTGTGTTTTTCTTTTCTTATTTTTTTTTCAAGAGAGGGGAAAAAATAAAGAGAAGATGGTGAGGCAATAAATGTAACTGTAAACGGATACAAAGTACAGTGATTGATTGTGTAATCATTATAAATGCTAACTGTTGGCAGATTGCTGTGGTACAGGAGGAATAAAACAAACACAGACACAGACGCAGTGCCTCTGTTTTCACACCACTAATGAGCAGTAATGAAACTGGAGATTACTCAGGTTTCTCTTCTGTGGTAAATAAAAAAAAAATCCTGACGCTTGGTTTGAAATAGCGACCGAACGAAGGCGCGAGCGATGTGCTTGTTAGAGAATAAGTTTGAGTTTGCAGTGAAGACGTGAGCCCTGTGGGATGAAGACGTGAGCCCTGTGGGATGAAGGCGAGAGCTGAGCTGGAAGCCACGAGCCCGGACGCGTCAGTAATCTCTCTCGTGGTCTGTCCGAGGTGTCGTTTCTGCTGAAGTACCCGGTCACGCAGCGGTTTTACCTCACAGCTACGATGGAAAGCACGTTTTTTACTGGTTTTCACGTGAACCAGCGTCTTCTGCTCTGACGATGTAGAGGAGTCGCCTCAGACCTGCTGACTCGACGGTCCTGGATGGTCTTGTTTCCACTGTTCCTGTAATGTTTGCTGAGGGGCGGAGTCAGCCTGCGTGCTCAGCGTCTCCAGCTCTGGGAGTGGTTTCGCTCCTGTGTGGCTTAGGCACTCGTGAGCTGCTGGTTGATTTCTTCTCATGTTTGATTTCAACTTTAAAAACTAAAATTAAACTCTTCTTTTACTTCTATCTCGAGTTCGCCGATCTGCTTAATTACACTTTTGGGTCCCGTGCGTTGGGCTTGTGCGATACGGATTTCTTTTCCCTGATTGCAGTTTTCCATTTTAAAATAAAAAAAAGCGATAAACGGAAAAAAAGACTTTTCCACCATTTCAGGAGTGGATTTGTAATTGATTCTGCAGTAATGAGCAGTAAACAGTTAAAACAAACAAAAACAAATAAACATCATATTAAAGATATCATCTGTTTGATTTAACAACTGAAATCTGTCGGGATCATTCAGGGTTCACGTGTCGCTCAGCTCAGCTCAGCTCCCATTGCAGAGCTTCTGTAATATACAGAAAGAAACGTCTCTGGATATCGTGGCAATGTGATATCGCATAAGGACGATAATATCGTTATATCACACAAGCCTACCACGCGTCCGTCTCATCGCCATGACGACCTTCTGCTCCTCGCGTGTTCCTCTCAGAATCACCTGCCGGTTTTGAATCTTTCCCCGGTTTAATCCTGCGTCCCTCTGCGTTTTCACTCCTCACCGCTTTTCATACGCTCAAACACTTTAACACAGAGACATCTATACAGTGGATCAGATATCTAGAGGAAAAAAAAGAGGGAAAAAAACACTCCGATCGCTGGCAGCTAAGCGCTCAACCGGCCGTCTTGCTCTGCATCTCTGCGTTAATACGTTTAATTTAATAAGCGTGTAGATTTATCAGAACTGGGAAATGTTACTCTGGACGTGGCTGATCTGTGAATCTGAGGCGGTCTGGGAAAACCCATCAGCCGTCGCTGTGAAAACATCAGTGAAAATCAACCAAATGGGACCCAATTTTGAGACGTGAAATATACGATGACATCTTTCCTTTAAGAAAAGGAGTATATTTCACCGAGATTATACCGAGATGTTTATTTAGGATGCATTCTGACCTCGTCTTGGTGTCTTCCTGCATGTGTTTTATACGGAGCGAGTTTAGCACGGTCGAAAAGCGTCACACTGAGTAAAGACCTGCTGAGTAACGAGTTAATCGAGGCGTCGGGTTAGCTCTGTGTCCTGAGTCTGATCGGTTCTACAGCTGTCAGAATGTCTTGCTCTGATTACACACACACACACACACACACACACACACACACACACACACACTGTACAAAGATTCGAAAGGTTTAAATGACGAGATTTAAGCCTGATGTGGATGATGTGGATGATGAGGATGATGTGGATGATGTGGATGATGAGGATGATGTGGATGATGAGCCTGATGAGGATGATGAGGATGATGTGGATGATGAGCCTGATGTGGATGATGAGGATGATGTGGATGATGAGCCTGATGTGGATGATGTGGATGATGAGGATGATGAGCCTGGTGTGGATGATGAGCCTGATGTGGATGATGTGGATGATGAGGATGATGTGGATGATGTGCCTGATGTGGATGATGTGGATGATGAGGATGATGTGGATGATGAGCCTGATGTGGATGATGAGGATGATGTGGATGATGAGCCTGATGTGGATG
>CM074960.1:1494202-1511702 GCA_037577455.1 Pangasius macronema | reverse complement strand
GGCCTACATTTCAGGCAGAACTCCCACCTCTCTCTCTCTCTCTCTCTCTGTCTCTCTCTCGCTCTGTGTCTCTCTCTCTCTCTCCCTCTCTCTGGAGACTGTGTGAGATGAAGACGGTGGGAGGGACGCATCGGGGTCATGCGGCGTAACGAGACACCGTGTGCATGCGCGGGACGTTCAGTAGCACGAAGGACTGAAGAAACGTCAACACCTGGGACGGGATCGTGTTTAAAACTACTTCTTCTTTTTTTCCCCTCTTCGGTTTTTCCCTCTCTCTGGCATATAGAAGTATATAGGTCTATATAAATATATAAATATATTATATTTATTCCGGCTCTGCTGTGTACCGGAGAACAGCTGCAGCTGATCTGCTCTCAAAGAGCTTCTCTCCCCATGTTTGTATTATTTAAACACAAATTTTTAACTTCCATAATGTGATTTTTTTCTTTCTTTCTTTCTTTTTTTAATTAATGCGTGTGTCTAACACAAGGGCTTGGCTTCCCCCCTTCACGCTCTCTTCCTCCCACAGACTGAAGCGTCCACGTCCCCCCCCCAGCACACCATCACGATGTTTTTCTTTCTTTCTTTCTTTCCTTCTTTCTTTTCCCCCCAGTGGAGCGGAAATCCAGGCAGCCGTAAAGCGAGAGCTCAGGAAGAAGCCCCGGCCTGTTTTTGTTGGATTCTGGCAGGCTTCAGAAAAATGGGACCAGGCAGAGGCTTTTTACTTTTTTTTTTCCTTCTTGATTTATCAGTGTATCATCATTAATTTTTTATGTGATGTTATCATTGTTGGATCATTTCTGTTCTTTTTTAAAACCAAGAAAGAGGGACCAGACGCTTAAAACAGGAAACGGTGCCATGTTTTATGTAACCTCGTTCCAGATCAGTTTCAGTTTTTAAACGTGGTTTTGTTTTTTTGTTTTTTTTTGGACGAAACGTTTGATCATCTCAGCTTGCTGTTTTTTTTAAACGATCCCTATATCTACATATATTTACTTTTCTTTCCTTTCCACTGTTTATCGCGTTCACACGAGGCTGTTTCCACTTCTGACTCACTTCTCCGAGCGACAGGGATGCACCAATCCGACACCGAGCGAAATTTTTCAGATCCCCATCCGTCGTTACGTTTTATGATCTTTCTGGTCCAGAAATTAGCCCCGCCTCCTCCTTCCCCCCTCCCTTTTTTTTACTTCATCAAACCACCTTACAAGCTATTGGTAGTTTCTTTTCTTTTTCTTTTCTTTTTGAAGTGAAGGACGGTTTATTCACATCATCATTTCAAGTGTCATTCACCCAGGGCTGTAAAGAAAACGACAAACCGCTCCTTTAAGCCAAAGCCTGTTAACGCGTTCACACACTTCAGTGACGACGTTGGAGTTAAAATGTAAATACGGACTTGGTGCATCCTTAAGAATTAGTACGGACACGTTTCTCCTTCATTTTTGGACAGCAGTAGTTCAGCGGTTAAAGTTCTGTCCGGGACTGTGAAAGATTACGTAGTGCAAAATACGCTGATTGCTGCTTTAAGCATTTTTAGCGAGCCATGTCTTTTTTTTTTTTAAAGCGAGGACCAAATAGAGCATACACTGTAGAGCATCTGTGAGCTGTACTTCAGAGGTAATTTAATAATATTAATGCATTCAGTTCGTTTTTTTTTTCCTTCAGCAGTGCTAGGAATGATGGGATACGTCTCGATTCAATGCGGCACTATTCCCTCTTCCCAATTAATTAGAAAAGCTCAGGAAGCAGGCAGGGGGCGGGGCAGGCAGGGGGCGGGGCTGTGATGATATACGTTCGTTTCGGAGTGGTCAGGAAACAGGAAGTGCGTGATGAAGAACGATGTAGAACTTGTCGCTGGTTCCAGCCATGATCCGAATTCTGAGTTCTGAGTTCTGGATCCTTGTCTCAGCATTCCTGCTGGATTCCGTCTCACCGAGCTCTTACGTAATCCCGAATTCCAGATGAAACAGGAACCAGAAACGTGCACTTCCTGCCTGAGCGTTTATTCACAAATGGAGTCGGAGGGAGAAAAAAAAAAAAAGGCGACTTGTTGACGCCGCCACGTTGTTGTTTTCTTTCTTTCTTTTTTTGTTTTTGATAAAACTCTGCGCTGTGTAAATCTCCTCCTGCTTCTCTCTCTCTCTCGCTCTCTCTCTTCCCTCGCCTCTGCTTCGACGTGCCTCTGTGTGCGTTGCGTGAGAGAGTGTGTACATATATATACATATTTATACATTAACGACAGACGGACATGTATGCTTCATTTCAGACATTTTGTTACGATGCTCTTATTTACAAAACGAAGCCTTTTCTCTGTAATGTGCCTCTGCTATATTGAGAAGGGGAAGGGAGGGGATACATTTTAATTTTGCCTTTCATATGGAACATATTCAAGCCTGATTAAATAATTAAATAAAGTATTCAACAAGGATGGCTTTTGTGCTTAATGTTAAAAAAAACAAACACACACACCACATCCGTTCTGTACAGAGTTTTCAAATGTATTTATTCTGCAAATATCTGTAAAAATTATACAACAATCCTAAAGAGTATCATAACGCTGAAACACTTTAAACAATCAGGACTTTTTTTTTTCTTCTTCTTGTCATCTTTTTTTTTTTTTATTACTGCTGTCAGAAAAAAATGTACACAAAGGCAATGTGATGCTCGAACTACGGAATACAGATAAACGTCTCCTAGGCATGTCGTCATTCATGGAGTTTTTTTTTCTTCTTCTTCTTCTTCTTTTTTTTTTTTTTTTAAAAAGAGCTCATGACAGAGCTGTGCAGTATGAATCTTTCCGCGTACCTCAAACCTACATGATTCCTGGACGACTTCTGCGTATCATTAGCGAACATCCATACAGTCCATCATGTCCATGTCTCTCTCTGTCTCTGTCTCTCTCTCTGTCCTACTCGGAGATGACACGTTCCTCTCGCCCTAAAAAATGGGGCGTAATAATAAAAAGATTCTGTCCCATGACACTTTTTTTTGGGGGGTTTAAAAAACAAAAAACAAAACAGAAGGACATCGAGTGCTGGATTCTTCACAAATCTCCAGTAAAAGGCCTCCTGTGGTGGACATCCTACAGCGAGACATGTCTGTCACTCTCACACACACACACACTCTCGCTCGTGGTCCCGCACGCCGCCGCGTCACTCGTCACACTCTGAAAAACGATCACATGAGATCATTACTACACACGTGACATTTAGGGGTGGAGCGATACGGCTAAAAGGATCACATCACGATTCTCAGAGGCATTTCTACGACATCATGCATCACGATGTAGCGGCTGCGTTAAATAACTTATTTATAAAAACATTCATGATGAATTTATTAATTCTGTATATCTATATCTATATCTATGAAAAGGCAGTTCATCAAGTTGCATGTTAAACGGAAATATTTTACTTATAAATTAAATGAAAAATCTGTTCAACTATGAAAATATACATTTTTATGGATTCATTTTGCTGGACAAAAGGATTCAACCATGAAAGCTCCAGCTGAAATCGTTTTAAGGATCAGCTGAGACACACAGGCTTCAGTGGACAAATTATTATTAAAAATAAATAGTCGCAAAATTGAAAAATAACCAGCATGCAATCATGATGATGGATCCTGCAATCTTATTTGCATAAACATTGAATCTAAGAGTGAGGCTAGAGGACGAATGAAAAAAGAAAATATCACGATAACTGTAATTGTTATTTAGATTGTAACTAATAATAATAATAATAATAATAATAATAATAATAATAACAACGAAATACCTGTGAAAGGTTCGAAAATTATATTGTAACAAACTTCACGATACCGATATATCATCATATCATCCTAGTTTATTTATTTATATGGATATATAATTAATAATTATTTCCATTTGTGTTTAAAATGCACAGGAAAAAAATAAATGCAGTAACAGTAACTGTTATACGTTACAGCTGCTCGTTACTTTGGAACTAATTGGCCTCGTTTATCAAACTGGATATGAACAAATTTACGCTTAAAGTGTTTTACACCAGAAATGTGGTATTCATGAAGATCTCGCAAAATTCAGAAAAACGTCCGTATCCTACTCGTGTGTAATTTTCCGCATCGGAACGCTAACTAATGTAAACTTTAAATTATATAACCTGCACGGATTACTGCACTTTTATATCTGGAATATACTGTGGAGTTTAATTTGCTTATTTTATAACATTTATGTATAGCCTTTATAACAGAAATGTGATCCTATTTTAATCATGACCTTGATTAAGTCTTGATTAATTACATTATCATCTTAGCCATTCTTGTGCAGTCCAATCACGACTAAAATCTTAAAAAACCTGCTCACCTGGCTCATCGCTGGTAGAGACGTCTTCTCCAGTTGTCTTCGTGGCGGTCTGATCTATGCTAAGGTCCGTCACCGTCAGCTCCATCGGTTCCCCTTTCACATCTCCTTCATCCTGGTGAAGTGATTTTAAGGCAGCTTTGCCTTTGTTCATGCAGGATGAAGGCTCCACCTCCTCAGGCTTCCTGTCCTCCGACAGTGGGTGTGCTTTCGCTTGCTTTGCAAACCATTTCCTGACCAGTTCCTCGGTCAACCCACTGGACTTGGCTAGCTCCTCCAGCTGGTTCTCCACCAGATTTCCATAGGCATTCAAATGTTCCTGAAGGACAATTATGTTGCCTTTCTGGAAGTCCTCCTCTTCTACGATTGACTGATAGCTCTCGAGCCACTTGAGCTGGCCGTTCTTTAGGACGTAGCGACAGTCCCCGAACCAGCGCACCACCTCTGGGCGTGGCAGTCCAGTTTTGGCGATTAACTCGTTATACTGAGGGCTGCTGGGCCAGTGGGTGCGAGCAAAGGCTTGTTTAAGTAGATGGAGCTGCTCTGGTGTCTTCTTTCCTCGATTTGGTGTTTGGGATGGTGGTGGTGGTGGCGGTGGTGGTGTGGATGTCTGAGAGACAGGAGAAGGCACTTTAGTAGTCTCTGGTTGTGGACTTCCTTCCATTTCACCTTTTCCACTAGCTTCGGTGACTTTCAGCATTTTGAGATTGATCTTTATTGGGTTAACCTTTGGTGCAGTTCCAGACGCATCCTCCTTGATCTGCTGGTTTGTGTCTGATGATTCCTCATCGTCTTGTTTTTCTTCTGCTGTCTCATTTTTATCCTTTTCCCCCACCAATTCTTCCTCATCCTCCTCTTCTTCTTCCTCCTCCCTCTCTGCACGCTCTAACTCCTCCTTCTTCTTTTCAGCTGCTACTCTCTTCCTCCGCTCAGCAAACCAGCCGTGGATCTCGCGTCGAGTCATCTTGGTTTCTGCCCGTAACCTGTCCACTTCTTCCTCAGATGGATCAGAATCCTGGGCAAAGCTTGCCTCGAGGGCACGGACCTGGTGGGGCTCCCTTTCTTTGTACCGTATTGCTGTGAAGTCTGGGGAAGGGGGTCGGGGTTGACGCCGGGTAGGTGTTGGTGGCGTCGTCTGTTGTTGCCGTGAAGGACTCAGAGGTACCTGTTGAGGGGTTCTAGGCCTTTCTGATGCAGAATTGTCTGCACTGTCGCCAGAGGCACTGGAGGCAGAAGAACTAGTGGCTGCTGAAGTTTGACCACCAGTGCTTGATTTTGAGCCCTTGTGATTGCGAAAGTGATAGCGACGATCACTGAACCACTTCCGTACCTCACGAACCGTCAGACCTGTCAGACTTATGAGCCTGTCCACCTCCTCTTGACTAGGGAACTGATTTATGAGAAAGCTCTCCTTTAAGGCAGATAGCTGTTCCTGGGACTTTTTAGCTTTATAAAAGCTGGGATCCAGGAAGCTAGCGGAGGGGAGAGTGCGAGAGTTAGCAGATGCTGGTGATGGGGATTCAGACTTACTCGGGGTGCTGTCACTGGTGGTTGTGGGAGTCGGACTGGAGCTGGCTGTAACATTGGGACTATTGCTTCGGCTGCTCTTGCTTTCATTAGTGTTTACTTTAGTATCAGTGCTGTCTTTACTATCAGCGCTACTTTTTGCTACAGTATTCTTAACGTTAGTGCTGTTTTTGTTCTCATTAACCGTTTTGCTGTTGTTGCTAGGTGTACTGCTTCTGCCATTAGTGCTAGATGTGCTGACCTTACTGCTGCTGCTGCTGCTGCTTTTTATTTTACCATTGCTGCTGACACCCATGCTAATCACGCTGGTGTGATTACTCGCACTACTGCTGTTTGTGCTAACACTACTAATAATACTGCTTGTGCTGCTGCTGCTATTACCACTGCCTCCAGTGCTGCTGCTACTACTACTGATGGTGTTGTTCCCACTATTGCTGCTTCCAACACTGCCCACCACCATGTTAAGCCCCTTATCAGCCACCAGGGCAGCAGCTGGCTTTGCCTGCATCATGGGCTTGGCGGCAGCCTGGGGCTTGGGTGTTACAGCCAGGGCAACAGGGGCACTGCTGACCTGTATCCCATTAGAGATCATGGGCTGTGTGACGATCACACCTCCTTGGCCAACCAGGCTGCCTTGTAAAATGTGAGGGATGCTGGATGTACCCAGGGAGGCCGGTAGGACTGTAATGGTTTGCTGAGAGGTGCTATGCTGAGTCTGCCGCTGCTGCTGACCAGCAGGGGGTGCTGTCTGTATGATGGTGTTAAACATCTTCCGGCGGGCATCCTCTATCTCCTCTGGTGACCAGCTAATTCCTTGCTTAAGCCTCTGTGCTGTAAACCAGATTTTGATCTGCTCCTCTGGGTACTTGGTAACTACGGTGAGATAGCACAACTCTGCCTTGGTTGGGTACGGAAACTTGCTGAAGGATGTTTTCAGGAAACTGCTGTTATCCATGGATGCATTGTAGGTGGGAATGCTGCTGAGAGGAATCATCACCTTTGGTAAGTTTTTGGAGCTTGACGAGGAAGAAGTTGAAGAGGATGAAGAAGTGGATAAAGAAGCCGAAGAAGACTGCTGGTTGACACTTCTGTTCTGTACTACAGACACGACTTGGGTGATGGCAGTCTTAAGCATAGGAAGAGCTCCGGAACCGTTGACTATCTGTATTGCAGACGGCAAAGTGACTTTGCTTGCCGCACCATTGTGTACGATTGTAGGGACGTGAGTCACCGAAACTGTTGGAGAATCGGCCGTCTCAGCTTGCTTCACAGTAGTGGATTCATCTGCGGCAGGATGAGAAACCACAATCCTCTTAGGCTCTGATTTCCCCTTGAGCATTTTCATAATGGGCGTCTTTGTGATGGAGATCTCCGATTCCTTGTAGCTAGTGATTTCACCAGGACCAGCGATGATGCTCTGCTCCACGGTGACCTTCCTATCCTTCCTCTTTAGCTGTAGTGTAGTGGTGACAGTACTGGGGTGCACCCGGGCGTTGTGCAAGGCAAGACCTTCAAATTTTGCCGCACTCACCCCACAGTCCACACAGAGGAAGCAAGGGTCAGCGCGGAATTCTGGATGACCACTGTAGACGTGATCAAGGAAGAGGTTCAGGTCATGGGTTTCAAAATTACACGGCCTGCAGGTGTAAGTGCCATTATCTTTTTGGGCATTACTAGCGTCCTGCCCTGACGATTCACACAAACTATGGAAGGCTTTTTCACTTGCCTCTACCTTGTGGGAGAAACTGCTTTCCTTGGCAGAGGGAGAGAGCCTACCCTGCTCAAGATCATCCTGTAGATGCATGGTTTTTACAGGAATCATGCAGGGAATCGTGGACTTCCTCTTGCTAGCCATGGTTCTTGATATGGTAGCTCTACCAAAATGCCTCTATGTGACTAAGAGTCCACTTTTATAGACTGTCCATGGAGAGGAGGCTGGTGTGGAACATGACCGTCAGCCCACAACGAGTACTCCTCCTCTTTTATGGGCACGTCGGGATTGTATTTAAGGCATCACAAAACTGGCCTGTAAAGAAGAAAAAAGCAACTATAAATAAAAGACCACAGTGATAACTTTAAGTTTTTCTTAATTAAATATCATCAAAGAGGTGCTACAAACACTTGAAGGTACTTGAGGAAAGAGGTGCCAATATTACCAACACAAAATTCCTAACATGCAGAGAGAGATGGAAGAAAAAAAAACAAGCTTATAAAGCGGTTGACGAGACGACTCCATGAGAACCGAATCAAAGTGCAATTTAAATGCAACCCGCAGAATTGTTCGGATTTATAAGCTACCAGCTGAGTATATAAGCTTACTTATATATATAATTACTACAAAATGAACATAAGCTCATGTCTATGTTCGTAATAATTTAGTGTTGATCAGCTGACCTATGTGTAGATCTGAGCATCGGTACATTAAGTCGGGGAAACAACGTTTTAAAACAACACTGCAGGATTGCTACTGAAACCAGGCAGGCTGTCTGCGAGAACTTCTCGGGAGTTTCTCGGGCCACGGCAGAACGAGGATACAGTTGGTCATGGCTCCAACGCCAGAGGATAATTAAAGGCTTTAATGCAAAATACAAAAGATTGGAAACAACAGAAACACTCTCCTTTCTATAACCTGATGTTACTGGTACAAAGTTTCTGTTTTTAGCTGCGTGCTTTCTGTTTGAGGAGGCATATAAACACAGGAACTGGATAAGGCGTTAAGTATAATGTGTGTTAAAATACTGGAATTGTGCGTCACGATGCCCACAGCCTTGGAGACAACTCTCGAGAGATACAGAGACTGTAGATCGCAGTGTCATGCTATTCAGGGCTAGAAAGCAATCGAGGGTTACATTTACGTCTGCCAGAGTTTCAAAGAACCTTTTACGGCCTCTTGTTGAGTTTTTCGAGTGCTTGCAACCAGCCAGTTCCCTCCTCCTCCTCCTCCTCCTCCTGTACCTCCTCCTCCTCCTTCTTCTCATTGTTACCACCTTCCCTATACAAAACGAGGACCTAAAAAGGGACTGAATCTCGCTAATCACTCCAGCACAATGTCTGAAGAGCTTATACTTGACTAATTTGAGTTTTTAAAGGACATTCCAGCAAACCCTGTTGCTTCTTTTTTCTGTGTCTCTTTCAGCCACCTAATGATAAAGCAATTCAAACAAAGTGTGCTCCTGCTTAATCCAGGCCAAGTTCTTTAATCTTGATTAGACTTGACAGTTACAATTCCAGCTAGATATCTGGTAAGAGTGAAGCAAGATACACAAACGCAAACAGACGAAGGCCCTAAATAATCCGTACGGTTTCTGAAAGTCTAGAGGAAAAAACAAACAAATACAAAGACGTTCGGACAACAGGCTGTGTACAAGCAGACTAATACGCCATTAATAATCCGACTGAGAGCTCAGCCGTATAGAGTTACCCGGATTCCTGTCTCACTGAACACAACCCTTTTAATAATCCGTTAAGTAAAGGTGTAATAACAAAGGTGTAAACTTTGTAAAGGTGGAATCTGTGTGTGAGTTCAGTGCAGGTGTTCGAGACACGATGTGATGCTTGTGCAATAAAATAAAACAGTCGTGTAAAAAAAAAAAACAGTTCCTGTTAGATTTTAGTCTATCTGAAGCAGTTTTGAGGTTAGGTGGGTGGGTGTGAGTAACATGTTGAGGCTTTAAAAAAAATTCAGTACGTTTTACAGAATGTATCTCTCATTTTCAGAGTAAAATTATTTTTGTACATAAAAGTGTCATTAAATTTAGCTTCCCCACAGTTGATGATACCAGTTTTTTCNCGGTGTCAACATCCATCTGATCGTTTCCTTTAAAAACTACTACACTTTCATCTTTTATTAAAACTGAAGATGATGTTCCAAAAATAAAAGTCTTTTCCAAATCCAATTCCAAACTTTGCCATTCGTTACACATCCTGTTGTGTTTTCTCCAAAATCCGATCCACTTTTCATTTCGACACCAGTACCGGGTATCGGATCGGCGCCATCTCTAGTGTTATCCAGACATTAGCCTAAATATCACGCGAGTGTCTGTGGTGTACGTTAATATCCGAAAGGAAGCAGTTCATGACATTCCCTAAAACTCCGATTGCGAGTGTATATAATATCGAACGCTTTATTCTTATAATTGTGATTTAGACGCAGTGTAAGTCTAAACGTCCAGAGCACCACCTGCTCATACGACACTTGCGTCTAATTCATTCAGTCAGGAGCTGCTCAAGTCATCGGAGATGCTGCGTCTTTACCTCCTTAAGGTACTTGAGGATACTTGATGAAAGAGGTGTCAATATTACAAGCACAAAATTCCTAGCAGGCTGAGAGAGGAAAAAAAAACAAAACAAAACAAACCCAAGCTTCCGGCGGTTGACGAGACGACTCCGTGAGAGCGGCGTAACTGAGAGACAGCTGGTTAGACATCAACACAACTAACCGGCTGAATATATACGTTTACTTATATACACTGTGTATATACATATATATACACAATTACTACAAAATGAACATAAGCGCATGTCTCTGTTCATAATAATTTAGTGTTGATCAGCTGACCTGCGTGTAGATCTGAGCATCTACTGGTTCTCGTCTTTCCCAAACACAAACACAAACACTCAACAGATTCATTATGATCAGCCTGAGATGTGAAACGGAGACGCGCGGCACAGCTGACCCTGCGCTTTTATCCGCTTGTGGATGCGGAAATGCAAAATACTCGTTTTTCATAAAAACAAAAAAGGACGTTACTCATTTTTGCATACAGTTAACCGATTTCAATTTCACACACTCGAGTACTCACAGACTTTTTTTTTTTTTTGAGCATGTGGACTAACGGCTCTAAAACTCTAAAAAAAAAACTGTTGCCTCATAACCGCTTTAATCTTGCGATCGTCCAATTAAACGCTCTCGTGTATGTCCCGCCCCCTGGGGGTGTGTCTTGCTTTACAGTAGCAGCTCATTGGAGGCAAACCTGGTTCGTTAATGCATCGTATGTCGAACGCTAAATCAGTCACACACTTCAACACGCCATCGATCTGACTTCCTGCTCGTAAAGGAAATAAATCAACATACGGAATTAAATTATGGCTCATGGGTATTTTTTTTTTTTATTAATGTTACTAGCGGAGTTTTCAGGTTTCTCTCGTATCGTGTCGGAATTTGTAAACGTGACATCTAAACTGTAAATAGTGAAGTACTACAATGTTATTAGCTACTGGAACATCAACATTTACAAAAAAAAACAAAAAACAAAAGTATTTATCAAGCCGTGGAAGAGGAAAACACTTTTTAAATATTAGCTCATGTTATTAACAATGTTAAAGTTAAGAACTGGCAAGAAAAACAGACGCTAGAACTTCTTCAGTAACTAACATTTACGTTCAGATGGCTCGGCGGAGGTTCGGCACGGTGTGGTGAAGGCAACTGTGCAAAAATTGCGTTTGAAATCCATCCCAAAACAAAAAAAAATGACCCAAACTGAACAAATACATGTGTGGAATTTTAATTTTGTGCCAAACATACGGTACGAGTTGTGGCTGCGTTCTGGAGGAAGCTCATATTCGTCATTCCACGCTGATATGTGGGCCAGATGAAGTCAGCGCAGGTCGTCGCTGCGTAATTACTCGCCTGTGACACTCATATAGCGTTTTAAAGGAATCTCCAACATGAGCTCCATCCGAGAAGAAACATACTGACCAAAGTACAGTGGAAAAAAAACACACACACAAAAAAAACCCAAAACAAACCAAAGAGCAATTCACTGCCAACTCACTTATAACGTAGGTCAAAGGGCAAAACACTTGACACAAGATTTTCGGTGTATAAACTGTGGAAGTGATGGAGCTACTTCTTCAGAGGAAACATTCCCGGTGTAGCTCGTGCGGCTCTGACAGCGTAGGGATACAACGAAGCCTTCAGGAAAGCGCAAAGTAACCGGAACTACTTTTCTACAGCATCGCTCCAGGACAGGTTTAGCAAAAATGTGCCACGTTTACCTCGTCTGAGCACTTTCACTGTTTAAAGTAACCAATTTTACACGCTTATTGGCGGAATCCGACATCTGCCCTTAGACTTTCATTGCACGCGAGTTAGCGGGTTTTTGGTTCTCCATGTACGAGCGATCTGTACGTGATTCATTCTCGCCAGTACGGAATCTTACGGACAGCTTAAACCTAGCCACTAGAGATGCGGTAGATAGCGCTGATGGTGAAAGCCGCTGATCATAAGGAAATTGCGCTCCAGTGCCACTGCTGCGCGTTAGGATCGTGTGTCTGGTGTAAAAGTGGTCTTTACCTAGGTGGATCATGTGATCACACAGAGCTATCTCAAGGCCTCGACAACAACCCGGCGGTGTATTTTTACTTCGCTCACAGGTTCTTTGATCCTCTTTCGCTTGGGTTAGGATCTCCGCGGCTTAAGAAACGAACGAAGGGAGCCAGGATCTGATACGATGGAACCGGACGAGCCCTTTTCTTCCTCTCCTCTCTTCCTTAGAGCCCAGGAGATGGAAATGCCCTCTGGTTTTGGCCTTGCTGCCACTCAGTTCTGCATGACGGGGCACGGTCTCGCCAAGCCTGCTGGGTCACATGACCAACACAAAAGGGGGTTGCGGAGTGGGCAGAGCCTACCATCGATCACGTGGTGTGAGCCTGAGGGAGGAGGAACGAGGGAGTGAGGAGAAGTGGGGGGTTGGGTGGATCGGCTCGGGCTGGGGTGAACCGGAGTGTGTGTGTGTGTGTGTGTGTGTGTGTGTGTGTGTGTTGGCGGGGGTTGTTAACTGTCACCGGGCAGAGGAAGCGCTGAGGTGTTTCTGTAAGGAATTTTCAGCCCCGATTTCCCCCCTCCCAAAAAAAAAAAAAAGACCCACCACACCCACCCACCCCCAGTCAAACAATCTCACGGTCGTTCTCTCTCTCTCTCTCTCTCTCTCTCTCTCTTTTCTGTCTCTGTCACTCCCTCCCTCCTTCTTCTCCCCCTTTCTCCTCCTCCTCCTCCTCTTCTCTGGCACAGTGCGAAGCCTCTGGAATGTTCTGCCTTGGTCCGTTCAGCCAGCAGCCAACCTGAGAACCGCGCTGCTTGTTTAACGGATCAGCCGTAGACGCACTCGCAGGTACGAACGGCGAACGGCGGTTGTGGAAACTCCGGCTGTGTGTCGGCTCAGAAACCCGATGTCTGCACGTCTCGTTTTAAATGCGGCGTGAAACCAACAGGGAACCGACATGTGCTTCCTGCAAGATGTGTCACGAAAATATTCATCCCTGATCATAAACTATAAAGATTTCGCTAAAAAAAAAAATCACATGACGATCGCTGCTGTTCTGTTCGAGCGCAACCCGACGTCAAACCTGCCCGACCCCCTCGTAGTTCACGGCCGTGGTTACTCACCAATTCTACGTTTCTCCTAAATTTCGTAATTATTCTCTACACGACTTCTTATCGTGGATGACGCCGTCCACGCACACGTGGGCAGAAAAAATATTAACGGATCACATCATATCATATAAATATAAATATAAACATCGTATCATATCACATCACGCCTCCCCTCCCCCCACAGCGTGAACTCTCCCAGTCGCGATTTCTGTACTACGTTCTCTTGACCCAGCGAGGAAAACCACAAAGCTGACAAATGTGAGAATTCCTGTTTGGCTGTAGCTACGCCGCCTGCGCCGTGTCCCCAAATAGGCCCCGTCACGTCTCGCACATCTCCGAAGCGCCATGCTGACCCGAGCCACGTGACTCTGCCCCCTCCGTAACCCCGCTGATCTATTTTAGAAAGTGTTCATCAGGGATCTACGGTCCAGATGGACAGATGGATAGACAGACAGATAGATAGATAGGTTTGAGGTTGTCCAACAGTGTGTGTGTGTGTGTGTGTGTGCGTGTGAGTGTGTGTGTGTCCATGTGTCCGTTCCACCGAATGTGTGAAGAAGACGAACCCCCTCCGAAAAAAAAAAGAAGAAGGCTGACTCGTTCCCTTCCCCCACCTTCGCTCTCTCCTCAACAAGTTCGGCCCAGTCTGCAGGGAGACAGGTCGACTACGCCACTGGTGTGTTACTGTCCCTATGGCAACGGGCCACCCTCAACCCCCCAGACTCTCCCTCTCCCGTTTCTCTTCGTCTCTCTCTCCTCTCTCTCACACACACACACACACACACACACACACACACACACACACACACACACACACACCATTACGTTCCTGGCTCTCTCTGGCTTGTTTTTTCCTCACGCTCCTGTGAGCGGAGAGTCCAGTCCCTGCTCCTATTTCAGCGCGGTGTCCATGTCTCTGAGGTGTGGCCGTGGTCGCGCTCGCTTGCGAACTTATCGACGATGGTTTACCACCCCGTTTAAGCGCCTCGCGGTTTTTGCGCGCCGGCCAGAACCGGGTTGGCGCGCTTGAGCAAGAGTGTGTGTTGCTTCATTCCATGATTTCATCTCATGTCTTCTTTCTGAGCATACAGGTCAGAGTGGGTTAAAAACTAAACATTTCCATCATTTAGATCACCTCTTTCGGGGTAAAAAAAATAATAAAATAATAATAATACTAACAACAACAACACGGCCCTGTTTCAGTGTGCGCCAGGAGCCTTTCATTGATGGCTTCATTTGCTTTTCAATGAGCGAGCGCAGCGGCGTAAAAGCTCCCAGAAGAGCGTCAGCAACATCACACCGGCCGGTTCAAAGGTCCTCATTAACGCCGGACCATAATTCTCAAGCCACTGCCCAAGCTGAGAATCTGCTCTTCCCAGCACCTAAGGTGTTAAACCTCAGTTTTGGAAGAAAGAAAAAAAGAGAGAGAGAGAGAGAGAGAGAGAGAGAGAGAGAGAGAGAGAGAGAGAGAGAGAAAGGAGGATGAGAGGAGGGGAAAAATGGCGGCACACCACGCGCTGTGCTGTCCAACCTAAAATGGCTGACATCACAGTCTCTTACCCAGCGAGGCAGTGCAATGCCAGCGCTGGAGCACAGGGGCCCGTCCTGATTTTAGCGCCGCCGAGCCCTACTCGCTCTCTCGCTCGCTCGCTGTTCGCTCAGAGGAAGGTTTTCCAGGTTCTTGTTTGGGGATTGTTTGTAGATTTGCACTCAGCTACCCTGAACTGTGAAAAGAAAAAACGAGTCCAACAAAAACAAAGACTGCACAAACACACTCCAGTGAAGGGAAAAAAAAAAATGGTGTCATATCCTGAATATGCCCTTGAGCAAGACAGTAGTCTAAGGGCTGTACTCGCAGTGAAGCTCTAGTGCGTGTCGCAACACGTTGTGTCGTCGGGCGAACACGTCCGGATTCAGCCGATACCGCGGCATTGGAACGATGTAAACATAACGTCGTGAATAACGCTCCGGGGAAACGGACGCCGTTTCTCACCAGCGGGATTCGGTGCTAAAACGTTGTGTGTGTTAAATCTTTACAGAAATAAAAGCGAAACATCAGCGGTGTGTGCCGACGTGAATCAGACAACGCTGCTAAAGTCTACTATTTTTATACTTTTAAATGAACAGAGTCTGTATCTGAAATTAATTAATTAATCACGGTGACGCTGAATTCTCAACTCTGATTGGTCAGAAGGTGTTCTGGTCAGCAGCTCAGACGGTCGCGCAGGTTTATATTAACGCGCTCACTCGCTCGGATACGTTATTGTTTCCATAGTAACAGTGAGTGTATGTATATCGCTGATGTGGTGAAGCTTTCTCTAGGGAGAGATTTACTGTTTAACATTTATGGAAGGAGTCTCCAGTGTCAGTGCTTTGTAAAGCTGTAACTTTTCAGGAGGAGTTTATTTTGTTTTATGGACTTCACAGACAGACAGACAGAGAGAGAGAGAGAGAGAGAGAGAGAGAGAGAGAGAATTTAGTGAGGGAAAGAGCGTTTACAGCTGCTATAACATAAGCGAGAACAGGAAGTAACTTGTTTCACGGACCTCGACGTTAAACACAACTCTAGGACTAAACTAAAAGCTGGAATGGTTGCTACATTGCTGTGGTGTAAGAGGAATAAAGCATCAGATACACTGTTATCGAGTACAGGTTACATCACACCACGCCGGCGTTGATCATTTTCCGATTACGGTATGCCATGCTGTGTGTTATTCCTTGTTTGGCGTGTGTGAAGTGTAGAAGTGTCTTATACAGTAAACACAGTGTGATGAACGGCAGGTGACAAACGTTTTAATACATAAGTGGTATCATAGCAAAAACCACAGTCCAGTTTTAATCTGTACCAGTAAGTCGGCTCGCTCTCGCTCGCACAGTGTGTGTGTGTGTGTGTGTGGGGACTGGCCTTGTTCCCAGCGCTCACACACACAATCTCATGGCGTACCGCTCATTTAATGCTTTGCATATTAGGGAGGTGAAACAAACACGGCTTTAATCGTTAGGGTGAAGGCAGAGACTCGTCCCAGCGCTCACACTTTAAAACGATCTATAAAGACTAGGAGCGAGAACATGTGAGGACTCAGCGCTCAACTCCTCGCCAGGTGTGTGTGTGTGTGTGTGTGTGTGTGTGTGTGTGTCAGAGCGAAATGATATGCGATGATTATTAATGCCTTATTATTATTTTACATTCTCGTCATGACTCAAAGAAGGAGAAGGCGCAGATGGAGAAATGGACTCATTACAGCAGGAGAGATTAGTTTGATCAGTTTTGCCATCGATAATGATCCATGGATTATTATTATTATTATTATTATTATTATTATTATTATAATAAATATATACTATTTAATATACAATCTTATCATATGGAGCAATAATGACACAGATACTGGGTTAATCTTACATACAGTGAGTTTACATACAAAAACAAACCCAAACCTCAAAAAATCTGGCTAATACCCCCCACATACACACACACACACACACACACACACACACCTCCTGTCGCCATTTTCCACCACACACTCCCTGCACTGAACCACACCACAGCCAAAACCAGGCGCATACACAACTCTGCGCCACAACTACACACACACACACACATATATACACACACACATATATACACACATGCGCACACACACACACACACACATATATACACAAACACTTAAACTCAAACTTACCTACCGCGCGCTCGCTTTCAAACACAGTCACTCCTTCAGGCTTTACTCCACAATAAAAGCGTAAAGTGAGATGAGTAAGGCGGTGTGTGTGTCCCGCAGGGCTGGAAGGGGCCGCGGGTGGGAGAGCTCTGCGTGACTGGAGATGCTGGAGCGACACACACACAAAAAAAACACCCCCTTTTGCTTTCGCGTTTATTCCAATCGCTGGCGCTTGAAAGAAGGGAAAAGAAACTACGTACGTACGTACCTACGTGCGTGCGTACGTACAGACGTAAGCCGGTCACGTGCTCCGCGCGTCACTTAGACCCCCTTCAACAAAGCCCCCAAATTTAGTACGAAGCTCACTTATCCGTACTAAACAGGACCCGAGATTAGACTTACTTTAGTAATCCATACTACAGTACTAAATAGTGTGCCAAACACACGCCATCTGTTTAAACAGCTACGTATACTACCCTACTAAATAGTATGTAAAAAGGTCATTAATCTTATCAAAATAAAGTTTAATTAGCCAATTTTTAGTAATCCATACTACTGTACTAAATAGTGTGCCAAGCACGCCGTTTGTTTAAACTG
>CM074960.1:1450475-1467351 GCA_037577455.1 Pangasius macronema | reverse complement strand
AATTAATGAGATAAACATCCTCCTGAAGACGAATTAGAGATAAACATCCTCCTGAAGACGAATTAATGAGATAAACATCCTCCTGAAGACGAATTAATGAGATAAACATCCTCCTGAAGATGAATTAATGAGATAAACATCCTCCTGAAGATGAATTAATGAGATAAACATCTTCCTGAAGATGAATTAATGAGATAAACATCCTCCTGAAGATGAATTAATGAGATAAACATCCTCCTGAAGATGAATTAGAGATAAACATCCTCCTGAAGATGAATTAATGAGATAAACATCCTCCTGAAGACGAATTAGAGATAAACATCCTCCTGAAGACAAATTAATGAGATAAACATCCTCCTGAAGACGAATTAGAGATAAACATCCTCCTGAAGACGAATTAATGAGATAAACACCCTCCTGAAGATGAATTAATGAGATAAACATCCTCCTGAAGACGAAAAACATCCTCCTGAAGACGAATTAATAAGATAAACATCTTCCTGAAGACGAATTAATGAGATAAACATCCTCCTGAAGATTAATTAATGAGATAAACGTCCTTCTGAAGACGAATTAATGAGATAAACATCCTTCTGAAGACGAAAAACATCCTCCTGAAGACGAATTAATGAGATAAACATCTTCATGAAGACAAATTAATGAGATAAACATCCTCCTGAAGATTAATTAATGAGATAAACGTCCTTCTGAAGACGAATTAATGAGATAAACATCCTCCTGAAGATGAAAAACATCCTCCTGAAGACGAATTAATGAGATAAACATCCTCCTGAAGATGAAAAACATCCTCCTGAAGACAAATTAATGAGATAAACATCCTCCTGAAGACGAATTAATGAGATAAACATCCTGAAGACGAATTAATGAGATAAACATCCTCCTGAAGATTAATTAATGAGATAAACATCCTCCTGAAGATTAATTAATGAGATAAACATCCTCCTGAAGATGTCGCAATACATTCTGATGTTGATCACCGTGGACCTCTCTGACCCCCTGACTGAGGCGAGCGGTTCTCCAGGCAGAGGTCAGAGGTCATGACTCTGGATTGCTAATCTGGAGGTTGTGAGTTTGAATCCCATCAGACTGACCCTCTTGGGTTCTTTGAGCAAAACCATTAACGCTCAACCTCTCAGCGCTGGATAAAAGCGTCTGCCAAACGAATAAATATGTAAATAAATAAATAAATAAATAAATCCTCCTACTTCAGATGTAAAAACCGCTTACTCCAGCGATATTTTTCTGTTGTTGTTGTTGTTCTGATGCTCACACACCTCTATACAGAACTGAGCAAAAGCCTTCACTCATTTTGTTTTAGATGTTCATTCTCTTAGATTGTAGATCATAGACCTTTATAAGCTTTTTAGTCGTAAAGTGACGTCCCTGAGGCCACTGAGGCTGAGCATCGTCACAGCAGTCACTGACTTCATTTACTTTACTATCGTAATTACTGTAATAGTTATAATATTTTTACTTCATTATTTTTTGTTCCTACGATTTTTTTTTTTTTGCTGAGTACTGCATAAAAAAAAAAAACTAAAAAAAAGACAAACGCGTGATGATGAAAACTGAGTCAGTGTTTGTGTCTTAACCGAGGTTGAGAAATGTTACAGGAAATAAAAAAAAAAAGGAAAAAAAAAGGGAAAACCAAACTGAAACCTAACTGAAAATCACTCCATCTTTTTATTTATATTTCCAGACTGAAAATCTAATTTATAAAATTGCTAAATTGGTTAATAACATTATTTTCCAGTTTCATTGTGATTTCAGGAAAATATAACCGTAAAAAAATGTATAGCATAAAAAACATTTTCCCAATAGGCCTAAACTCCTGTCCGTCACTTTCTGCCTGGCTACATGACATTAGATATGAGTAAATAACCAAAAGTTTGTGCACCCCTGAACATCACACTCGTATGTCCTTGTATTTGCTGTTATAATGAGCTCCACTCTTCTGCGAAGTCTTTCCACTAGACTTTAGAGCATGGCTGTGGGGATTTGTGTTCATTCAGCTACAGGAGCATTAGTGAGATCAGGCGCTGGTGTTGGGTAAGGAGTCTCCAGTTCCAGTTCATCCCAAAGGTGTTCAGTGGGGTTGAGTAAGTTCAGGGCTCTGTGCAGGACACTCGAGTTCTTCCACTCCAACCTTCACACACTGTGTCTTCATGGAGCTCGTTGTTGTACAGGTTTAGAAGGAAAATGATCTTTTAGTGAAGACGTCCGTGTCGTGTTGTGTAATCGAACTTGTCCTGAATAAACAACACAAGTGCACCGGACCAATTAGCCCAGGCTTAGCCATGCAAACTGCCTTAAAGCTAGCTTTCTTTAAATTATTTATAGATTTATAGAAGCTGTAATTTTACTGCATCACTACAGCCACTAGGAGAAGTTTATACGTCAAATTGGAAAATTTTATTTCATGCATTAACCATTTTAACATCAACTTCACGTTTACGAATGTTTTATAACCAAGGCTGCAGGAGTGTGAAGCAGACTGGTGTGGTTTTAAAGCTTGGTGTGATGGCGCACATGTGTGTGTGCGTGTGTGTTTGTGAACCCGAGGGCGACGGATAGTGCAGCGAGGATTGAAATTAAGGTCAAGAGTTTGGCTTCATCGTCAGGGAGTGAACGGCGTAAGAGTTGCGTAGTGAAACGATCATGTGTCTGAAACACTTTCTTGGTATTTGCCGCTTCCTGAGAACTCCAGTGACTCATTTTCCAAAAGTATTTCCACGGCGTGTGACAGTTCCTTATTTACAGGAGCTGGGTGACAGAAGTACACGTCCCTGTGAACGAGCTGTTGTCATGGAAACGATAACGTATTAGAGCGACCCGCGCTACCGTCAGAGCTGCTGTTCACACCTTCTGACCAATCAGAGTCCAGAATTCAGCGGCGCTATGTTTAGTGTGTTCACCGTGTCGAATTGAGTTTGTAGTAAATGTGAGTGAAAGCTGCTTCCTGGCCGAGTGAGGTCATGTGATCACGACTCCTCAGGGATGAAAGGATGGGGGCAGTCGTGGCCTAATGGTCTGAGAGTGGGACTTGTAACCTGAAGGTGAACCTGAAGGTGGTGGGTTCGAGNGTGTGTGTGTTCACTACTGTGTGTGTGCACTTGGATGGGTTAAATGCAGAGCACTAATTCCGAGTATGGGTCACCACACTTGGCCACAAAGTCACTTCCACTTCCATTAAACGCGTTTGGGTTCGCTCTCACTCAGGGCTCGCTCGATATCCGGCTCTGTGATTGACATCAGGCCACAGCGTCAGCTTATTCCCTCCGTCCATCCACGGCGTAATCAAAAAGCGAATCTCGGAATCTCCTATCATTCCTTTAAATATGTTTTACGTCAATAGTAAAGTGATTTATTTGTTTTTTGTTCTCCCTTCGTTGAATGGTCTCGCGGCTCGCTGTGTAATAATACACAGCTGCTATCGATTCGCAAGGTTTTGTAAAATTCATGACGCGTCGTAGGAGAGCCTCCGAGTCACAAGGCACACGGATGCTGTGTTTCACTCCGGGCTTCGCCTCACTGACTTACGCTTCGAGGAAAAGCAGCGACAGAGCTGCCTCACTGACCAGGCTGTGTTTTTCTCTTCTTTTCTTTTACTTCAGGCCCCTTTTTCCCCCTCGCCGTTGCGTCCTGAGTGAATCTTTAACGCTGTTTTTTACAGGTCCTGTGGTGTAGGAGTCACGTGCGTCCTGTAATTAGGCTCGTTCAAAGTTTGAAAAGTCAACAGACGGGTTAATTTTTAGCTTCGTGTGAACTTATCTTTCCAAAAACCCGATTTTGTGCTTCAGAATGAACTATATGACAAAATGACACACAAAATATCCTAAAAAACATAAATGCACCAAGTAAAATCTCATTTATATTCACACTGGTGTTGGTATAATGATAACTTCTACTTTTTTTTGTTAATTTTAAATTTTATTATAATTTTTTAAAAACAATATTTATTAGATATTACTATTTTAACATATGTATTATTTTATTTATTTTTTTTTTTGCATTATTTTTGAATATTTAAAATGATAATTTCTAAACAATATTTTATTTATGAATCATTCATCATTATTTTTTTCTTTATTTTTGAAATGATGTTAAAACATTAAAAAGAAGAAAGATGAACATAAATTCAATAAATGAAATAAAATAAGGACAAATGAATGAAGGACAAATGTAAATAATTGAAATGATTAATCTGTGGCTTTGGGGCTCAGACTGAGGTGCAGATGTGAGGAGATGCATGAGCAAGAAATAAAAAAAAGGACAAAATAATCATCCTTATGGTTTCATTTGTCCTTCCTCTGTCCTTTAGTCTCTTTCAGTGTCATCGTTAACGATCAGAAATGACAAAGTGGCGCGATAGAGGGATCTGATGACTTTCCTTTCCTGAAAAAGAAAAAGAAAAAGAGCAGGTTTCAGTCTTCAGCGTTTATCAGTGAAAGAAAAGCAAATTAATAAGACAGTAAATATGTGGATGGTTATAATACTTAATTACGCCATGTCACGTTACACAGATATTACATAATGCTATAGCATTAGCAGCCTGGCTAACGGGCTAACGGGCTAACGGGAGTAGGTGGAGCGTTTCTCCTAAAGAGGGACGTTTGGTTCTTAAGTCGGGTTAAAGATCAGCTAGTAACATTATGTGTAAACTGTCAAGCTGTAAGACATTTTGCACTAAAACTTGCTAAAAACCTAAAAAATCCCTCGAGATCATGAAGAGATTTGAAACGGTTCTTTGTGGAAACCTTTGATTGAGTTTTTACACAGAAGCTTTAAGGTTTCACCCAGAAAGACAACAATAAATGCTAATAAATGCTAATAAATACTAGGCGCTTATTACAGTGTCAGATAAAATGTACAATTTAATAATCTTCAGAGGTTTTCCTATGAGAAAGGGTTCTTTTTATTTATTTTTTTTGAAAGATTAAAACCCTGAACTATGCAAGGAACCCTTAAAGAACCTTTGAAGAACCCTTGAAGAACCTTCAGCCAGTGGGACAAGCAGAGAACCCATGAAGGTGTAGCTTATTTAATTATTATTTTAAAAAATAATGCTCAGTGTTCAAAACAACAGGCTTTTTCATCAGAAGGTACAAAGTAGAACCGTTCTAAGCGTGCACCTAGCAACAATAAGCGAAACTTTAAACTCCTGGAAGGTTCTAGACGTTATTAAGAAAATACTGAGCCATAATTTGGAGTTTGTTCTGCACACTCGCCCTGTTCATACAGATACGTTCTTTAAGGGTTCTTTATGGTGGATTGGATAATAATTCCAAAAATGAGTTGATGTTCCTGATGGGAAAACTCTCTGTTTTAGGGTTCTACCTAGAACCTTTAAGGGTTCCACCGAATGGACAACCAGAGAACCCTCGAGAGTGTAACTTGTTTTATTTTATTAACTTTGTGCAACATTAAAGCCCAGTGTTTAAAACATTGGGTGTGTTTTCTTGAACCCTTAAAGAACCCTTGAAGAACCTATTTTTTTTTCTGAAAGCTGCTCCAAATACCAAGAAGTGGTTCTTTAAATCCCTGACAGGTTCGAGACATTAAGAAGAAAACAACGCACAGTGATTTGGAGTTTGTACTGCACGCGTATCCTGTTAATACGTTCAGGACAGGGTTCTTGGGAACCTGGACACCATTCTGATAGAGGAACACAATGAAGAACCCTGAAAGGTTTAGCAGTCTGCAAGAAAGAACATTAAAAAAAGAAATGTTCAACATTTAACACCAAAGTGTTTTATCTTCAGAAAGAGTTCCTTTAGAAAGTAGAACCCATTTTCAGATGGATGAAAGCCTTTAATGATCAAGGTGAGCCCTTAAAGAACCCATGAAGAACCTTCTTCTTTTTGAAGAATGTGCTTATTTGATAGTTTAAAATAAAACGCTAGTGAAAATGTACAGTTTAATGTTGGGTGAATTTTAAAAGGTTTTCCTGGGAGAAAGGGTTCCTGTTTTTTTTGGAAGATTAAAAACCCTTGAAGAACCTCTGAAGAACCTCTGAAGAACCTCTGAAGAACCCTCAGACAGTGGGACAACCACAGAACCGTTAAGGCTGTAGCTTGTTTTAAAGTGTTTCGTCTAATAATTAAATAAACACAATGTTTTCCCCCTGAGTGTGCAGGAAACTTATCTACTGAACTAGAGTTAAAAAGGAATAAAAATAAAAACGATTAGAAGGTTGTTCTGGGATTTGGGTTTTTTGGAGTTAATTTTGGAGTTAAAGCTGACCACACATCTCACCCAGGTTTCCTAATTTCCATCTTTGAAATATTCTGCATTCTGAATACTCAAACGTCCTCCAAGGTGCAAACGATGTCCGTTTTGTAATATTTCGGACGGGACGCGCTTCATCGCTCATCTTCTCCTCGCCGCTCGCTCCATCAGCGACTCGTGTGCATTATGTTAAAAGAGAAACTAATTCATCACGCGGCTCGGCGAGCAGAATGCCGAACGGAGAGGAAGCGCTGATGCTGTGGGCTGAGGAGATCCGACGAGGGAGGAATTTTTACCTCTGTGTGTGTGTGTGTGTGTGTGTGTGTGTGTGTGTGTGGAGGGATGTAATCAGTCGCTGAACCTCCCAGGCTCTGTGAACACGGTGACAAATTGAAAGTGTCTCAGTCGAGTTTATTGCCCTGATCAGGTCAAACGAAAAAATATTGGCGGTCCGGGCGGGTAGACGGCGCCGTCGGCCGCAGACAAATGGACTGATCATTTCTTATTGAGAAACAATTCCTAAAAAGTGGTTTATAGCGTGAGCGAGGGAAGCAGCCCGGTGCTCCTACCCTGACCTCTTCCTCTGGCGCGGGAATGAAATGAATAGAGAGAGGGCGAGTGTCTGATGGCACGACTCCACCGGAGAGACACGCCATTTGTTACCAACAAGGAGCTTCTGATGAAGTGTACGGAGAGAGGGCTTCTCTCTCTCTCTCTCTCTCTCTCTCTCTCTCTCTCTCTTTCTTTTTATTATTTATTTCTCCCCTCCCTCTCTCTCTTTCTCTCTTTCTCTCATGCTCTCTCTGTCTCTACAAGGCCAACCTTCAGGCTGCTACTCCTCAAATGGATGGAGGGAGCCGATTGAATTTTACACTCTCCTGCCTATGATTAATACCCGCGCTCACCCGCGTGACATCCGGCGTCCTGCCGAGACACAAGGTGGCGCTCAGGATCCACAAATCTCCCCTCCTTCCAGCGGACGGGACAGACAACGGTCCAAGTCTGAGTGTTAATAGAAAATCTCTCTCTCTCTCTCTCTCTCTCTCTCTCTTGCTCTCTCCATTGCCTCTCAGTGTGTTTGTGTGAACAGCTCTGGAGTGCAGCGGGCAGTAAATGTCACTTTATCACTTAACCCATTGTAAAAGGGTTGAAAGGTCTAATAAAAAGCGCAGCGAGGTGGCATTACCCGACTGTATAACCCGTCTTTATGGCTTTTCTCTTTAGCCTCTTGTTAAAAGCTAAGAGGCAGATGTGAATTCATTTTTTTTATTCTTTACTTAATATTTTCATAACTCCAGCGTTCATTAGGAAAAGTGCTTCTTTGACAGCCGGGTGTGAGCTTCTGCTTGAAACGACCCGATCCCCTTTACATTAAATATATACTGTATGCATGTGTACTGTACATCACTGCAAGAAAGGGGCAGTCGTGGCCTAATGGTCTGAGAGTCGGACTTGTAACCTGAAGGTGAACCTGAAGGTGGTGGGTTCGAGTCNGGGGGAGTGAATGACCAGCGCTCTCTGCCACCCTCAATACCACCACTGAGGTGAGACCCTTGAGCAAGGCACCGATAAAATGGCTGCCCACTGCTCCGGGTGTGTGTTCACGGGTCTGTGTGTGTGTTCACTACTGTGTGTGTGCACTTGGATGGGTTAAATGCAGAGCACAAATTCCTGAGAGATCTGCCATAATTCTTGAAATGAATAAAAATATGTAGAAACAGGTTTAATAATAATCTTATATTTGGTTTATCGTAATCTTATAGTAGGGAATATTAGATACATTTGACTTAAGAGAGTTTGCAGTGATGTAAGGAATAACACACAACAGGCTGTGCAGTTATAGGAAAATAATCCACGCCAGGGCAGTGTGATGCAGCACGTTATTATTCTCCTATAACCGCACGGTCTGAAGTGCCAACGATTACGGCGTTTCATTTATTAACGAACGACACGTTGCACTTTTTAACGGTTTATAGCTACATTTAATGTTGTGGAATGTCCTAGAGACGAGTTAGTTCCTGTTCTCGCTTACGTTATAGCAGCTGTAAACAGTCATTCCCTCACCAGCCTCTTCTCTCTCTCTCTCTCTCTCTCTCTCTGTGTGTGTGTGTGTGTAAACTCCTCTGTCCTGAAAACCTAGGGAACGTCGCAAAACCCTGTGACTGTTACACAGCCCTGACACCGGAGACTCCTTCCATAAATGTTACACCACATCGATGATTATACATTTTTAATTGTTAAACATATATATATATATATATATTTTTTACTCTCTCTTTGATTACGTGGTGTGTCCGCTGTACAACTCCCTGTGTATGTCCCTGTTACTATAGAAACGATAACGTATTAGAACAAGTGCGTGAATATAAACATATCGTTCACGTTACAGGAGGAGCGACAGTCTGAGGATGAAATGATGTTCTAATAATAAAATAATGGTGATATAAACAAAAGACACTACATCACAATTACACGAAAGAAACTGGGCTTAAATTATGGTCATTTATAATCACTAACAAAACACATTTAAATATATATTTAAAAATAGAACTCATTATTATTAATAGACAACCTTTAGACCTGTTTTCAGCATCATCATTTACCTTTAAACACTTTTTGTAAAAAAGAAAAATGAGCTACACAAAACAATACAGTGCAGCTGACCCTGATATTTGTTAGGAGACACATAAATTAAAACTGTAGCTGGGATTTTATATATTATATATAAATAAATATATGATGTTCCTTTTATCTGATGAAGCAAAAGCTCTACATCGCACTCGGTCTGCTTCAGTGCAATCAGAGAACGTCTGGAGAAGGTCTGGAGAACGTCTGGAGAACGTCTGTGCCCATTTAATCTGTTCAGCTGCTGACATACACACGGCACACAGACACGGATCGGACCGTCCGTGTCCTCGGATCCACTGGAAAAGACTTCCACTCACCGCAGGAACGTTAAGAGGAAGAGCGGAAATTTCTGGAAGTGCTTTAAGGAAGGAGAGGATCGATCCGGGTCTCAGAGCATCAGACAGGAGACACTGGCTGGTTTAATTTTGCATAAATAATGCAAGGAAGGCAGAGTGGTGAGTGTGTGTGTGTGTGTGTGTGTGTGTGTGTGTGAGAGAGGGACTAGCTAGTCACCAAGACGCACAGAAATCAAATTCGAGGTTTACATGCAGTCCTTCATCTCATTGATCAAAAACTTCGAGGGAAAAAACCCAACAGTTTTTGTTTGTTTATTAATGATTAATGACTCAAAATGAAAATTACAAAAAAAAAAAAATCTTGTATGAAAAAAAAAGGACTTTTTTTTGCCACTTAACATAAAATCTTTATTTTGGAGATTTGTATTCAGGGTTATATATTATTCTTTACAAATCAATTACAAATTATACTTATATTATTTTAAAGGCAAATCCTACTTCTAGCAAAACAGAAACAAATGTCATACTTTTATTTTTATAAACATTTTTATACATCACAGAATATTTAATGTGATGTTTATATTATTAAAATATACAAAATTCATTAATCATTGAAATACTTCCAAGCTCCATTAGTCGTCAATCAGATATGGTGACTTCAAACAAACAAACAAACAAACAAACAAACAAACAAACAAACAACAACAATGAAAAGACTGGGCGTGTACTTATGCTAATGTTCTAAACATAGCTATCATTATATATTAAATGTTCTGGGAATTCCATCATTTCATAAAGAGAACTAAATAAATCCAATGATCTCGTTTTGCAAGAACAGGAAGAAAAACCCTGTTGTATCTAGCTAACGTGGACGGTTAGCTAACAAGCATAATTACTGATTAAAATTATAAAATTAAATGATCAAATATACATATCAAGATTTTCCCAGAAAATGCTCTGGAAATTCCAGAAAAGCCTTCACCCTATTGTCCGGAAATCGCGCAAAATTGGCCATGCTGTCTGGGTGGGAGGGGCAAACTCTCTCCCCCCCTGTCAATCACAGCAACACTAGCCAATCGCTGGTGTCTGTGAGGTCACGTATGCGGAAGAGGGCGGATAGCGCTTTCCTCTGAGCGTGTTACGCTGCTCTGTGACGCAGCAGTGAGAAACGATGCAGTTGGTTTGCTTCACACGTCTCAGAGGAAGCACGTGTTTGGGGGGGGGGGGGGGGGGGGGGGGGGGGGGGGGGGGGGGGGGGGGGGGGGGGGGGGGGGGGGGGGGGGGGGGNTGTTAAACGTTGTATTTTGTTTGCTTAACACGTTTTTTTTTTTTCATTTTTTTGCCCCCCCCCCCCCCCCCCATCCCCCCCGCCGGGAGCTGTCACATGATTGGAGGAGAGCTGGCTGATGGGAAAAATTTAGAAATGTAAATTGGAGAAATATATTTATGGTTTCTTGAAGCTGAGGTGTCAGAATGTTGGCCAAAAAATTGTGCTCTCAAGTTTTTCCAGACTGTTTCACACACAGGAAACGAAAGATCAACGTTTCTCAAGTTTAAATTCATTTTAATTCATCGTTCGATTTCTGTCGAAATCACATTTCACAAGGAATAATATCATCTTAATATCATCTTCCTCAGGTAGTTATCAACCTAGCTAGCCAACTGGCTAACAGAATAGCCTCATTAATGCTAAAGAGCACAAATAACTAACACAAACCTCTACATTTACTGTTTTATCGACTCTTTCTCTGCTTAATATTCATCATCAAACCCGGTACGTGATAAATCTTGTTATAATATGAAAACAGGGATTCATTTTGTCCTCCTTTTTAGCCGGGGAAATCCTCCGACGTCTTCTCTCTCTCTCTCTCTCTCTCTCTCTCTCTCTCTCTCTCTCCCTCTCTCCTTCTCTCTCTCTCTCTCTCTCTCTCTCTCTCTCTCTCTCTCTCCGTTTGCGAGAGCAGTCCAATGCTAAACACGGCCTCACGCTCTGACAAGCTGCTGCACAGGGAACGGCTTCGTATTTATATTCCATGTTTTATATTTATCAAAGGACAACTCTGACATTTTGGCACGCAGCCTCATATTTCACTTGTTTGACATGCAATAAACACCGTAAGACAGCTCGGGACGAATTCATTTAGCAAAGCAAAAATTATTTCTTGCCTTTTTTTTTTTTACCTGCAGCCTGAAGGGAAGTGAAGGTTGGATTCTGAATAGAGCACAAAGAGAAAAGTGGTGATTCTGCTGCTTCATCTGCGTTTAGAGTCACTGGTTCCGTCATAAAGTCCATATATATATATATATATATATATATATATATAAATAACTTTGTTAAATGCTAAAAATACTAAAGAAAAAGCATATTTTTGCTGCATCAGAGGATGACTGAGTAATGTGATAAAAATGATTTCTTACATAACTAAGAAGACAATTAGCTTTTACTACTGTTCATGTTTTATGGTTTATTCAGTAAAAACACTGAAATTTTATGGACAGTGATCATGTGACAACCTCGACTCTCTCTCTCTCTCTCTCTCTCTCTCTCTCTCTCTCTCACACACACACACACCCACACACACACACACACAGCTAAAATAAAAATAAACCACGACCAAGAACACTCATTTATCCCCCTCTTTTTCTCCAGGTGAGTTGAGATGAGATACCTCTTTGTCCTGATTGGTTGGTGTTTCACATACTCATACACACACACACACACACACACACACACACACAGATCAACCATAACATTTAAACCACTGACAGGTAAAGTGAAAAGCACTGATTATCTCGTTACAGTGGCATCTGTAAAGGTGTGAGATTATTAGGCAGCAAGTGAACAGTCAGATCTTGAAGTTGATGTGTTGGAAGCAGGAAAAATGGGCAAGTGTGAGGATCTGAGTGACTTTGACAAGGGCCAGATTGTGATGCCTAGACGACTGGGTCAGAGCATCTCCAGAACAGCAGGTCTTGTGGTGTGTTCCCGGTGTGCAGGGGTTAGTACCTACCAAAAGTGGTCCAAGGAAGGACGACCGGTGAACCAGCAACTGGGTCATGGACACCCAAGGCTCACTGATGCACGCGGGGAGCAAAGACCCGTCTGGTCCGATCCCACAGAAGACCTACTGTAGCACAAATGTGCTGAAAAAGTTAAAGCTGCTCTGATAGAAAGGTTCAGAACACACACAGTGCAGCACAGCTTGCTGAGTATGGAGCAGCGTAGCCACAGACTGGTCAGAGTGCCCATGCTGACCCCTGTCCACCACTGAAAGCACCTACAATGGGCATGTGAGCATCAGAACTGGACCATGGAGTAATGGAAGAATGTGGCCTGGTCTGATGAATCACATTTTCTTTCACATCATGCGGACAGTTGGGTGCGTGAGCGTCGCTTACCTGTGGAAGAGATGGCACCAGGATGCACTATGGGAAGAAGGCGGAGGCAGTGTGATGATCTGGGCAATGTTCTGCTGGGAAACCTTTGGTCCTGGGCTTTATTATGGAAGTTACTTTGACACATATCATCTACCTAAACACTGTTGCAGACCAAGTACACCCCTTCATGACAGCAGTATTCCCTAATGGCAGTGGCCTCTTTCAGCAGGATAATGCTCCCTGCCTCACTGCAGAAATTGTTCAGGAACAGTTTGAGGAACATGACAAAGAGTTCAAGGTGTTGCCTTTAAATTCCCCAGATCTAGTTTTTATCATGTTTCTCATTTATGTGGTTTAAGAAGCATTTTGTCTGCTTTTAAATGTGGAACTGTCTCTGATTCATCACAAGCAGATGACCGGATACACATAACAAGACCTAAACATATCAAGCAGAAAAAAACACACTTCCTGTTTTGAAACTATGATATCATCTGGTCAGCTGAGTCCTTCTTCTTCTTCTTCTTCTTCTGGATAGTCATAGAAACCACTTTCCTCTACTTCTCAGGAAGAACCAAAAAAGCAACATGGCGGCAGGCGTAAAGAGAATGAGCAGCTGTGAAGTTGGATGGATAAGCGGAGATAAAAACAACGGTGGAGCGATGGCTGAGGGAAGGAGGGCCTGAGGGAGAAATCGATAGGAAATCAGCGTTTCGGGAGGAGCCCTCGTTTATCAGGTGACACGGTTAAATAGCGTTAAGGTACTAAAAGTGAGAAAAATACGGTGCGTCCTGCGTGTCGTATTGATCACGCGTGAATGGGGCTGTGGAAGGCCAAAGCTACTAATAAAATAAGACGTATCTGAGAGCAAAATCGGCCGCCGATCGATCTGCACAGTGATCAAGGCCAAAAACATCTTCACTGGGATTTAAACCTTGCTCCTCTGACCCCACACACACACACACACACACACACACACACACATACACCACTCCATCACTCCAGTGAATGAACTGCAACAATCCCTTTCACTCCCTAAGCTGAAGAATGCAGTGATACTCATATTAATAGAAATTACTTTAAAATACTTTAAAATACAAGACACAAATAGCCTAAATTCCTTTCTTTTAAAGTAGCAGTTTGTAATTTTTAGCACCCTCTGCGTACAATCACAACTTCACTGAAAACATCGACAAACCACTCATCCCTTCTGTTGAAACTGCCTAATGAGCTGTCTTTTAAAGACAAAAAGGCACTGCAGTTCTGTTCCCGATGGGAATGGATTTTATTTCTGGGCTGGAAAAATATAAACAGAAACTTGAATGTAGCCGTATCATGTTTTTCCCAAGGTATCTTTAAAATCATTATAAGGTTAATGCTTGAGGTCACACTCAAGTCCCTAATTTACAGACTTGTGACTTGACTCAGACTTCTTATTACTGACATGTGACTCTTTGCATGAAGCAAAAAATAGCTGTTATCGTCAAGTTCTGTGTTTTACAGATATTTACAGAAATTGCTAATGCTGAAGATGCTCAGATGCATCAGGATGGCTGTGCCTGTTGGTGGATATGAAATGAAGGCGAAATGGAAATACCTACATGTAAAGCATGCAGCATCACAGTAACCGACTTGGGGGAAAACCTAAAGCTGCACCAAGAAAGATTTGTTACCAAGCTAATAAACGTTTGCATCACAGTCTAGCTCAAAACTTAACTTTGTCTCAACAGCTTAAAACAAAGGACCCTCAACTTGACTCAAACATGAGTTAGGACCTCTGGATTTGACTTGGATGGTACAGTTTTATGAGCTCTGGACTTGATGCTGACTCTGCAGCTGAAGACTCTGCAATAGACTCAAACTCTGTGGGACTTGACTAGATTCGGACTCAAAAGATGGGACTATGGATTTGACCTGGACTCTAAAGACTCTGGACGCTATGGCTTGAGAGTCTTACAGGACCTTGTATTGGACTATAGACCTAGAAACTCTGGATTTGACTTAGACTCAAGCTGTAATGTACAGCTTGGGAGTCTGAGCCCAAATCAGACTCTACAGCTCGGTGATCTGGACTTGAACTCGACAATACAGTTTGGAAGTCTGGGTTCACCTGGAACACTGCAGACTCTTATGAGCCTGAACTTGACACAGGCCCTATGGCTTGGGACTTAACACTCCCAAGTGATGCCTTGGAAAATTGTTCACCCACAACTTAAATTCTGATGATGCCACAGCCAACCATGGCTGGGGGTGCAAGAGAGCAATATTGGGTGGAAAGGGCATACTCTCTCTCCCCTGTCAATCACAGCGACACTAGCTGATTGCGGGCATCTGTGAGCTCGTGCATGCGGATGAGGGCGGGTAGCGTTTTCCTTCCGCTGCCCTGTGACGCATCATGAGCAGCAGTTTGAATGTATGTAGTGCAGTATGGCTTCACATGACTCAGAGGAAGCTTCTTAGCCTTAGCCTTCACCCTCCCTGGTTTGTAGCTGTTGTGTGATAGGGGGGCTGTGGATTCTACACAAACTCTACAACTAGGGACTCGACTTAGAGTGAGTGGACAACACGTGACTCAGACTCTAACTCATAAACAAGGCTGCTTTTAAACATTATAACCTACACTTTCCTCAGTACAACATTATACTGTATGTGATAAGGTTGATAACACTAACTGCACCACTCAGAGTCTCATCTAAGTGCATAACAACATCATAAATGAGATTTAATATCATTCCTATCTTTCTCTGAGGATAATAAGATCCCTTGTTAGGACAGAAAACCCCAGTCCTCACTGCTGTTAGACCACACCGAGTGGTTCATGCTCACTCCTTCATTACCTAAGTGCTCCTGTGCTGCGATTTAACAGGTTCATTTAACTGCTTTTCCTCCTCGCAAGTTTTAAAAAAGCTTTATGGCTGTTTCAAGTGCATATTTAAAAACAGGAAATGAGTCAGACAAAGAAAGAGCAAGAGTGAGAGCGAGAGACAACTGTGGTTACTTACCATGCGTCAGTGAGCATGTATACAGTCAAGCTGGATGAAGAACACTGGCACGTTGGTGAAAGATGAAGGAGGTTACGAATTATTTTAAAATATTTTTTTCCCAAAACTGGTTGATCCATCTTTTGGTGTCCAAAGTGTTGTGGTTTGTGATGCTGTATAGCTCGATTCAGACTGGATTTGTTTTATATGTGGAGGTGTGTATTGTAATTATTACTGGAGCATCTCTGGGAAATTTGTTCCATCCCAATCCATCATGTCAGTATTATTTTTTTTTTAATATACAGATTATGCGTTTTCGGTATGTTCTCCTGATGGTGGACTCATGAACATTAACATTATCCAATGTGAGAGAGGCTTTAGTTGCTCAGAAGTAACCCTGGGTTCCTCTGTGACCTTGCGGACTGTTACACGTCTTGCTCTTGGAGTGAACTTTGTTGGATGACCACCTCTGGGGAGGGTAACAATGATCTTGACTTTCCTCCAATTGTGGACAACCTGTCTGAATGTGGGTTGGTGGAGTCCAAGCGCTTTAGAGATGGTTTTGTAACCTTTTCCAGCCTGATGAGCATCAACAACTCTTGTTTCGGAGGTCCTCAGAAATCTCCATGGTTTGTTTAAGTCATGATAGACTTCCACAGACACGTGTTGTGAAGATCAGACTTTGATAGATCCCTCTTCTTTAAATAAAACTGGGCGCTTTCATAGACTGAAAACAAATGACTCTAATTTCACCTTCAGAGTAACTGCTGATCCGAGAGCTTCACATACTTTTGCCACTCACTGATATGTAATATTGGATCATTTCCCTCAATAATTAAATGACCAAGTCTAATACTTTTGTCTCATTTATTTAATTGGGTTCTCTTTGTCTACTTTTAGGACTTGTGTGAAAATCTGATGATGTTTTAGATCATATTTATGAAGATACAGGTGTTTAGAAGGACGTTTCAGAGAATGGATTTTAGGTAAGCGATTAAATTCATAGCCTACGAATGTTATGGTCATGTGACCAACTGATGATCGCATGGCCACGCCCCTCAAAACAATCAGTTTGTATAAAAATGAGGTGCGTGTGTGTGTGTGTTATAGACACAGGGGATTTGTGGTATGACGAGCATTCGTACGTCATGAAGACCCGCCCATCTCAGTACGACTATAGATTACTATAGATGTCTAACAATAAACATTACTTAGCACAATGTCCGGAAAACTGCCATATATATATATATAAAACGCACAAAACGCAAGCTAAAAGTGAAGTGAAGTGACTTTGTGGCCAAGTGTGGTGACCCATACTCGGAATTTGTGCTCTGCATTTAACCCATC
>CM074960.1:1440107-1450375 GCA_037577455.1 Pangasius macronema | reverse complement strand
GTATTGAGGGTGGCAGAGAGCGCTGGTCATTCACTCCCCCACCTACAATCCCTGCCGGACCCGAGACTCGAACCCAATGGGGTTAGGGTTACAAGTCCGACTCTCAGACCATTAGGCCACGACTGCTCCAAAAAAGACTAAAGTTTGCAGAGTTTTGGAATATATATATATACACACACACACACACACACTATACACTTTTATTACTTGTTAGCTACATTAAAGATGCAAACAGATCACACTGAACATTTTACCCGACTGACCGTAACTATTCTTTTAAAACCGTCTTTAGTCTTAAGGCTAAATTTCTTTTATTAGCCGCTTGTGTTAATGTCTGATTCTTGTGCATTGACCTTTTATACATTTATATCCTGTCTTTTATTGTGTCCGTTGTACTTTACACGCTTCCACAGCACTCTTAGCACTCTTACTTTAATCCTACGCTGGTCTTTTTAATAAAGTTTTTTTTTTCCCGGTTCATTCGCCGTGACTGCACAGCACTTTTAAACATGATTTAATCTTCTATACATTTCACGCATTCGATCTGTTCACTTCCTCTCTCACTTTATCTGTATATCCATCTGTGTGTCCTGTCATTTTTTTTTTTTTCTTGCGCAAGGCCAGTGTCAGAAACGTCACTGATGTATGAGTGATTCTCAGAAAGGCGGCGATGGGGAAATGGTAAACGTCAGGGAAGCGGTGCTGGGAAAAAGAGCCGGAGCGCTGCACTCAGTGTAATTACACACACACACACACACACACACACACACACACACACACACACACACACACACACACACACACACACACACACCTTTCATGTGCGTTTCTGCATCCGGGCCAAAAACACACTTCTTCTAAACACGCCACTTCAGATAAATACATGACTCAGTCTTTACGAAGCCTTTACCTCCGGAAAAGCAATATCTTAATTAACGTTATTATTATTACGATTTAAAGTGTGTAACACTCGTCTGATTGGTCAGAAGGCGTCGATTCGTTCTCTATATATAACTGCAGCTCGGAAAGTAGCTCCGGCTACAAGGCAAATCACGGGTTTATATCAACGCGCCCGATCTGACGCGTTATCGTTTCTATAGTAACGGCTCATTCACAGGGACGTGTGTTATTATTTAACAAAGAAGAACGCGGAATCGTTGATGTGATGAACTTTTCTGTTATTTTATTATCATTTTGGAAGGAGTCTCCAGTGTCAGTGCTTTGTTAATTAGAGATAAAACTGAGGAAGAAAATGAGGATTAATTAATTTTAAAAGCACATTTGAGAGCAACATCTTTTTTTTTTTTTTTAACCACAGGGCTGTGAGGTTGGAAAAATAAAAATAAAAAAATAAACAAAATTAAAGAGCTTAAAATGGATTTCTAGTGGATCATAATTCAGCTAATTCCAAACATTAGTATAAAAAAAGCTTTTAATAAATTTTCTTCATAAAAATATTGCCTTAATAATCAGATTTAGATGTTTGACAAATAAATAAAGTTCACTTTTTTGTCTTGATGAATTTTTTACCTGTTTTTTTTTTATTTTTATTTTTTATTTATTTGACCTGCACATCTACACATCTACACGTCTCAGTTTTTAAGTTCGAATGCTGTCTCTCATCATCTGATCCTACAAAATTCCCAGAATTCCCAATCGGGAAAAGTGTTCCATGTTCCCAGGTGTTTTTTTTGGGAAACGCTGTGCTGTTTTCAGGCAGTCAGGGTCGGACACTGAACTGTGAATCTCCTTTCAGTTTTGCTTGATTAACTCATCATCTGACACACACACACACACACACACACACACACACACACACACACACACATCATGTTCTATCAACATCTTTTTTAGTTTTTCTTGGAAATGCTAGCGATGAGTGAGACGATCTGTGCTGTTGCTGTGAGGAAGCAGAGGAACTCCGTTAGCGCTTCCTGTGTTAGCGCGCTAAGAGGAAGCAGCTCGGGTTCTTGGATTTCTGTGGAAAAAAGCGCACACACACCCGCGGACTGAACTTCACCGGCTCTGGTGCAACGCCGGGTCACACCTCCGATTTCCCGACAGTCTGATCTTTGCTCTGAATTTGATCACAGCAGTCGCTTTCTCCACATCGAGCGACTCTCAGCTAAATCCGCTCGAGTTCACAGTTAGCAAAAAGCCGACACGGTGCGGAGGCAGAGACAGATCATGCAGAAAATGTGCCATGCTAAACATCTGCATTAGCGATTCACAGTCAGCATGAGATCAGTTATTTATTTATTTATTTATTTATTTATTTATTTATTTATTTATTCTCTTTCCCTCTTGCATTTGCGTTTCCTAAAACACAATATGCTTTCGAAGGAGTTCTGCACATAAAAAAAAAGAAAAAAAAAGAGAAAAGGTCGGGCCTAGCAGCTGGGCTCGGGAGCGAAACTGAATATCCAGCTTCATTTCACCGCTTTTCTTTATTTATTTATTTATTTATTTTTTTTCCAGAAATGTTTACCATTGCAAAAAAAAAATGACAGCGAGAGAGAGAGAGAGAGAGAGAGAGAGAGAGAGAGAGAAATACTGCTTGGGTTTTGGGTTCCTGTTAATGTGTCTTGATGACGATTCCAAAATCTGAAATCCAATCGGAAAATAATTAGGGAATTAGCGGGGAATCGATATTGCTCGCTGTGGCGTGACGCGCTCTTGCTGCTCTCGCTGCGCTCGGTGGCGGTCGTCGGTTCCCCCGGTTCCCCCGGTTCCCCCCGGTCCCCGAGCCTCAGGGCGTCACTTCACCTTCATAACCCCAAAACAATCTGTACACACGCCGTCTCCGTGGATTCGCTCTCAGCTCTTTTCACAGCGTAGCCGTTCCCTTTCGTCCGTGTGTAATTTGATTCGACGTTCCCGGCGTTCCTGCTAATTCCCTCCACCTCCTCCTCCTCCTCCACCTCCTCCTCCTCATGTTTCAGCTAATGTACTCTGAAACCTTTTATTGCTCAGGCCTGCCGCTTTACTTTAATTTGCTGATTTATTGCTAATATTTATTTATTTATGGTTGAACCCGAGGGGTGAGATCACGTGACGCGCGGATCGGGAACGTTCCAGAAGCAGCGCTGCAGACGCCGGGGTTTAAAGTTTCTCCTTTTTGTTTATTTCAAATAAAAATGTAATTATTGAAAATTAAAAATGACACTTAAATGGTAAATATACACTATCCCTAATATTTACAAAAAAAAAAAAATAAATAAATAAAAGACTACAGAGATGGTTAATTTTATGTTTTTATTATTAATAAATAAGCTAATGAATGGACTTATTATATAAAAACATAAACTTTTATAAATTAAAATAAAAATAAAAAGTTATTTATTTTACTTAAACTTGAGGGAAAACACATGATAAATCTCAATTATTTAAAAGTTAAATTTAAAATTGAAATGAAATATAAAAGTGTAAATATCTGTGCTATTTTACAAAATCATTAAATCAATTTTATTTTATTAATTTATTGTTAATTAATTAGTAAATGTAAAAGTTTTATTTATTATAAAAAAGCATATTTTATATGTTATTTATTTCTGGTTAAAATCGAGAGAAAGACATGAAATATAGTTAATAAAAATCATAATTCAATTATTGAAATGCATTAAATTATTTAACAATATTAAAACTTACATTATTTAAAACTGAACATTTGGACTTTTGCTATTTTACAGAAGAATTTAAAATGTAATGAATAAATAATAATTCATTATTTAAAAATAGAATAATGTTTATTTATTGTTTATAAACTGGAAGTAAGAACCCGTGATCTCAGGAGCTTTTTTTTTAACGCATGTTGAGAGTTTTTATGGAATTTATCTGCTGTGTTTGTAATATTTTGGACTTCAGAGGAAAACGTTTGCGGTTCGGATTTTTCTCGGCGCTGAAACGTGGGTTAAACGTGCGAATTCCTGGAAAGTTCTCCATCCTGAGAGCTTCAGTGTTTCTGCCCAAAACAATATTTCACTCTGAGCGAGTTCCTTTTTTACAGCTGCGGAGGGCTGAGGGGTCAGGCCGGGGTCACGCCGGGGTCACGCAGGGGTCACGGTGCAGCGCTACATTCCTCTTCTTTCCGTTCTGCTTCAATTCAATCTTCATAAAGGATTTCCAAAGGATTCAGAGCCCTGCTGTGTGGATCTACATGCAGCTTTCATGGGTTTCCTGGACAGCTCAGGGTTCTCTGACTCCTAAAAGGTGTTCTATGTGGAACCCACTTTGTTGTTTGGTTCCTCTTTGAGCAACAAATCAAATCAAAGAACCCTCAAGAACTCCAGACTGAAGATGACTCTGGATTTATTTTTTCTTCTAAAACTGCTCTTATGTATTTAAGTCCCACGTACATTTTGAATAAAAAACAGATTAAAGCTAGAACCTTGAAGTGTTCTTTGATTCGTTCCTTATTAAAGTTATTTTCGGTAGAACCCTACGACAGTGTGTCTTTCTGGAGGAACTGCTAAAAGTTCTACGCAGAACCCTAAAGCAGAGGATTCTCCTATTAGAGAGGGTTCTGAAGCCGAACTCTTTAGCAAGAAACAAACCTCAACAGTCCAAAGAACTCCACAGTAGAAAGATTTAAGCTAGAACCTTGAAGTGTTCTTCGATTCATCTCAGAGGGTTCTACACATAACTCTTTTTAAGAGTGCATACAGAGCGTACAGGTCCTGTATACAGAACCAGAGGTTCTATGTTTCCTTGTTCTAATCAACACCAGGAGTTCTACAGCATTATACAGAACCAGAGCTTCTACAACATTTTTGTTGGTTCCCATGGAGTTTAGTAACAGATATGTTTTAGCATCTAAGCGTTTATTGTTTTGTCTTTCCAGAGGAAGCTGTAAAGGTTCTATGCAGATCCCTACAACAGAGGGTTTTCCCATCAGAGAAGGTTCTGAACTGTCCAAAGAACCCCTGTAGACCTTTTTTCACCCCTTACGAGTGTATGTATATGGAACCAGTGGCCCTGTGGAAGGAAATGAAGGGTTCTCAGGGAGTTTACTAATAGAACTGTGTGTATTGTTAATGCTTAAGAGTTTGTCCTTGTGGAGATGCCCTTAAACATTCTATGGAGAACCTTAAAACAGGTTTCGGACATGTTAAGTTGAATCAAGAGCTGCAGAACCCTGTAGTACCTAAACCAGACCCTTTCCCTCGACACGCTCTTCACCGGTGTAGCATCTGAGAACCAAGAACTAGAACCTCAACCAAAAGGAGTAGAAATGTTGCAGATCTGAAACCTGTAGTGTCATCTTCATCATCATCATCATCATGAACCAGATCCACTGATCCATTCCACTACAGACTGGTTTCTTAGAGCAGAGAACCAGAGCTCTAGAACCAAACAGTGTCCTCCTTTTAGCTGTGCATTTCCATCAATAGTGTTTATAGAGATCGTTATTTAGATGTTCTCAAACATCAGTGGTTCTTAAGAACCACACCACTCAAGACGGACGTCCTGAGCACTGGCGTAGCATCGGAGAATCAAGATCTAGAACCGAAGCCAAAATGAGTAGAAAAGGTGCAGATCACCAATAAACTACCTTTGATTGCTCCCCGATTGAAACCTGTAACATCATCATCATGAACCTGATCCGTTCCACTACTGACAAGTTGTGCAGCTTCTGAGAACCCAAGATTTAGAACCTAATGAATAAGGATAATGATGCTACACATATAGACTCAGCATCTAAGAACCTGTAGCTCCAGACACCTATAGCTCCTAAACCAGAGCCTTTCCAACATGCTGCCCACTGAACACGGAGAACCAGAACCTTGAACCTAACCCTAGAACCTAAGTGGCGGAAATGTGTAGAAATGACCCACATCACCCATGAACTACATCCTCTGAGTGCTAACTGTCATAACACAATCATGACTCTGTAGCTTCGGAACCGGACCCCTTCCCTCGACTCGCTTATCACTGGGGCAGCACTGGAGAACCCAGATCTAGAACCGAAGCCAAGATGCTGCGAATAAACTACACTGAAACTGATAGTACCATCGTCACGAACCAGATCCATTCCACTGAGAACCAGAGATCTAGAACGAACTGTGGGTTCTAACACACACCCCAGACACCTGTAGCATCATCATCATCATCATCATCATCATCATCATCATCGTCATCATCACAGCTAATCACTAATCAGAGCCACCGTCTAAAAACCGAGATCTAAAACCTCTCAGCACTGAACTCTGGGTAACATTGCTGAGAGCAGGATAACAAAACGAGGTCTGGTGGTGGAACCCTCGTCCCCTCGTCCCCTCCGCCCTCTGGTCCGGATTGTAACGGAGCCCTTATTTAGCGTCCGGAGCCATCGGTGTCGGCGGCCGGCGATTTGTCCTTGTCTAATTACAGCGGCGGGCGGCTGCTCCCTTCTCCCCGCGTGCTCATGACTAATGGAGGGCGCCGCCGATGGATGAGGACTGGACCGAGTGGCGCAGGGTGATTTGTGGGCCAGCCAGTCTTTCACTGGCTCTCGCCCATTTGTCTTCCTGAGGTTAGCCGTGTGTGTGTGTGTGTGTGTGTGTAGCTTCTGGCCAGAAAATGGTTTAGAATTACTTCCCATTTTCGTGCACTTTCATCTCTGGCCAAGCCTCTTTTTCTTTTTTTTTGTTGTTGCTGCCTTTTTTTTTTTTGGTCGCCGTGACAACAGGATGATGTAAGATATGACAGGAACCTCGACGGCTGTGTTTTTACGACAAAGTTTTCATCTCTGTCGGCCTGAGGCGAGGCCTTACGTGCTGATGATTTGTCGATTTGGCGAACGCCGGGGAAAGGTTGTGGCGGTCAGACGTCCTCAGTGGATTTCTTCTTTCGCTCCTGTCTGTCAAAACACCGCGGAAAATCGATATCGGATCCACCGTCCGGCCGAACCGTCCCGCTCGCTCCTTACGCCACTCTGTACGCCGCTCTGTACGCGTGCATAGTGTTTTTAAAAAATAAAAAATGTTAATTATTTATTTATTTAACCAGCTTTATACATTCACCCATCTACTTACTCATTTACAAAAAAAAATGATAACCTGCATTTATACCTGTTTATTTTAAAATCATGAACAAAAAAAACAAAACAAAAAAAGGTATAACCTTCATCCTCAGCTGCATCTTCTCATCAAATGTTCATACTGATATTGTAATTAAACTGGATGATTTTTAATAATAGATTTTTATATAAATTTCCCCATCACACTGCTGTAAAAGATCGTGACCTGAGGAAACACTCGGATCCCAAACGCTGGAGGAAAAACTCCAATCGGAGGCCGCGCCCCCGGAACTCCTGTATTGATTTTCCCGACTTTTTCCCTCTCTGCCCGGCTGCTCTCTTTTACCTCTTCCCATTTTTTTCAGTAAATAAACACCGGATTTGTCACGCCGGAGTCGGCCGTGGAGGCTCGGAGGACTCGGAGGCCTCGGGTCAGGATGGGATCAGGATCATGATTCATTCAGCCATCTTACGGCCGGAGAGTTTAAGGCCCAGTGCTCCTGACCCCAAACCCCGCAAGCCTCACCGGTGCTACATCACTTCCTGTCAGCCACCTGGCAGAACAATACATGGCCCTCGCTGGAAAAAAAAAATCCATCTTCACTTCTCATCTTCCAACCGCAGCATTCTCCACTTCTACTGAACCAACTGCACAGTTACAGCAGGCGTGGGAAATATACCGGCATCTGTGTGGAAGATTCTTCAGGTTCCAGCATTTTTTAAAAAAAAACAACTTTATTTTATACTTCTTATGCAGTCAGACTGTATCTCTGTATTCTGTTCACACACACACACACACACACACAGATAAATAAAACCTTTAATGCTCGACCTCCTCGTAAATGAAAAATCCTTCCCGGAGAAACTGAATTAAAAAAAAAACAACTTAATATAAATATAAATAATGCCTTAAAAATTAAAAAAGTGACAGAAAGTACCACAGCGCTGTCTGGTTCTTGATTCCGATTGGTCAGAAGGTGTTGAATAAGTTTCTAAAATCACAGGTTTATATAAAATGCGCTCTCTGTAGTACGTCATCGTCGCTATAGCGACGGCTCAGTCACAGGGACTTGTACAGCGGATGAACGCTCCGCATAAACGGATTAATAAACCTGCTCTTGAAGTAAGGGGATGATTATTTAACATTTAGGGAAGGAGTCTCCAGTGTCAGTGTAAAGCTGTAAATCTGTAAATCTGCGACAACATGACAAGCCGTGTTTTATTTTTTATTTTTTGTCTTGCTAACTTTGAGAGAGGAAAGAAAGAGAGAGAGAGAGAGAGGAAAGAAAGAGAGAGAGAGAGAGAGAGAGAGAGAGAGAGAGAGAGAGAGAGGTTAGTGATGGAACGACTGTTTATAGCTGCTATAACAAGTGAGAGCAGGAAGTAACTAGTTTTGTGAACATTTAACGGATTAAAAGAGCATCGTTCTTTAATAAACACAAACACACAGTAGGCTGCTGTGGTGTAAGAGGAATAAAGCACTTGGGGACATGTTGCTGTAGGAAAATAATCAATCAGTTTAAGGTGGTGACAGTAACTCTACTTCATCACACAATGCTCGCTTGATTTGTAAGAATAAAGTGTTATATAAAATAAGTTTTAAACACAGTGAACTGCTGAATTCTGAGATCATGAGTTGTACGGTTCTGGTGTAAATCTGTCACGTCCTGGTTAAGACACACGCACAATAGGTGTTAGAGCGACGAGGACTCATCGCACCTTGACTCAACGCCACTTCCTCGAGCCGACGAGTGAAACCCCGGCGTGGGAATGTGAAAGAACGCAGGACTTTGTCCGTCACGTCCTGCGATGAAAACACATTAACGCGGTTGCGGCGTAAACAGGACGATTGACCTTCGACCCCAGCCCTCAACACCCCACCCCCTCCCCCCTCGCCCGGACCGCTCCGCCGCTCTTCCCGCATTTCATCCCCCCTGCTGTTTTTTTTCCAGAGTTGGATTAGCGAGGCCAATCTATCACGTCTCGCAGGCGAAGGCAGGAGGATCGATATGTCAGTGCCCAAACACCACCAACATGCAGTTATGATGATGTTGGCGGGGATCGCGTTACAGCGCAGTGAGCACGGGATCGAACCGGGCCTGCCAGGGGAGCTGACGGAAAGCATGAATCACCATTAGGAGAGCTGTTTTCAACACACACACACCCTCACACACACACACACACACACACACACACACACACACACACCCTCACACACACACCAAAACCTCTTTCAGCAAAACGTTCACAAAATATCACTACAAGTACAAAAGACGATCGTAGTCAATTGTTTATTTATTTAGTGAAGTGAAGTGACTTTGTGGCCAAGTGTGGTGACCCAGACTCGGAATCTGTGCTCTGCATTTAACCCATCCAAGTGCACACACACAGTAGTGAACACACACACACACACCCGTCAACACACACCCNCACACCCGTGAACACACACCCGGAGCAGTGGGCAGCCATTTTAGCCTCGGCGCCCGGGGAGCAGTTGGGGGATCGGTTTATTTATTACTCTTTTTGGAGAAATCATATCTAATGTCTTCTCGTACACTTCCTTCACCTTTATTGTCTACTCATGAACATCACACCATGATCAACATTGAGTTTAAGCTTTAAACCCCGCCCACCGATCAGTCAATCAAACAATAGAGGTTTAAAATATGTCGCTATGTAATAACGTAACACAAATAGGTCAAGGATAAACAAAGAAAATGGTGCTCAGAATCTTTTCTCGTTGTAATACTCCATTCACATGGCCATGTTTCAAACATCCATTTTTCCCGCCATTAAAAGACGACAAAAAAAACACACAAAAAAAGATAAATGCATTACAGAACCTGTTGCAGTTTCAGTTCTTACCTAAATGCACACTTTGTGCCATCTGACTCTTCAGGATGTTAAATTAAAACAGGCGTCTCCTTGGACACACAAATCTTTGTGCTCAAAATCATGCTTATTAACAAATATTTTAAATAAATCAACATTAATACTTTCGGAATGGTTTTCTTGGGGTCACCAGAATAATCAGGACACGAAAATGTAACGGCTACTGACCCCTCAAAGTATTTTTTAAATGATGCAACACCCTGCACACTCTTTCTTGAACGCATGCCAAAATAAAAGTCTTTTGTTGTTGGTCATGCCTTATGACTTTTGAGAAAATCAGAACTTATGGACATGATTCACATGATTACAGGGTGAAGAGGTGAAGAAGGTCCAGGAGTTTAAGTCCTTGGGGTCAACAGTCCAGAGTAATGGAGAGTGT
>CM074960.1:1420390-1423766 GCA_037577455.1 Pangasius macronema | reverse complement strand
CACACACACACTCACACACACACACTCTCACACACACACTCTCACACACACTCTCTCACACACACTCTCTCACACACACACAGTCACACACACACTCTCTCGCGCGCTCTCTCGCGCACTCTCACACACACGCTCACACGCTCTCACACACGCGCTCTCACACACGTGCTCTCGCTCGTTCTCACGCGCTCTCTCACTCAAGCTCACGCTCACACACACACTCACACTCTTACACACACTCTCACACTCACGCACTCTCACACTTCATTATTCATCATCCTTCAGTGTGAGTATGTGGAATAAATAAATGTTTGTTTTTGCTGTTATACAGGAGGAGTTTGTGACCAATCCGACATTCCTGTGGGAAGGTTATCCTCACACACGCATGGCGTAAGTCATAAAAAACCTCATTGTAGAGGTATAAAATGCTCTATACACGATCCGCTTAAGCAAACACGTAAACACACATAAACGTGTTGTAGGTGCTCATGCAGTATGTTGCTGACGTTTCACTGCTCAGTGGAAAGCCGATAAACAGCAGTTTATTTAACTTATTTAACTAATACGCTCGTGACTGCCGAAAGTGCCTAGAAGATACACATGATGAAATAAACATCTATCTTCTAGTTAAGGAAATTTAAAATCTTTTCAGTGATTCAGATTATTTAACTCACCAATAAGAGTTGAATCTTTACAGGGAATCAGATTATCTGACTCATTTGACCAATAAGAGTCAGTTCTGTTCAGGGAATCATATCATTCGACTCGACTCACCAATAAAGAGCCGACTCTTAGATTATTTGACTCATTTCACCTGTAAGAATTGAATCTTTTCAGGGAATCATGTTATTTGACTCGGCTCTAAAATAAAGAGTCGACTCTTTTCAGTGAATCAGTTTACTCGACTCAGAAATAAGGAATGGTGAACATTTAATGAACCGTTTGTAAAACTTTCATATTTGAAATAAAGCGTTTTCACAACAAATTCATAAATTAACACAAATACATAATAGCTGTTCAATCAGGACAAAAGTATTGGCACCCTATAAAAGAGGCAGCGTTTGTAAATCAGGTGTGGAGAGTTTTTTATTTGCTACAAGAAAATATATATATGTGTGTATATATATATATATATATATATATATATATATATATATATATATATATATATACACACAAGAGTGCTAACTGAGGCAAATTAAGAAATTAACTGCTTGTTTTTATACATAAATAATTAGGAATATTTGAAAATAAGAACCTAAAAATATAAAGTGTGATAGATATTAACAGCATGCATTTACTCCGAGCTCTTTTCCTACATCCTGCGACTTATAAAGTTGTAAATTATTTTTACACTCTTTCTCCTCTCTGGCTCAGTTTTCAGGTGAAGTTCTTCTACATCTGTCAGATGGCGTACTGGTTCCACGCCCTGCCAGAACTTTACTTCCAGAAGGTCCGAAAGGTAAAGACTACAAACGATTGCAGAAGATTTACTTTATCCGAGCTGCATGTTCCAAATCTGATATTGTGCAGGAGTATTCAGTATTTAATTTCCTTTATATCACATCTCCACTCTGGCCAACTTTTATTATTATTATTATTCCGAGCGCTTTTCCTACATCAGGTGACACACGCAGTCAAGCTGCTGCTTAACAAGTACAAGGAGGGAAAATCAGACAACTGGGAAGTAAAGCAGGCGGATATTTGCATAATCGTTGTTATGAAGATTTCTGTAAAGAGAAACGGGTTTATTTAACATTTCTGGAAGGAGTCTCCAGTGTCAGAGGAGTTTTCGCTTCCTTGTGGCTTCTCAGTAACATGAGAATTGTTTTTTTTTTTGTCTTATTAACTTGAAGAGAGAGAATAGAGCGAGGCTGGTGAGGGAACAGCTCTTTATAGCTGCTGTAACGTAAGTGAAAACAGGAACTGACTCTGAAGGTTTCTTCCTCGTATCGTCTCGAAGATTTGCCTCGCCACATTCGCCTCTGGCTTGCTCATTAGGGATAAATTTAATATCTTGAATTTATTTATTTCTGTAAAGATATATCTACATCTATACAGATGGAATTGAATCGAATTGGACTAGTATTAAATGTAACTATAAATGGATAAGAAGTATGGCGTGTCATTTGTTATTGAATAAAACATTGGAATCGTTGGTAAATCGCTGTTGTACAAGAGGAATAAATGACTGGAGGATGTGATGTCACCAATCAGAGTCGACTCTCTTCAGAGAATCAGGTTATTTGACTCATTTCACCAAAACAGAGTCGACTCTTAGATTATTTGATTCATTTTTCGCAAATATGAGTCGACTCTCTTCACTGAATCACGTTTTTTTTCTCAGCACACCAAAAAAGAGTAAACCCTTAGATTATTTGACTCATTTCACCAATAAGAATCGACTCTCTTCAGTGAATCACATTAATTTTCTCAGCACATGGAAAAGAGTCGATTCTTCGATTATTTGACTCATTCAGCAATAAGAGTCGACTCTTTTCAGTGAATCATATTATTTGACTCAGCTCAACTGTTGTAGGATAAGTAATCAACTTCTGGGTGGTAACAGTAACTGTCTCATCACACCAATCTGTCACTGATTATTTTACTAGAACAGCACCCCACACACACTCACACACACACACACACACACACACACACACACACACACACACACACACACACACATCTCTCGCTCATAACGGCTCACGTTTCCTTTTCACGTGTGTGTTTTCAGGAGGATATTCCTCGCCAGCTTTACTACATTTGCCTTTACATCTTCCACATCACCGGTGCCTACGTCCTCAAGTGAGTCTTTTCCAAGTTCTGCTTACGTTCCTTAATCCTCCTCTAACGACATAAAATAAACTCTGTAGCTGTAGATGATCCAGCTTGCGTCTAGTCTGCAGGTTTGTGGATTTTCATGAATCAGCGTCTCAGGATGAGAAGATGTTGAGATTTTGCTGATGTCCACTAAATCTGTGTAGCACGTGGTTTATATTTGCGTTTATATTGTGTGTGTGTGTGTGTGTGTGTGTGTGTGTGTGTGTGTGTGTGTGTTCTCTCTCAGTCTGCATCGTTTAGGTTTGGTTCTTCTGGTTCCTCACTACCTGGTGGAGCTGCTGTTCCACGCGTCTCGTCTCTTCTACTTCAGCAATGAGAACAAGCAGAAAGGGTGTGTTCACTTCCTCTACTCCCTCTCCAGCTTTTATTTTTTATTTATTTATTTTTCAATCTAAAACGATTTTAACCCACAATCTGTAATCCCGGCGATCTCAGAGACGAGCACACTGAACATCAGTCACCTGTTAGCAAGTGAGAAGTTGAATGTAGTCAAATGTATCTAAGATTACAGTAAAGCAAATATAAGATTATT
>CM074960.1:1407890-1417890 GCA_037577455.1 Pangasius macronema | reverse complement strand
ACACCAAAACACCTTGTGGTCAGCGAACATTCCTGTGCTATAACATGCAGATATCTGTAAATATTACCTCCGTCTATCATCTCCTAAAGTTTAGTGCTATGCCAAATAATAATCTGGCCATTCTAATGATTAAATATTCCATTAATCAACTTTATATGCATAGAAATACGTTATATGTAAGGTGAGCTGTGAGCACTAGGGGGCGGTGTGGCACAAAACCAGGATGTGCAGGAAATTAACACGAAAATCTTTGTTTTGTTTTGATTTAAGAAAGAGAGAAAGAGTTGAAGAAAAACATGAGTACTGGATGCACACACTGTTTGTGTATTATATTTCACAGTTTTCCACCGGAGTGATTGTTTGTTTTTCCTAAATGGATCAATGCAGTTAAATGCAACTGGTTCAGATTCAGCACTGCATGATTCTTTAAAAAAAATCCCCTGCTGATTTGTTTTTCGTGATGGATAAAGAGGCATAAGAGCGGTGCAGTGAAAGGTTTTACTTTTCAGTGTGGTACGTTTTCTGCAGGTTACTGATCTAAAGTATGTCGGTGTATTTTGTGGTTGCGTTTCGCTCTGCCTTGGGATCTTCTCAGTATGACTCGAGAGAACATTTAAGTATTTATAAAGCGGCTATTGTGCTTCAAGCCTGAGGAATTTAAGAGTTTAATAAAAATAATAATAATAAAAACACTAATAAATAGAGCCGTAAGCAGTGATTAAGGGGGCCAAGCACTTTCTGTTAGTGACAGAGGAAGACCAGAAGCCGAGCTCCCAAGGAGATAAAATAAATTCAAAGTCAACGTCAAAATGTCAAACCGTAGCTGAGATGCTGCCTCACTTCCTGTTTTCAGTAGGCCTTCCAAGTTGCAAATTATCTCAAAATCTTGGTTAGGGTTTTGTAGGTCATGTTGCTATACATAGGTGACAAGTTTGGTGTCAGTACTTAAAGGTTTCACTGAGACATGACCTCACTTCCTGTTTGGCGATGATTTCATGATGAGTGTTTCAGATGTTATGGGGAGTTTTAGTAATTTGTAAGTTATAGCACCCCCTAAGGAGAACTTAAACAAAATCTCTTGGAGTTCCTTAGAACATGGTCGCTCACTCACTCACCTCACCTCACCTGACCTCACATTGTTTGCAAGATATGCATCACTTCCTGTTTGGCAACTTCACCATCACATTTGTTTGTACATTATGGACAAACTGTCCGTCATCCCTATTCTGATGATTGGACAAAATTTGTTGGAGAAGAAGCCAAAAAAATCTATTCAAAGTGTTGGAAATCTGCATGGTGGCATCTGATGAACTGGAATGGGAGGAAAGTGGAATCGTCTCTGGAGTTATTATTGTAAATGTATTTTTTTGTATGTCCAACTTTGTCCTGTTGGTGGCGCTAGCATGCTAGAGTAGCGTGCGCTGAAAGTGCTGTGTAAAGCTGATAGCTGCTACTAACTGTGGTTTTCTCTTCGCTGATCCCGTTGTGTTCGTCTTGTGTCTTTCAGGAGGTTCCGTCAACGGCGTGATGAAAGCAGAGGACAAAACGTCACCACGAGCCAGAAAATCCAAAACCTCGTAGAGCGGCGGCGATCGTCGGCCATGTGCTTTTTTCCTTCTCTTTCTTGACTCCAGCTGTAGAAAGAAAAAGTTCTGAAAACACAGACACCTTCTAACGGTCCGGTGTGGTGGGCTCTGAGGGTTGGGTGAAGGGTGTGTGTAGGGGTTTGTTTGTTGTTGTTTTTTTTGGTCTGGATTTTTTTTTAATCGCAGTTCCTTAAAATTGTGTACGATTTAACGGTTGATTTGATCAGTCCTGGTGTTTGAGAAGGTGGGCTTTTTGGGAGGGAGGGAAAAAAAGCTTGGTACTGAAGAAGGGATGAAGGAAAATTTCCGGTTTGTGTATGGAGTGACGATTTGATTGTTGGTGTTCCCCAAGGGTGTATGTTAGTACCGCTATTTTTTCATTTTTTGTTTTTTCTTTCTTTATCTTTCAGGGCTTGATGAGCTTCTTTTAATAATTGGTAGCCCTCCTCATCCTCAGCATCAGTCACTGTGTCTCTGTGTGCGGAGGCTTTATAAAAAAGTGTCCTTTTTGCCTGTTTGTTTGAGAGTTAGCCCTTAGCCACAGGGGCTTTTTTTGTTGGAAAAAGATTACGCACAGAATGAGAGATTTCATTGTTTTTTCTTTTTCCGTACAACCTCAGCCGTATAATTACAGATCGCTTTATTTCACCAGGTTTTAACTTTTCCTTTTAAATCATGACTCTGGCTGATGTAAGGGCTCCCCCTAGTGGCCTGGAGGACACAATGTCTCACTCTTTCCCCATCTGAACCCCGCCCCTCTTTTCCCCCCAAGTATCGTTTTTATTTTTTTAACGCTCTTTACAAGCATCACAGTTTTTAAATTAATAAATTAATTTGTTTTATAATTTGAGCTATTATTTTCATTTCAAGTTCACATGATGCAGAACGTGAAATGAGGCATCCGTGGCCTTTCGGAGCACTTTTCCACCGCACGCTGGACCACGGTAACGAACCCATGATCCCATCGTTATTTTCATTGCAGAGCACCGAGAGAATCGAACAGAGACGTGGGCGGGGCTAGAAACAGTGCTGATCCCTGATTGGTCAAACACAATAGTGACAGAATTGTCCTGATGTTAATGTTTGATCATCGGTAATATTTATTCTGCATTTAGGAGGAAAAGAAATTTAAATTTTATCAAAATTCTCCATCCACCAAATTCAAAATGGCTTCCTGTTCGCCATGTGTGCTCACTACACAGGGTACAACACAAAGGTGGTGTAGTGCACTCTGTACGCAATATCACACTGTGTGAGACAGCACAGAAAAACGTGCAATTCTCCGTGTTTAACTCGTACGTCGTATGAAATTTGGCACTCAGCGCTACGTGTATTAAAGTATTGGCACCCTGGCTGTGTTAAAATCACTTGCCATAGACACTTTAAGTAGAGGAGTAAAACTTAAGCGTGTCCTTTTACCCCACAGCAGTTTGTTTTATTTATTAAAGAACGACACGTCATATATATTTTTTTTATCCATTTGCAGTTACATTTAACAAAACATTTAACAAATTAGTTGGTTTGTTTCTCTCTCGTGAAGTTACCGTGTGGTGGAAACGTGCTCGAGTGCAACAGAGTGGATTTGATTTAATACGTAAATATCGTTTACTTTCTCTCCTCTGCATCATGAGTGTGTTTTTTTTTGTTTGTTTGTTTGTTTTTTTGGGGGTTTTTTTGTCTGTTTTCATCCCAGCGTGCGCAGCTCCGTTTATGAACGTGTTCTCCTCCGGTTCGAGTGAAACCATACAATCTTCTCTCAAGTGTCCTTAAGATAAAACGCTGTGGGTGGCTTTGGATTTTCATTTTCATTCACGACGAACGTACGTCTGGGTGTTTTCTTTTCTGGAGCAATGGTCCTGGCGTGTGTGTGTACATGTGCGCGTGTGTGTACGTGTGTGTGTGTGTGTGTGTGTGTGTGTGTGTGTACGTGTGTGGCTGAGTGGTCACTTGTGCATGTGTATGGGTTGTGAACGCATGAATCATGTTGCACCTTGATTTGTTTGATTTAAAGAAGAAAAAAAAAGAAATGTGACGGGGCATGTATGTGGTTAAGCTTCTGGTTTTGACTTTTTGTACCAAATGGTGTGTGTGTGTGTGTGTGTGTGTGTGTGTGTGTGTGTGTGTGTGTGTGTGTGTGTGTGAGCAAGAGGTGGGAGCCTTGGTGAAGCTATTCTCACTATGTGAATTTTTTCGAGTGTGTATAACCTCTCTCTCTCTCTCTCTCTCTCTCTCTCTCTCTCTCTCTCTCTCTCTCTCTCACTCTCTCTCTCACTCTTCCGTCCAATACTGTACGTTTCTGAATTGCCAAATCGTGTAAAAGCGAGCTCTTGCTCTTTCCCGGTGATTCTGACGTCGCCGTCTCGTCTTTTTTCACCTCGGACCTCATTCAGGTGCGTAAAGACGTAACACAAAAAAATGGGGAGGTAATCTTGAATTAGGACTGACTGACCAAAAGAGGACTTCTCTTTAAAAAAATATATATATATATATATATAATGTTAAATTATTAAAAAGTTAATACAAATACAAACTGACGAACTAAGAGCTTTACACGTGGAATTGTTCACGTCGTGCTACATGCCTGAAACTCCGGTGCAAAAATTTTTTTATAGCGAATTAAAATAAAATAATAATTTTAAAAAATGTAATATGAGAGCACAGTAGGGAAAAAAAACAGTGAAAAAAAATTCTCTATTTTTTTAATGCAGATTTTAAGGGATATTTGTTGGTGACACCAAAAGTAATGGCACCCTTACTTGCTTAAAATATCACTCAGCATATATTATTATTATTAATTTTTACGTTTTCTTTTTTTTTTTTTCTCTTCAAATTAATTACTGAATGGTCTCTTGTTGTAATATTTATTATTTTAAAAAAATATTTTATATTTAGTAAATTTGCTTAACAGTTTGAGAGATTTAAATCTTGATCTCTGACTCATCATTTTTATTTTTATTTTAAATTAAATACTGAATTATAGGTTCAGCGTTGAAGAAGGTCTCTGAACTCTTTAGTCACGTGTTAAATCACGTGTTTTATTGGTTTTTATTTCCGTGATTCTGCAGTTAATGTCGTCGTGTCCACACCAGCGTCGGAGAAACGCCACTGATCGCCATTTCTGCCTTCATGTGGCGGCGTCTCAGGAGGGAAGGAGCAAAGCCGCACTTTCTGTCTGTTTGTTTGTTTGTTTGTTTGTTTGTTTGTTTGTTTGTTCCTCCCGTCGACCTCGGCGCGAGCAGATGTTGTGTAGATGAATATATTGAGACACTGTACCGAGTTCTTGTTAGATTTTTAAACTATTTTTATAGAGCTGAAAAACGACTGTAGAGAGATGAACCTTTATTTAGCACACCTTATTTTTTTAACGCCTCGTTGATTTCTGAGTTTTATTTTTGTACTGCGCAGGAGGAGATCTCTCGACCTTAAAAGGTGCGGGTCCAAAACCTGGCGAGAAAAAAAGGTGCAGAGATGGAGAGAAAGGATAAGAAAAGAAAGAAAGAAAAGAAAAGTTGAGCGTCTACTGCCGAGTGGGTGGAGGAGCTCGGGCTTTAAACGAAGAGATGAAGAGGGGATTTCTTTTCAGTGAATTATCAGTGTTTGTATTTTTGACGCTTTTTTTTTTTTTTTCTTCTGCTTCATTTCCGCAGCGTTTTTCCTGATTATGCAAGAGGTGCTAATCGTCGTGTTTTTAAACTCTTTGCCTGTAAGCGTCGATGATCTTGTGAGTTATTTCATTGTGCGGTGACTTTGTGTTTATGCAGCAGAACAAAAGCGTCTGGGTTTCGGATTAAAATCGTTGTTTTGTTTGTTTTGTTGTTTTTCCCCCCTTGTCCATCTGAGTACCGTATTTTCTGGACTATAAGACTCCTCCAGAACATTTCTGTCAGCTTTACGGGGAAAAAAACTCAACATGGCACATGGGATAAATATTAAATATTAAAGTGTCATTTCTCATCATAATCCATACAACTGCTGCACCATTGATCTGATGATTGTTCTGGTTTTGTCCCGTAGTCTGGAAAATACGGTGCGAAAAGCAAAAAATTAAACGTCCTCTGAAAACATTTTGATGAACCTTTTGCACCAAAGCTTGTTTTTTTTTTCTTCTTCTTCTTAAACACACGTCACAAGCAGACGAACCTTAAATTATTGTTTTTGTTTGTTTTTTTTGCATAAATTCTCTTCATTGTAGTTTATTTTTCAGACGCTGGTCTGTATGTTGCATCGCTTTTATATAAAAGAAAAGTCTTTGATCTGTGTATTTATGCAAATCTTCTGTGACTCTGTTTACTTGTTTGTTGGTTTATTTTTCTGATTAAACCTTTGGCTTAACCCAGCAGCGCAGCAGCCGTTTCTGTCGCCGAGGGCTGAACGATGCGACACAGATATCGTATCGCGATACACACAGACGTTTCTACGATACACGATACGATTGTGTAGGTTTGCAAATTTCCCAAAGATACCAAACATCGTGTATCACTGCTTTTAAAGAAGACTGTTTAGAGATGCTTTATTTAATGTCTACTAAATGTTATATAGTTTTATATTTTAAAAAAAATAACATTTTGTTTATAAAAAAAAATAAGTGTTTATTTAACATTGAAAAAAAGAGAAAGATTTTTAAAATCTAAAAGTTTTAACATTTCAAACTTTAAAGATCAGCGTTATAAATATTAAACTTCACATCAAATCAGTTTATAATTATTTAAAAAAGGTTTATGAAAAGATCTCCTGATGTCTGATATCTCAGGAAGCGCTGCTGTGACATCATTTCTCACAGTATCAGTCGTATAATCTATAATCGTCATTTTTGTGTTTATTTTCTTTTCTTTAAAAGACGAAAACGAAGCCGTTGACGGTGAGAATTATCAAGACCGACCCGAACCCTTACAGCAAGAATCATACTGAAGTAAAACTTTATGGTTTTGTATCAAAATCTTACTGAGAAGTGAAATTTGCTCGTTCATTTGCGGTTAAAGGCACAGGAGCAGGAAAACAAGTACACAAATTTAACTGAAATTAGAATGTCGTGATTGACGCACATCAGTTTTGTATTAAAACCCTACACAGGTTATGGTTGTGGGCGGAGTTAGGGGCGGAGTTATACAATTTCTTATGACTTCATGAACATGAAATCTAACAAAATCACACCATCAGTTGGACAGTCAAATTTTCCCCCCAATAAAGTTTGTTGAATGTATAAATGACAACTAAGAAGTGAAGCTCGCATGCCTGCTAAAGCTAACAACGCTAATATTCCTGACTGACTTCCTCCTGATTGGTCAGAAGGTTTTTAAAGTTGTTTAATTTCATATTCTATATCGTTTCTATAGCAACAGCTCATTCACAGGGACTTGTACGGTGGAAGCGCCACATTAACGGATATGATATGAAGTTTTCTGTGAGGAGAAATGTGTTTATGTGTTAACGTGTGTGGAAGGAGTCTCCAGTGTCAGTGCTCTGTAACAGTCAGAGGTGAAGCTGGAGCTTTAAGTTCTCCGACGTCTTCAGGACAGAGGAGTTTATGCTTCTTTGCGTTTTCTCGGTAACGTGCGTAACAAGCTGCGATTATTTTTTGTCTTATTAACGTGAAGAGAGAGAATAAAGAGACGCTGGTGAGGGAACGAGTGTTTACAGCTGCTATAACGNGCAATGTTTTACGCCGGATGCTCTTCCTGACGCAACCCTCTCTATTTATCCGGGCTTGGGACCGGCACAGAAGTCACAGGACTGTGACCCCCATGGCTAGATTACCAACATTAAATGTAACTACAAACAGATAAAAAGTAAGATGTTCTGTAATAAATAAAGAAGTAATTGTTGTGGTATAAGAGAAATAAAACACTTTGCTTTGGGATAGTAACAGTAACTTCATCACATCACACTGTTGTTGATTGTTTTCCTATAACAGTGTTTTTTTTCTCTTTATTCACTATTAAATACTTTTCAAATGTATAGAAATGCGAGTGATTAAATTGCTAGCCAGGTAAAAGACAAGTGAAGTGTTGCTTTGTTTCCTAAAATCTTTCAACTGACCTTTTTAGTTCATTATTTTAGTCTTTTCTAAACGTTTACTGGAATTATTCACAGCAGATGTGCAGCTTGCCTCCACTAGAGGGCGACACTGACTCTGTAAACTCACTGTTAATAATAAATCATCAGAGCCTCACAGAAAAAAGGGGAAAAAAACACTTCTATATTGAATCAGTCGTGTTTCTGTGCAGGAATAAACACTGTGTGTGTGGTGCTGGTATAGTAAAATAATCAACGACGGGGTGGTGTGAGGAAGCCGACGTAGCTGTTGATTATTTTCCTGTAATGGCACATCAGCAGGTGTTTTATTCCTCTTATACCACAGCAATTCGCCGACAATTACAGGTTATAATTTAACTGATCGTAGTCTGTCTCCTCTGTACTGAATCAATCTAAACTACTCTCCTAAACGATTCTTAACAAATCTCCTAAACGATTCTTAACGACTCTCCTAAACGACTCTCCTAAACGACTCTTAACAAATCTTAAAGTTTTAGTCATCGTTACTGATGCTGAACGTTATAGTACTGATTAGTGCTCATATTAACTCATCACTATTACACCACAGCGCTGATGAATTCTGGACTCTGATTGGTCAGAAGGTGTTGATGTATTCTCTAGAGCAGCAGCTCGGACAGTAGCGCAGGTTTATACCTTATTGTTTCTATAGCAACAGCTCATGCACAGGGACGTGTAGCGCAGACGCTCCGCTGATAATAAACAGATTTTAAACGTCGTACATATGGAGAAATGTGTTTATTTAACATGTATGGAAGGAGTCTCCAGTGTCAGTGCTTAGTAACAGTCAGAGGTGAAGCTTTTCCATAACGTGATCAGCTGCGTTTATTTATTTTTAGAGAGAAAGAGAGAGAGGTTGGTGAGGAAGCGATATAGCTTATAGCTGCTGTAGCGTAACTAAGAACGGGAGCTAACTTGTTTCACGAACATTACGTGTAACTATAAACGGATAAAAATGATGTACGATGGGTCATTCTTTAATACTGTTTCAGGAAGACAATCGTGCGTGGCGTGGTGAGAGTAACGCCGCTTCATCGCGCCGCTTCATCGTGCCACAGCGTTGTTGATCGTTTTCTGTAACAGCACAGCACACAGCGTGCTCATCCTTACGCTTTATACGCCTGATTCTCATTCGAGGCTCATTGTTATTGTTGTCTAGTCCAGGAAATATGGTAATTTACACAAATTAAATCATTATATCGAGTCGTTAAGTTTCATCGCCGTGCTAATTCACTGTTGCTAATGATGTAGCCGCTCGTCATTAGCCGGCGCGTGGAGAAGGAAGCTAAACAGACGAGTGAGATACGCGGTGCTAATGACACGAAGAGTTTAACGCACTTTACAGCGCCGGATTCTACAGAAACACGAAGCACAAACTCTCGTCTAACTTTCCCCTGCGTTCATTTGCTCAGCTACAGCCAGCGAGCATAAATCTGCGTGCGATTTGCGCCCATCGCGCCCAATTTCCATATAAATGAGCTTCATTAAAAGGCGAGAACTTTCTGATTTAACGCGCCTCATTTGGAATTCTCTATTTAATAAGACACGTCATTAGCTGGAGTGGAGACTAATAGCTCACAATTAGCTGAATGAGGGTGTGTGTGTGTGTGTGTGTGTGTGTGTGTGTGTGTGTGTGTGTGCCAGCTGTGCCCCATGCCTTTTTCTATTAATAACTATAATAAACTTATTTACACTCAGGCGCCGGTTTATTAGGTGTATGATCCAGTCAATGAAAATCGCACTGTATTAAATTATCACCTTAGGAATAAAAGGAATAAAAAAAGGAAAAATAAAGTAAAATAAAATAAAATCCCGTAATCCCTGGCGTATATTCGCATACCGAAACGTGATTGGCTGTCGTATTTTATGATGCAATGACACTCAAATCAATATTAATGCATCAAAACCTTCTGTTTGTTTTTTCCTCGTGCTTCAGTCTACACTCTTAACTCTAAATTAAATATTTAATTTGTAAATAATTGAATCATTAAACGTAGTTTATAAAATCGAGAGAGATTGAAAATATCAGTAGTGAAATACCAGTGCAATATTTTTATTTTTATTTTTATACTCTATGTTTTTATTAATGATAATCTCTTTATATAAATCTGTATCATTTAGTAAAGTTTCGTCTGAGTCTGATTTGTTTTTATCTTTTGATGATTTTTTTTCTTTTCTCTCTTTAGTTTATTTACTTTATTTAAAAAAAACGTTTCTGTCATAAAAAAAGTGAAAAATGTGAGGATGTTAGTTTTGGCTCGACTTTGAGCTCCGTACAGTGAGTGAGTGTGTGTGTGTGTGTGTGTGTGTGTGTGTGTGTGTGTGTGTGTGTGTGTGATGTGATAAATTCTCTGTGAGAGACA
>CM074960.1:1377610-1392169 GCA_037577455.1 Pangasius macronema | reverse complement strand
TTAGCTCTTAATCTAAAAATAAAAGGTGTCTGAGTGCTCGTTACTCTGTTTCCTCCTAACAGGGATTTTGAGGCTGATGGTGTTCTCAGGCCGCGAGTCAGCGAGTCAGCGAGGCAGCATCAGGACGCTCCGGATAAGGACATCTGTCAAATGCCATGAAAGTAAACGTAATAAGAAGAAGGAAGGATGTTACTTCTTCAGCGCAGCACATGACTTATCACAACTTTTTAGGAAGTTTTATTTTTTCTATGTTAATTACCTTTAAACTTTAATTACTGAAACTTCAACTCCATTATTTATGGAACTAATTTAATATTTTCAGCACGAGATCCCAAATGACACAACACAAACCAGCAGGAAGGACTGTTATTTATTTATTTATTTATTTATTGTTTACATGAATTTTTTTTCCCATTCTTAGGTTTTATTTATTATTTATTCAGTTGTTTACTTAATCAACAAACAAATCCAAAAATGGCAGTTTAGTATTTAATCAGTGATTTTAATTGTTAATTTTTTGTTATTTAATTTGTAGTTTTTAACCTTTTTTTAGATGATTTATCTCCTGAGTTATTTGTTTGTTTGTTTGTTTATTTATTTATTTATATATAAAAATATAAAATGTTGCTTTGATCAGCAGATGCGCTTGTAATCGCTGCGTCCTAATTGGAACCTCGGAGTGTTTTTGACTTCCTGTCACGGCGAGGAACAGAAGTGACACAGAGCTGCTTACGCCACATTAAGCCTTATTAATCACGGACGCTGTCAAGGAATTAGAAAAAGAGAGAAGGAAAGAAAAGTGAAAGAGAGAGAGAGAGAGAGAGAGACAGCAATGAAGGGAGGGAGGGAGGGATGAGTGAAAGTGGTGGAGGAGGAGGAGGAGGATGGGAAAAAGGAAGGAGGAGGCTCGAAAGCCACAAATAACTTCCATCAATCATCCAGCAGTCGACGTTTTCACGTGTCGAGGCCGGGCTCGTACTGGCAGCGGTCAGAGCTCTGAGGAGCGACGTCGTCTCTCTCTCTCTCCCTCTCTCTCTCCCTCAGTCTCCCTCGCTCTCCCTCGCTCTTTTCCTCCTCCAACACAACGAACAACAAACAACAAAGCCTTCACTCAAAACACACCGTCAGCAGGAATATGGCAGGTGTGTTAACTCCCACTACACCAAATTAAGACCTGCAAGATTGCAGAAAGGCTTTTCTCCTTCCTCATAACTCCGCTTTGATAATTAGATACGAAACCAGACGAGATGGAGGGAGAGAGAGAGAGAGAGAGAGAGAGAGAGAGAGAGAGAGAGAGAGAGAGGTGGGGAAAAAGAGTTTGGCTTGGAGTTTAGCTCTTTAGAAAAGTTTTACACCACTCCGCTGTTGAATTCTGGATTCTGATTGGTCAGAAGAAGGTGAAGGTGTTGATTCATTTCCTCTGATTATATTAATGCCCTCGTTGCTATGGTAACAGATAAATGCCCTCGTTGCTATGGTAACACATCCACGTAACAGGATTTAGAAGTAATAGTTGATTTCTCCGTAATGACACGTGTTTTTATGTAACGTATATGGAAGGAGTCTCCAGTGTCAGCGCTTTGTAACAGAGGTGAAGCTGTAACTTTATGTTTTCTGATGTCAGAATGCAGCTATAAACGGATAAAAAGTGTGACATTGTGTTCATTAATGAGTAAAGAAACTGTAATCGTTAACAGATCGCTGTGGTAGAAGAGGAATAAAACACTTAGGGGATGTGATGTTACAGGAAAATAATCAGCTGTGGTCTGTAACAGTGACTCTGCTTCATCACTCCATCCTGTCGCTGATTACTTTCCTGTAACAGCACCACACACTCGCTGTGTTTCCCCTAACCGGAGTGTGTGTACAATCCTTAACAGTTAGAAGGTTAGAAAAGGGGCGGGGCATATCATATTACTGTTTGGGTGAAAATGGTTAATATATTCTTTTAGACTTTTAGAGAAAATTATTTTTAATAATAATAATTAATAAGGAATTAATTAATTTTGTCCCTTTTTAAAATGTGTAATAAAATGATTTCATGACTTTATGGACTGATAATATCAACTGTGGTATGATGGATATATTTTTTAAAATGCTAATTCGTGTCTGTCCATCCATCCATCTGTCTGTACATCTGTCTGTCCATCTGTCTTCCCGTCTGTCTGCCCATCTGTCTTTCTGTCTGTCTGCCCATCTGTCTTTCTGTCTGTCTGTCTGTCTTCCTATCTGTCTGTCCGTCTGTCCATCTGTCTGCCCATCTGTCCATCTGTCTGCCCATCTGTCCATCTGTCCGTCTGTCTGTCTGTCCATCCATCTGTCTGTCTGTCTGTCTGTCTGTCTGTCTATCTGTCTGTCTGTCTGTCTGTCCATCTGTCTGCCCATCTGTCTGTCTGTCTATCTGTCTTTCTGTCTTCCCATCTGTCTGCCCATCTGTCCATCTGTCTGTCCATCTGTCTTTCTGTCCACCTGCCCATCTGTCTGTCTGTCTATCTGTCTTTCTGTCCATCTGTCCATTTGTCTTCCCATATGTCTGTCTGTCCATCTGTCTGTCTGTCTGTCCATCTGTCTGTCTTTCTGTCCATCTGTCTTTCTGTCCATTTGTCTATCTGTCTTCCCATATGTCTGTCTGTCCATCTGCCTGTCTGTCTGTCCATCTGTCTTTCTGTCCATCTGTCTTTCTGTCCATCCGTCTGTCCGTCTGTCTGTCTGTCCATCTGTCTTCCCATCTGTCTGTCCATCTGTCTTCCCATCTGTCTGTCCATCTGTCTGTCTTTCTGTCCATCTGTCTATCTGTCTTCCCATCTGTCTGTCTGTTTGTCTGTCCATCTGTCTGTCTGTCTGTCTGTCTGTCTGTCCATCCGTCTGTCTGTCTGTCTGTCTGTCTCTTTATTTACACTGTTAGATAGTTTAGAACCTTTTCTTCACTTCCTGTGGAGGAACCCTTACAGGTTCTGTGAGGAACCCTTTATAGATCCGAACGTGCTCCAAACAGACCCCTTTTATCAGTACGAACATTTAATGAAGCTTTTTGGTGTTAAAATGTTTTACAACATGTTTTATTCACATTCCTCCATCTGCTGTGTAAATTTATGAAGAGTTGTGTACGTTAGAGAGGGGGCGAGTGGGCGGAGTTAACACTCGAATTATTACTGTGTAATAAACTGAAACACACTTTTACTTTTACTTTTAGAAGAAAAAATGAATGACTTTAAGCGAATGACGGTGGCTCGGTTGGAGTTCGTTTGTTTTCGTTAATTGGGGAAAAAACGAAAGAAAATACAACGACAAGCTCCTCCCCCTTTTCCGTCTCTAACCTTAACTAACCTCAGTTACCTTTCATATGATTTTAAAAATGATTTATTACGAAATTGTAAGTGGGAAGTTGATTTTTCCTACATAGTTCTCAGTTTCAAGTTCTTCAGCGTAATTTCAAGCGTGATTTGGACTCACAGTCTGGTGGCGTGATGGTGAAGTTCTGAGAAATCGCCACAATACTTTTTTTGCTTTTTTAATCATTTTAAAACTGCGTAAAAAAGGAGTAAAGTCCCAGACCCTGGTGCCTGGTTCTAATCTCCTGTCATGATGAGAGACATCAGCGTTGATCTAGGACGTGAGCACCAAAAGAAAAACAAACAAAAAGACTGAAAGAACATCCAGGAGCTGGAAAGCCTGAAACCTGGTGCGTTTCTCTTAGCTACTGAAGATGATTCATTCGAGAGATCCTGAAGGAGACGATGTGAAGTGGCTCATTTTTATCTCCTCGGGTTGATTCCTGGATCTATCCTAAATAATAATAATAAAAAATAAATCTAAAAGCACTTTTAAAAATGATTCAGCATTCACAGATCTTAAGCTTAAAGAATCAATGTACAGTCTTACAGAAATAAAGCAAAAACAGGTTCTTTAAAGGTTCTTTAAGGGTTCTTTAAGGGTTCTTTAAAGGGTTCTTTAAGGGCTCGCTGGTTCTTTAAAGGGTTCTTCGCTGTGTGATCAGTAAACACTCCGCTTCTACACCTTTAACGTTTCCACCGGAGGAGCGACTGAAGAACATTTCTGCTTCTGCTGTGTCTCCGGACCATTTATCTGGATCTTCTCTCTACTCCTCGGAGAGTGTGTGAGGAACACTAGGGGGTGCCAGAACCTCGTGCGCTTCTCCACGGCAGGTGCGGGAGATGTCGGGGAGTTTGATTTACTGCGCTTGCAGCTGATTTGACCCCGTGGCTCCTTCCTTCTCCTCCGGGTGGAGATTATTAGCTGCTGCACGTCGGAACGCTTCCAGGTTTCATTCAGCATGTTGGTGTTAATTAGAGGCAGATTTTTCCTTTTCTTTTTCTTTTTTTCCCCCTTGGTCACTGTCGATATTTTAAACGATTTAAACACGAGTCTGGATTATTCATTAGCACGTAAGTTTAACTAATAACTAATAAATAAATATGTGTGTATATATATATATCTATATCTATATCTGTGTACGCACTCAGGGAGAGAATAAAAGAGGCTAAAATGGGATTTTCTTCAGCTACAAACACAACAAATACAAATTCAAGGGTTTATTGATAACACGATCAGAGTACTGTGCCAAACATTGTGTTCATTTAATGTATATATTTGAAGAAAAAAGTGAAATGAAAAGAATATACAGTAAAAAACGCAGCTTCTTGACATCCTGTATATCATCTGGGATTCATTTTTTTTTATTAAATTATAACAAAACCAAACAACAACAACACTGACGCATCTTTGTGTAAAATCTGCCTGCGAATTATCCCTCATCATTATTTTAAAAAAAAAAACAAGAATTGAAACTTGATTTAATGCTAAATAAAATAAAAGAAGTGAATTTAAGGCTTTTTGCTCCAGAGTGAGCTGCTTATTCAGTACACTGACAGCTCTGGGTGAGATTTTAAAGATTTGGCAACCGTCTTTGATTTATTTATCATTTTTTTTAGGTATCACTGTAGAGTGTGTATAACCAGCATCTGTTATCCTGCATGTTTCATTCTCGTGTTACACACGTGTGTGTGTGTGTTTTTATGTTTTATGGAAGCACTCTGTGTCTGAGAGTGTGATATAGATAATATACCATTTTAAAGCATCTCATATCAGGACACTTCGACAAAATGGACGCCGCTGTTCACAGTCATAAGCATCATTACGTGTTTTTAACGCATAGATGCATCTGTCTCTCTCTCTGTCTGTCACACACACACACACACACACACACACACACACACACACACACACACACCATGTTATGAAGTTTTAAATGCAAACTGAGAAACGTCACTGTACCACACGAGTGGGAAAGAAAATAAAATAAAACACAACGTGACACACAGAAGGAGAAAAAAACACATCGTCCTGCAGCACTGTGTCCTGTGATATATATATGTGTGTGTGTGTGTGTGTGTGTGTGTGTGTGTGTGTGTGTGTGTGTGTGTGTTCAGTTTTTGTCGCAGTTATTATATTATGTGTTTTAAAGTTCTTCTTTTTTACATTTTTATGCTAATTGCTATCATTGGAATTGGGGTAAGAGAGTGTAACAGAGCAAGGTGTCACACACACACACACACACACACACACACACACACACACACACACACACACACACACACACACTTCTGCACTAAACTCTACCAGATTTATTATTATTATTATTATTATTATTATTATTATTATTATTACGTTACAAATAATTTCCTCTTTCTTATTTTTTTTTCACTACAGAAATTAAATAATTTAATTGTAAATTAAAGCCTAAATTGACCTGCACCTTCATATCCTTTTTTTTAAATTTAAATATATATATTATTATTCTTATTGATTAGACTATAAAAGTCTGTGCTCCAGATCAGTTGTATGAGTTATTTGTCACGAGTGTGAGTCGTGTCTCCCGTACAGCCGAGCGATTGCGTCTTAACGACGTGTTCATAAACGAATAAACGTCCTGAGGTCCCAATCAGAGCCGAATTCAACACTTAGCGGGATATTTTCTTCCGTTCAGCCTCCGTTCCTTCACCACTCGCTCGATCTGAGAGATTAGAGACGGAGAGAGAGAGAGAGAGAGAGAGAGAGAGAGAGAGAGAGAGAGAGAGAGAGAGAGAGAGAAAAGAAAAACATTCTCTTAAATGGAAATACGATGGCATGTGATGATGGGACACTCAGCTTATTTATTAAACATTCCTTAACATATATATAACATATATTTATTATTAATAATTCATTTATTACTGTGATATTAATGAGATATTTACTGGGATATTAATGAGACATTATTGGGATATTTACTGGATCTATGAACTGTATAAATTGTATTTAAGTAATTTTCCATTTTATGTTTTATATATTTTCTGCAGTTATTAATAGTATAATGTATATATATATATATATATGTATGAATAGATTATATTTATCTCCACATTAATATTTAATATTCTCCAGAACGCACTAATCACACTTCCATTAACTTCTGCTTAATGAAATATTGGGATTTATTTAGACTCCTGATGACGTATTTATCAGTTTCACACGGCTGACTCTCATCCTGTTGTGCATCGTGTGTGTGTGTATTGTGTGTGTGTGTATTGTGTGTGTGTGTATTGTGTTTATGTATTTTTTTTATTTGAGCGAGTGGCTAAGCATGAAAGCTTTTTTTCCTCTCTGGCAGACGGGGAACATGGTAATGAGACACGCTGAGAACGCGTACAGAAAGCACTTTACACGTTTAGTTTTCACGTTGTCTCGTCCGTCGCTCACTTCAGGATCTTACAGCCGCACGTTCACGTACACGTCTGATTAATCCGAGGAGGCTGAGGGGAAACACACAGAGCCACGAAACGGACATTTAATGAGCTTTATGTCTGTATTTCATTTGAGTTGAAGGAAGTGAATTGATTTCCGTGTGTGTGTGTGTGTGTGTGTGTGTAATATAATAAGATATTGAATTACAATATTAAGTTAAATCGACTTATTAAATATGTTTATTCTCATTTCCATGGCATGTGGCGAGGCATTAGGATGAATATTGTTAACGAATTATGATAACGCTCTGATAAATCAGACATTTTTGAGTGAATTATATCATATTCGGAGTGTTATAACACTATAAAATATGATTATAAGATGATTTATTTGTGATATTAACGTAACAAAGCCGTGTTTTGAAAGCAGGAGCTGATGACTGGCTCCAGAGCCGCAGCACGACGTCTGAAAACCTCATTCCTCTGTACAGAAATGACACGTTTCGTTTTTTGATGCCGTCTCAGCGTCGCTCATTTCGGGACTTTATTACAGTGGCGTTGGGATTCAGATGCTCTGAGTGTGTGTGTGTGTGTGTGTGATTTATCCGAGCCGCTGCGGGACGAGGAAGCAGGAGGAAGTGTGTGTTTGAGTGGGTTATTACTCACTCACAGGTGCCTTATTGATCACACGGCTAATGCGCACAGAAGAAGCTGCAGAGCGACGGCTCTGGAAATCGCATTAGAGAGGATCTGCTCGGGGTTTAATAACTCACAGGGAGGGACGCCAGTTTCTTTGTTTCGCCCGTACAACTGACCACGAGTCGTCTGACAACGTGCGGAGATTTCCACACCATTAATATTAACACCACATCTGGAGCCTACGCTTGAATCTCACTCGGGAAAATTACAACAGAATTAAAAAGAGATTTCCGTTGGAGTAACGTCACGCCTAGTGCTCACGGTTAAAGCTCATTCTGAACATAAAATCCATTAAAATACAGATTCACGTGTTCCTAACGTCAGGACTAATGAATACGGATAAAGTTCGTTCTGGAATAATAAATCTAAAATTAAAAAAATTACATTATGCTAACATCATGCTAACGTTACTGCTAATACATACGATTAAAGATTATTCTGGGAAAAAAAAGGAAATAGAGATTTACACACTGTTCACATGTGCCTGTATAATTATAGCTTATTCTTAAAATAATAAAATAATAATTAAAATACAGATTTATAACACGTCTCTAACGTGAGACCTCGTGCATGTGGTTAAAGCGTGTTCTTTAAATAAAGACAAAAATAAATAAATACAGATTTACATGCTGCTAACGTTGGGATTAGTGCCTATGTTTAAAGCTCTGAAAATAAAGATAAAAATAAAATAAAAAATTAGAATATTAATTCGCATGCAGCTGATATTAAGCGTAGTGCTTATATTATAATTTTAGTTTTTTATGATTTATATAATTTAGTTATATCATTTAGTGCCTAAAGTATTCGGTTAACGCTTACTCTGAAAATACAAATTAAATAATAAAAATTTACACTGTGTTAATATCATGTGTAGAAAAATGGTTTAACCTTATTTTGAAAAAAAATAAATAAATAAATAAATAAATAAATTAAATAAATTCCAAAATTATTTATATGTACTCCACTGTGTGTCTTAAAATATTCTCACATTTATGTTCTGCCTGCTTTCATCGAACACGATGGACTCCCCCTTTTTCCTTCTAGTGTGTGTGTTCGTGTGTGTGTGTGCGCACGTGTGTGTGTGTGTGTGTGTGTGTGTGTGTGCGCGTGTGTGGGTGGTGAATTCAAGGGTTAACCTTTCTTTACATTTAATTGAATGTGAGTCATCTTCCTTTTATCGCTGCGGAAAATCCCTTCACCCGAGAGTAAACTTTGTTAAACCACAGTCCATTGAAAACAAGCAGTGGGTGTCCAACTGTTAAAATCAGTGAGTGTGTGTGTGTGTGTGTGTGTGTGTGTGTGCGTAGGTGGGGAATACCACACTCTTTAATGACATCATACAGTTAATCCAGGCAAAAATCTCTAAATAGTATAATTGTACTACTGTATATCTATCTATCTATCTATCTATCTATCTATCTATCTATCTATCTATCTATCTATCTATCTATCTATCTAGCGCAGGTTCACATTAACGTGCTCGCTCTAACACTTCATCGTTTCTATAGTAACAGCTCATCCACAGGGATGTGTACGGCGGACGCTCCACCTAACTGGATTTAAAACTCTTTGACATCGTGAAGATTTCTGTAAGAAAATGCTCATTTCACTTTCGTTTATGTAAGGAGTCTCCAGTGTCAGTGTTTTGTAACAGTCAGGGGTAAAGCAGTAGCCTTAAGTTCCTCATCATCTTCAGGACAGAGGAGTTTACGCTTTGCATGGATCACAGATGGACGGGCAAGCCACTTAGCTACGAAGACCAAACAAACCACTCTGCTGTCCTACAGCAAAATAACTCCAACCACAGTTAGTAAGTGTTTCCACACCATTTCCTGTTCCTGAGAACTGCTTTTAATTTAAATGAACCTTAAACAAACTTCTGGTTAACTTTAAGTCCATGAGCTCATGTGAAAGTAAAAATTAGCTCATCTGAAAGTTAACCAGAGCAACAAAGGTTTTAGCCGCAGTCTAAAAGAGCTCGCTGTTATGGTTTTTTTAAACAAAATGACTGGATCAGACCACCAGCGTCGGTCACCGTTACACACAGGATACACACCCACATCTTCTTCACACGTCTCAAACGTCATTCACAAAATCCCCTGCTTTGATGCTGTCCATCTTTGCAGCTTGAGCATGCTAAGTTAGCTTTATTTCCGCTAACTTGCACCACTGGGGAGAGAGTCGGGTTTCCCTTCATTCGCCACTCACTTTTCACACTGGGTCAGGTTCTATCTGCTTAGAGTACTCCACAACCCCTGCCATAGAGCCCAGAAGCAAGCCTGCGGCTACATCTTGCTAGCAGAGGTCAGTGGTTCTCCATCTGAACTCCATGGTGCACACTGAAGGTCATATGATGGATCATGAACAGGTCAGGCTGAGCCACATGCTGCTGGTGGTCTCAACAGATGAAGTATCACCTGTAGATGCATGCTGTTCAAACACTGGAAACCATTTTACTCGTAGCTTCAGAACAGGAAGCCAGTCTACCCCTCAGTGGGGGGAGATGATTGACACCTCATTCACATTGATGGGACACCTAGGCCAGGATACGGGGAAACTCTCGGCCAACTTGGTTTATACTGGCAATGCCAAGTATGGTTAGCGTAATCCAGTCTGCTGAAGATGCGCAATCAACCCTACAAAATCACTCTTTGGTCACTCTTTGGGCCTGCCACTAATAAAGCCCTGGATACTAGTGCACAGGTTTCAGAATCACAGAATCAGCACACCAAATTGATTGTCCATGTAGCCATAACATTTGCCATGCACAAGGGAGAGTCACACACTCAGGTTCCTAACCGGTGACTAATTACCCTCTGTCCATCTTAAGGGGTGAGCCCTAATCACTGCCCCTGGTAGAGGATGCCATTAAAAGGCGAGGGCTGGCATTGGGATGGTTTACATCAGGACAAATATCCATGGGGCAACACCTACATCAGAGCCCCAACAAATTTCTTCCTCAGACTCAAGAAATATATTCCCCCTTGGACAAGAGATACACCCGACACTGCAAAACAGAAATGGGATGGACTAGTTCCTAAAGACCTGGAGGGATGAACTAGTTCCTAAAGACCTTGAGGGATGAACTAGTTCCTAAAGACCTGGCTTTGACTAATGCTTTTGATGGCGGTCAGAAAACCAGGACTCCGAACAGATCTCTGGTAACGTCAGCCAGGTCACCTGTGCCTGTGGGTTTGGTCCCTCTGTATGAATCACCAACTGATTCAAACTGAGCACGTAATACTCGGGGACATTTTTAGATCTGAGCTTTTCCATGAATGGTGCATTGTCCGATTTACAAGTCTAACTTTACCCCAGCGATGGACCACCCATGCTAAAGGTTTATATGGATGCCATCTCAGTGCATCATAGCACCTTGGATGACATGTCTTTGGGGTCTCATAAACTTATGATGACCTTTATAAATGGCTTTGCACCACCGTCCACCATGTTTCATTAACAGCCTGGCACGGGATCTTGCTCTTGTGCTGGAATTCCTTAAAACCCCTCTTTAGTAGCCTTCATAAGACGCCTAACAGAAATGGTTGTTTCTGAAACCCTTTTTTGCTAGTGATTACTTCAGCAAAAAAAAGAATGAGAGAACTTCATACTTGGTAGCCGAAGACTCTGAAATGATCTTATGGCTGTAAGATACCAGAGATTGTGACCTGAGATTTTGCCCCAAGATCATATCACCTAATCTGTAAATGAGTCAGATGACCTTTCAGGCTACAGACCATTAAACATAACTTAGGAAATGCGACATGACTTCATAAAGCAAAGAAGGATGTGAAATCTCTTTCACGCATCTAACCACATCCTGTGTACTTTCCCTCTACAATTCCCACACATGAGGGACTCGGGTGTGGTCTTGCAGGTTATGGTTTCTTTCTGGAACTTTCCCTAAGAAGCCTTTTCAGCTTTGTACCACCAAAGCACTGAGCTTTAAACTGGCCATAAGGTCTATTAGGCTAGCGAATAATTGCCTTGTTCTGAATTATATAATTATCACAAATTTAAAGGAACTCATCTCACTGGTGAAGTGTTTCTTTCCCAAATAGAAAGAACATGAAATAAATGGACTGCACTTATGTTTTTGGGTTTCAGATTGTTCCCACTTCTCTATTTGCGAAAGGTATACACGAGGAGAGATGGAGGAAAAACAGACGAAGAGGGGAAAGTAAAAATATCAGCAGAAAGCTTGTTTTTCTGTGGTGTAGAGTGTCTATTTAAAGTGGGTAGGAAAGCAGGAAGAAAAAAAAAGGGTTGGGGGGGGAGTCTGTGGGTAGAGAGATAGAGAAAAGGATGATGAGGAAGGGAGGGATGGTGGGCTCTTTTTTCAGGGGGTAGAGCGCGCGAGAGAAGGAGGGAGGGTTTTTGGGAGAGCTTTGATGGGGGTGTGTTTTTGCTGTGTGTTGCGGAGAAGGCGTGTGAATCTGAGGTATTAATCTTCCTTGTCAAAGAAGCCCAGATGGAGCGAGGCTGGCTAGAAGCACAAAGCTGGACTCAGCAGTCTTGTTGGGCACAGGGAATGAGGGATGAAAGAGAGAGGGAGAGAGGGATGAGTGAGGGCATGGCGAGTCTGGCATCTCGGGAACGGAGGGCAAAATGGAGCAAATTAGCTAATGAAATTAGCAGGAAGGGCCCAAGTGCGCAAAGCCCAATCGTCTTAATTAGTAAGATGCCCTGTAGCCCTTTATGTCTTCAGTACACACTCACGTACGCATATTTACAGCTTAAGCATTATTTAGACAATCTGACAACCATGCCAAGCAGCTGATCACGAAGCCTGTGCCAAGCAGATCGCGTACAAGTTTAGTCGCTATGGTGAGATCGTACCTGCTTTTTATGAAGTTTCCTTTAATTGGCTGCTTTCAGGACCTTTGTTGCCATCAAACATAATAACTTTTAACAAACTGCCTACGTGGCATTTGTTTAGTCTCAACTGCATACTAGTTTATGGTCTTGAAGACTTGAAGACTTGAAGACTTGAGTCCAAAAGCTACATCAACATTTTTACAGGGAAAGTTCCTCATGTTCAGAGTCGGGTTACGCACCTGCTGGGTTTCAGAGCTCCACATTCAGACTCCACTGTTTTGTGGACTTAGGACTTGCTCGTCTCAAGAAAAATGCGCTCAAGTTCAAGGTCAGAATCACTCGTAACTGAGACACGCCTATGTTTTAATCAAACTCCGCCCAGTTTGCGTAACTCTCACCCAACTTCCTATGTCTGAATACCGAAGTGCACGATTTTGATATTAAATCCTTACTACATTAGAGGGACAGCTCATGTTGGACGTTTGGGGGACAAAGTTAGGGAGGCCAGATTAAGATGGTTTGGACATGTNGAGACCCCTGAAGGGAAAAGCCCAAAGAAGAAGAAGAAGAAGAAGAAGAAGAAGAAGAAGAAGAAGAAGAAGAAGAAATCCTTACTACATAGTGTAATTCATCGACAGGCTTCTTCGAATGCTTAATGGTTCTAGCTTTTTGATAGGGTTCCTAGCAGAACCGCAGTGAGGTGTAGGGTCTTGAGATCCAGCACTGTAATGTTCAGCTCATACAATAATCACACATCACAGGAACAGAGCCTTTAAGTCGAATTCTATAAGAGAAGGGTTTCCTGTTCACAAAAGTTTCCAGTTAGTTCTCTGTGATAAGTTGGAGAACATAACAAATGAACTTTTATTTGGTTCACCGGCAGAAAACACAACTTTCCCAACACTTAAGGTCTCCTCTCATGGGAGGTTCTGTAGGTGATGTCATGTTCGCTGGTTAAACTTTAACCACAAAACACTTCTAGCAGTTTACAACACATACATACAGGAGGGCAAGGAAATGTACTTATTTTTATTTATTTTTTTCAGTTCAGTGAAAAGAATTATTGCGTTTCCTACAGCAAGAATGACAATTTAGCCAAAATAAGAAAGCAGCTTTCGGGAGTGTGTAAAGAAATGAGCAAACCTCTCTCTCTACCCTCGGCCTTTTATACTCTGTGTTTGGTCTTTGGGTGCTTTCACGAGCATTTTTATTTATTTATGTATTTTTTAAAAGAAGAAGAGCACCTAACCGGAGCACCTTTGCAGCTGATATCAAAGCTGCGACTCATGCGCTATGCAAACTGTAGCTTAGCGGCTAACAGGCTAGTCTAGATTAGATTATCAGTAGTGTATAGTAGATTGATGAGAGACTGCTCTGTAAAGTAAGGCGAGTGAAATAAAGCTTGGTGTAACTATGGTAATAAAGAGGATGTTTGTAGCTTTGGAGGCAGAAATAAACTTTGGAAAAAAATCTCTTCATCATTCGCTCCACTAACAGGATTCATCTGTCACTGTCCTCCTGCTGGTCTGATTCTCCTTTGCTGTAGAGTTTTGTAGCTCTCCTTCTGCCCTGTGACCAACGTTGTGACGTTGACATCGCGAATGCAATCAAACTGGACGAACTGCTACTTTAAGGGTTCGCGCTTTACGTACTGTAGATGCCGGACTTCGTGAGCTGCGTCTTGCTGATGCTGGACATTCGTTCCCGTTAACGTCTGATCCCGGCAGGGGAACGGGAGCTTTTTGTGTTTGTTTGGACCTAATCATGCAGAAAAAGCAGCCAAACTTGTACTGCGCTGCAAAATACAAGAAGCCAAGCTGCTTCTGCATATGGCGAGTTTCAGCTCCGTAATCAGTCATGTTTATGTGGATGTGTGTGTTGGCGGATACCTGTGGAGCGAGCCCTAGGTGAAGAGCTACACTACGGCGTACCGGGCCGGTTAACAGACGTGAGCCGTGATCGCTGATCTGTCACGTGCTAAACAGGTCGGTTCTGTACAACGGAAGCAGGAGGATTAAAACGTATCGAAGATTTTTGAACTTCTATACGATGTTTTCTGTAACTGAAAGTAACTGCTGTCTCTGAAAGAAGCTCAATTTATAGCGCAGTGCTGTTGAATTCTCGATTCTGATTGGTCAGAAGGCGACCAGTCACACTTATAAGTATCACATCATTTACTTTAAAAATATTTTTCTTAAAAGGATTTTTTTTCTAGACTTTTCTAGAAGAGACAGGAGTCAGAGCTAGAGGTAGCAGAGCTGAAGATGTTGAGGTTCTCTTTGGGAGTGACGAGGTTGGA
>CM074960.1:1350534-1353512 GCA_037577455.1 Pangasius macronema | reverse complement strand
ATAGGGATAGGTGGAGAGTGATGATTCGCTGTGGAGACCCCTGAAGGGAAAAGCCCAAAGAAGAAGAAGAAGAAAAACCTATGTAAGAGATGAGATGTATGATTAATTTGCTTGATTTCTTACAGACGGGAAACAGCAGGCCAGCATTCGCCTTATTTAGTTTCTGGAACATCAGGATCAACAGAAACATTTGATTTGTGCTTTTTTAGGAGTCAGGCAGCAAAACAAAGCAGGAACAAAAGAGCAAAGCAGCAGCAGCAGCAGCAGCAGACGGCCCCTCGTCCTGCCGCATGCCTCCGCTGCTCACATAATTAGTCACCAGAAAAGAGAGACGTAGCGAGTCGATTAGCGTTTCTGCTTGTTAGACAGATTGTGTAAGGGCTGTCACGAAGGGCTGGGAGATGTTTACTGTAGCGCACGTGCCCTCGGAAGTGGGAGAGGGATCTCCAAACCGCTGGATTTTTCCATCTACCCTTTCTGCTGATTATTAGTTTTGATAATGTGGAGTGTTTATTTGGGACTGAGTCACTGAAACCTTTTGATTTCTTTCTTTTTTTTTTCCCTCCGACATCCATAAACATCGTCCGGACATGTTGCTCAGAGCTGCTGTGGGATGTGAAGCCTTTCTAGGAAAGAGGAAAATCCAAAATCGTACTTTATCCAAACTGCGTTAACATCATTCAACGTCTCGCGTTAGAAGCGAAGCGAAGCGAAGGAACACGTCTGGACTCTGACATAATGATGAAAAAATGAAAAGGATCGTACACAACCGCTCTGTGTTCAGACCCTAAATGAAAGCTTTGTGCGGTCTGTGTGGTGGAATTTCCCACCGAGGTGTCGCTCCTCTTCGGAACGTTTCCAGCATTCCCGGTGCTTTTCCACCCTGAATCAGCTGAAACACTGTAACTCTAAACCTCAGCCAAAATCCGGATGATTACAAAACACAACTCTAAGCTATTTATCATCACTCCATCCTTTTACATCTACACAGCAGTGTGTGTGTGTGCGTGTGTGTGTGTGTGTGTGTGTGTGTGTGTGTTTGTTTATACACTCCCACTTCAGCAGTTTCAGGCTAAATCCCTTTCCACTGGTTCTTGAACGGTTCTCTGCGGTTCCAGCGCCACAGATCCAGTGACATCACACATACAGCACAGCTAATTATATACTGTATACTGTACAAATCAATAACGCGCTTTTACACCGTAATCACGCTTTAATGATTTTCATAAACGTTCAACGTGAAACGATCACTTCCTTTTCTTTGTTCAATCGCATCCTATTGGCTGTTGTGCTCTGATACTTATACTTTTAAAATTGTCCTTCTTTACGCTATCGGGATTCTTAAACTAACGGCTTGCTCACGCCAAAACGAAATCATAACCTATTGTTTTATATCATATTGTATCGTATCGTATCATCGCAACATCAGTGATATCGTCAACTATCGATTCATTCATTTAAGATTCAAAATCGTCACGTATTATTTTATATTGCGTTTTATCGTATCGTATCATCGCAACTTCAGTTATATTGTGAAATATATAATCGTTGACTTAAGAAATTAAATCGTATCATATCGCATCATATCATATCGTATCGTATCGTATCTTATCGTATCATCGCAGCTTCGGTGGTATTGTCAAATATCAAATCGTTGACTTAAGAAATGAAATCGTGTCGTATCATATCGTATTGTATCGTATCGTATCATCGCAACTTCAGTGATATCGTCAACTAACGAATCATTCATTTAAGATTCAAAATCGTCACATATTATTTTATATTGCGTTCTGTCGTATTGTATCATCGCAACATCAGTTATATTGTGAAATATCAAATCGTTGACTTAAGAAATGAAATTGTGTCGTATCATATCGTATTGCATCATATCATATTGTATCGTATCGTATCATCGCAATGTCAGTGATATCGTCAAATATCGCTTCGTTTGCTTAAGAATCAAAATTGTAACGTATTGTTTTGTATCGTGTTCTATCGTATCATATCATCGCAACATCAGTTATATTGTGAAATATATAATCGTTGACTTAAGAAATTAAATCGTATCGTATCGTATCTTATCGTATCGTCGCAGCTTCAGTGATATTGTCAAATATCGAATTGTTGACTTAAGAATAGAAATCATATCGTATCGTACCGTATCAGATTCAGTAGTAGCATCAAATATCAAATCATTGCATGATGAATTGAAATCGTATCGTATTGTTCTGGAGCCAATGGTATCGTAAACTATTGATTTTTTTTTCTTTATGAATCAAAATGTAATTACGTTAAATAAATAAATATTACACCTGTTAAATAAACAGCTAATCGTATTGTACCATAGCAGATTCACTCTTTGGTTTGTTCTGAATATAAATGATATTTATATCGTTGTTGCAGAATCGTGTAAAAATGCTTTCTGTGTGGATTTTCCTGCCGTTGCACCACCTTCTGAGAGAAAAAACCCGACTAACGTCATGTAGCCAGGCAGGAAGTGACAAACTCTGGACAGGAAGTTGGGAAATGATTAGGATTAGATGACACTTTCTTAAAAAGGCAGAAAAATACCATCATTAACTGGTTAAAAACAACAGGAACGGTCCTGAATGATTTCCGATTGCGTTCAGGGAAAGAGTTTTGTCCTTGGGTAAGACTGTTGAAGATGGATTTCTTGAATCCCTTCTTATTGTCGTTTCAAGTCAGGAACAAAACCGCGCTTCCCTTCTTCTTCTTCATCTTCATCTTCATCTTCTTCTTCTTCTTCTTCTTCGCTTTATTTAATTTATTTATTCATTAACAGTATTTGTCTCTGTCTTGCCCCGGCTGTGTGTACGGTGCGAGAATGACAGAACATCCCTGACTTCCTTTTTTAAATCACCTTGTGACAGAAAGAAAAAGAGGGAATATGAAAGAGAGAGAGAGAGAGAGAAAGAGAGAGATAAAGTGGAAGAGGAAGACGGAGGAGGGGGGGTTTA
>CM074960.1:1340534-1345534 GCA_037577455.1 Pangasius macronema | reverse complement strand
ACCTTAACCTTAACCTCAGCCTTAACCTCAGCCTCAACCTCAACCTTAACCTTAACCTCAGCCTTAACCTCAACCTCAACCTTAACCTTAAGCTTAAACTTTGAATATAACTTTTAAATGATTTTTTAATATACATTTCTAAGTTCTTGTTCGATTTATCCAGGTCAGGAGCCGGGTGGATCCGGAACCTATCCCGGGAACGGGGCGGGAACTAACCCTGGATGTGTGTTCGTCTCAAAGCAAAACACACACACACACACACACACACACACACACACACACACACACACACACACACACACACACACACACACATTTACACCTACAGGCAAATTAGCATTAGCAGTTCATCTAGAAGTAATAACCACCGTGTTGTTACTGTTATCTCCCACTGACAGCTGAAAAAAAAAACATGTTCATTACCATTTAACAAAACACTTCATATTCGTTATTTTTATTTTAATTTTTTTCTTTTGTGGATTGTGACTTTTAGCCCTGACTGTAGGTTCATCTGAAGTTGGTTCTCTGTCTTTTTTCCCACAGCTCTGGTTATGTAACAGTCATTAACCTGTGTGTATCTGGCATCGAGCAAAGATCTGCTACACAGGAAATACACACGGCAACTTCCTGTGCCTCTCATCGCTCGTCCTCCTAGTATCAGCCGGTTCCATGCATTCACACTCTCAGTGCTATCGGGAAGAGATAACACACTCACACACTCACACACACACACACACACACACACACACACACACACACACACACACACACACACACAGGATCCACCTGTGCACTGCCCCTTCGCCGCCCCTTCATCCTGTCCTACAGCACTTTCCTCACCGCTCGCAAGCGTGACCTGTCCCGAACGGGCCGAAGGTCGGAGGCCATCAGGGTCAGAGGTCATGGATGTAGGGACTTCCCCATAATCATTCCTGGAAAGAGGTCAGGACAAACAAGGCAATTTAGATTAGAAAGCGTCTCCTTTATCTACTGTAAGAGGAAACGCGAGAACGTCTAATTACACGAGGAGGAAAAGCGGCCGCATCGTCCGGAGAATGGAAGCGTGAGGACAGTCGAGGTGAAAGGTCACATGATAACCAGATGATGGATGAATCTATTTTACAGTAAATGCATCATTTGGATTTTGTTTTTTATTTCAATGCCTCATATTTCTGTTGTGTTTTGCGTTCTGTATTTTGCGACACAGTCTCGGGAACAAGACGTTCATCTTCTTATTGCTTTTTATCAAGTTTATTATAGAGATATGAATGAGAACACGAATCGTTTATTAATTAGCTATTGGACAAAAGTCTCATTTCTGACACTTTTAACAAGATCTCCCAGTCCATTGACTGCACTGTACACCCCAGTGCTGCTGAATCCTGGACTCTGATTGGTCAGGAGGTGTTGATTAGTTTTCTATAGCAGCGGCTCTGAGAGTAGCGCAGATTTATATTAATGCGCTCGTTCTGATACGTTACTGTTTCCATGGCAACAGCTCGTTCACAGGGACCTGTACGGCAGACGCACCATATGAAAAACGTTTTCTGTAAAGAGATGCTTACTGAACATTTATGGAAGGAGTCTCCAGTGTCAGAGGTGAAGCTGTAACTTGTTTTCCGACATCTTCAGGACGGAGGAGTTTACGCTCTGCTGTTTCTCGTAACATGACATATATATTTATATATTTAAATAAAAATTTGTAATCGTTGAAAGTTTGCTGTGTTATAAGAGGAAAAAAAACACTGTGATGATGTGTTGCTATGGTAACAGTAACTGTGCTTCATCACCCTGCACCATCGCTGATTATTTTCCTATAACAGCACCACACACAGTGTTTTACTCCTGACTCCGTCCTACGAGTGTGTGACGAAGATGTCTTTTGGGTCCGGTGTTATCTTGTCTGTTGACTCATCAGGAATTTTTCGGACCTGGTGTCCCTTCTCAGGTCTCGGATCATGTCACAGGTCCCACTGTAAATCATCTCCACCTTTCCTGATTTCATTCGGCCTGATGCTTATCAGACTGCTGGTACAAACAAAGGCATTGTGGGAAAAAAAGAGAAGATTCATCTGCAGGGTTAGTGGGTCATCCTTGAGATAACGCATCTGTGTGTGTGTGTGTGTGTGTGTGTGTGTGTGTGTGTGTGTGTGTGTGTGTTTTATGCGCTACTGAAAAGAGCTGACAGCTAAAATTCCACCGGGGGCAAAGGGCATGAGCGACAGTGACATGAAGACACACACACACAGACATGCACATACAGAGCACAGGGTGGGACAGTACAGTAAATGCTTCCTTATTAACCCATGTGTGTGTGTGTGTGTGTGTGTGTTTAAAGAAAAAGGGCCAACCTGGGATCTGTGATCTGATGTACCTCCGTCGTAAAGGACAGCAGCAGGCTCTCCTTCCTTCCTCGTCCATTGTGAGTTGTGGCTGGTGGATGGGGGGAACACACACACACACACACACACACACACACACACACACACACACACACACACACACACACACCACTTCCTTCTCTGCTTATATGCTGCAGGAAAGCACAGCGATGGGTGAAGGCCGGGCTTCTTCCTCCTGTGCCTCAAAACACACAGCATCACATGAGTACAAAAGTTTGTGCACCCATGGGACAAGATCACAAAAACAACAAGTGAGTTAAAATATGAATCATTCTATTTCTATACCACATCACTGTTAGATTCTGGGTTCTGATTGGTCGGAAGGTGTGGATTACAGTACTGACAGTAACATAAGCACATAATTAAATAAAGGAAAAGGCAAAAAAAAAAAAAAAAAGTCTGACGTACAAACGTCTTCCTAAAACATTTTCATTCACTGAAATACACAGAAATGCAGTGATGGAAAAAGGTACACACACATTTATCAAGTGAAACCACACAAGCACAGTGAATAAATGGATTCAGGATTATAAAAAAATAATTCGTTTAAAACATTTCCTGTGTGACATCCATCGCTGATTTTCTCAAATCTTCAGGAAACATGGCATTTCTGCAGCACTACAGCTCTGTGCTTTGGCTCAGTTTAGCAACTTACATCTACAAAACAAACAAACAAACAAACAAACAAACAAACAAACAAATAGACCCACACAGACTGGGAGAACAGGCCAGGGGTTCGGTTCAAATGGACTACGTGGAAACATCCTAAAAACCCAGCAGGTTTGATTTGGAGTCAAATGACTTTCTAACTGTAATTGATCCTCGGAAGTGGACTGAGATGATCCCTCGGGGTTCTCACCAGCCCAAAAGAACCGCACCGAGAGGGAGAACACACAAGGGTTCTGTTCAAATGGACCATGTGAAAATACAGCATGTTTGATTCAGACTCGATTCGGAGTCCAATCACTTTCTCACTGCAATCAAACTGCACTAGAGTTTACTTGGAAGTGGACTGAAACGACGTGGCAGGGTTCTCACCAGCTTAAAACAACCCCTCTGTGGGACACACACACACACACACACACACACACACACACACACATACACACACACACACACACACACACATCAGGGATCGATTCAAACATACACAACATTTAACATTAGCTGGGTTTACTCCGAAAATGTCATTCGACTCAGTTGTGACACGAACTTGACACCAGTTGTGACAACAGCAGCCTCTCTAAACGTCTCTGCAGGTTTATTTCCACTAAAACGCCTGCATAGTGTCACGGAGCCCCGTGAACATTCCCCTTAATCGCTCTAAAGTGCTAACACAAATACTAAAGGTCCGTCTCGGCAGTAAAAATGTGTCCGAACACATGGCAGGAAGTCCAAAAGATCCATTTCCTGCCTCTCCTCCATGCAGGTGCAGAGAGGGAGGGAACGATTGGCAAGCTGCTCCCCTATTGGGCGATTAAAATCGTCAGCCAATTAAAGCTGGTGTAATTGCCCCTGCTGCGTGAGCTGTTAAACGAGATGGAGGCGTTTTGTCCTGCACTAAATGGCGTGGAACCGGAGACATCCTTCTGCCTTCCCTCCTGTTCCGTTCCCCAAGACTGGCTTCCTTTTACACTGCGGATCTCCAGGGTCCTCTCACGGAGAACGACTACCACAGCTCAGAGGCCCTGAGATCCCCTAACACACACACACACACACACACACACACACACACACACACAGCTGCTCCCTGTCCTGCGATTGGGTTTCCACTGCTTGTCCTTCTCAGGAATTCACCGATCAAAAGCAATTTAGTTCAGATTGCATTCTGTGTAAAAGAGAAACATTCCCGACTTTGGAGTGTTTTGAAGCGGAAAATTTCCATAAGGGCCAATTTTTCCGTCTCTAACACAAAGTGAGCATCGTCTTTCATGACAGCATGTCTTCTCTCTCCCTGTCTAAACATCCCTGACGTTATCGTAGACGACATCGGCTCCCTGCTGCGCCGTGATTGTTTTCTGCTGGTAAATAACAATCGGTCTATTTGGATTCACGGCTGTTCTCGTGATGAATTAAAGCCCACTTAAAGTCGTCGTCATCGTCGTAATTGCGTAATTAGGATTTAATGAATCCTCCGTGTTCGCCTCTTGCTAGATTTCATGGAAAATTGATAGATGTGAATTAATTTTGTGTTAGTTTCGCACGCCGCTTTTGTGAAGTGAACAGGCAGCGTAATGACTTCCCAATTACAAAAGCAAACGCGGCTAAACGGTTCGGAAATGAGATCGAACGCAGTAATGAAGAGCATGTCAGGCTGCACACATCGTTACTACATCACACACACACACACACACACACACACACACACACACACACACACACACACACACACAGAGAGAGAGAGAGAGCTTCAATAATACAACATAAAACACAGAACTTTTGTTAATCTGAAGTACATATAATACACTACAAACTAGATGGATGAATAGATGGATAGTTGAGTGAATGGAAGGAGACATGAATAGATAGATAGATAGATAGATAGATAGATAGATAGATAGATAGATAGATGGATGGATGGATGGATGGATGGATGGA
>CM074960.1:1315082-1330123 GCA_037577455.1 Pangasius macronema | reverse complement strand
GATAGGTGGAGAGTGATGATTCGCTGTGGAGACCCCTGAAGGGAAAAGCCCAAAGGAGAAGAAGAAGAAGAAGAAGATATATATATACTTTTGAGAGGTTTAGGACATGACAGAGCCCACCCACTGTTGAATTCTGGATTCTGATTGGTCAGAAGGTGTTGATTAATTTTCTATAACAGCAGCTCTGACAGTAGCGCAGGTTTATATTAATAAGTTATTGTTTCTATAGTAACAGTAAAATAACCAACAGTAGGGTGGTGTGAAGAAGAGCCATTGTCCTATAACAGTACATCCTGAAGTGTTTTATTCCTCTTACGCCACAGTTACAGTTTTCTATTAGTTAATGTAATGCAATATCATGGAATGCCCATGAAACAGGTTCTCACTCACTTTATAGCAGCTGTAAACGGTCGTTCCCTCACCAGCCTCTCTATTTTCTCTCTCTTGCAGTTAATAAGGCGACAAAAACGCTTGTCATGTGACTGAGAAACCGCAAAGAAGCGTAAACTTAAAGCTACAGCTTCACCTCTGACTGTTACAGAGCACTGACACTGGAGACTCCTTCCATACATGTTACATAAACACATCTGTCCTTAGCGAGCACATCACCATATCAACGTTTTTTAAAAATCCGTTTATTATGAGTGGAGCGTCCGTCGCACTCGTCCCCGTGAATGAGCTGTTAGTATGGGAGTGAATGAGTGCAGGAAAATAATTATTTACTGAAACAGTAAAACATAACAGTTCAACGTTATGATTAAAGTCTGAGAGTGTTTACTGCAGCCACATGAAGAGAGTGATGGAATGTGTGTGTGTATGTGTGTGTGTGTGTGTGTGTGTGTGTGTGTGTTGGGGTGATTGTTACAGCCCACGTTCACTCCCTCAACACATGCAGCGAGTTTTTGGTCATCAACCAACTTCAGCTGCCAAAATCTCATTTGGTCAAACGATAAATTTCACACAGATGTTTTCTTGCTCTCATTAAAAAAAAAAAAAAAGGTCTCCACCACTGATAACTCACACACACACACACACACACACACACACACACACACACACACACACACACACACACACACACACTGTTCCCTAATGTGCACTAAATTACTCTGAAATCCAGCTGTTGCTCTTCAGAGGTGCTTCGCTGCTGGAGCTTTAGTGTGGAGGTGAAAGAAGAAGAAGAAGAAAAATGGTGGAGCATTCAGTAGCTCCGGATAACCTCCAGCTTCATGTTCTCTCTACGGGACTCGGGATGATGTCGGAGGAGCTTCATCAGTTCTGGGACACATAAGATCCAGATGCTTTTGGACAGATGTTTCTGAGCTACATTTCTCTGGACCGAGTTACAGAATCCAAGCACAGAGCCGAGCAGTTCACGGATAACTTCCTAGATTTGGGATTCGAATTTACAGGTTTCTGGTTGCTAGCAAGGGACTTTAACTGCTATCTGATAAATTGCCACATCTCAACATCTTTAATTAAAGAAAACTGTGACAGTTTGATCAAATACAGAGGATAATCCACGGCAAATCTGTACTATATATCCAAGAAACAAGCAGGAACACGTGAAGCTAAGTGGCTAATCTGTGTGCACGCTAGCAATCGACATACTAGCAAGAAACAGGGAAATATTTATTTACTGTGTGCATAGCAATGAAAATTTAGACCATAAACATGTAAAATCCATCCAAGGGGCTAAAATGTATATAATAAAGAGTACCGAGCCCTGAGGAACACCCTGAGAGATGTCTGATTCTGAATAGAAAACAACAATTTTAATTTGAGAATTAAATTACGTAAATCTAAACGGACTTTCTTAAAGGAAAAAAAAATCCAAGCTTGCACATATCTATAACTGATGCCTAATCTTTAGTTTTGTACAACATTTATTTTCTAACGAAATTCTGAGTGGAATTTTGACTTTGTCTTTGATTAAACGTCATGCTGGTCCATCTTCACTTTCACGGTTATCGGTTTCCTACGTTACCCACAATGCCGTTTGACTTCCTGCTGATAGTCGTAGTGATAGTGATAGTGATAGTGGGATTTATGCTGCCTTCAAGTCCTCCTCAGATGTTAGAACAAGTTCGGAGGTGGTAACTACGATGTAGTGTGTGTTTTAAGATCGGGGGGAAAAAATTACTGTGAGAATTTATTTATTAGATGGCACACTCATATTCACGGGTGCCAATACTTTTTGTTATTGACACGCCTTTATTATCAGTCGGGGCTGATAAAGTAAAATACAATTTCCCAGTTGTAGTTGCCTATTTTTCTGCCCATTCTTCTTCTTCTTCTTCTTCTTCTTCTTCTCTTCTTCTTCTTCTTCTTATTATTATTATTATTATAACACAGTTGTCATGTTTTGTTTCAGCAAAGTGCTTAACTCCACTTCACTCTCGATCCAAGTTCAACGTCTGATTCAGAAAGCTACAGAAAGTGTGAAAGGGCCACTTGGACCAGTCGATTTAAACTCTTAAACATCTGACATAAAACTTCAACACCCTCTCTCTCTCTCTCTCTCTCTCTCTCTCTGTCTCTCTCTCTCTCTCTCTCTCTGTGATTTATGGAGCTCTGCCTGGCCCTACAGGATCACAGCGAGCGACGCGAAGGAAGTAGCATGTGTGTGAGTGTGTGTGTGTGTGTGTGTGTGTGTGTGTGTGTGTGTGTGTGTGAGTGTGAGTTCATGATTTACTCAATTTCATTTCCATTCAAGCGAAGTCAATCTCTCCAGAAGGTCACTGGACGCCGTTTCTACATTAGCGTCTTTTAATCCCCATCTGTCAGCGCAGAGCCCAGCCGGAGCGCTCGTTAATTACACACACACACACACACACACACACACACACACACACACACACACACACACACCTACACAGCAGCTCTGTAAAAATGTTCCATGCTACATGGAAACATCAAATAGAGCTGAAGGGTCACAGCAGGTCAGAACCTCGCTGTACAAATCCCTTAAAAGCTAAGGATTAACAGAGAGAAATAAAAATAAAAATAAAAATAAAGAGACTGATTTTACATTACACATCCTTCTGTGTGTGTGCTGATGGCAGGATGCAAATGTAGAACATCAGCATGCTGTTTATTAAATCCAATAATCATGTCAGTGTTATAGTTAAGTTCGTAGGAAAACACTAGCAGGCAACAACAATCAAAAAGGAGAACAGAGGAACCAGGAACTACAGAGACGCCCCGATCTCCTGCCAACCTCCATCAGCACAGCAACACTGGAATATCATCCGGAATATCGGAAATGAGTAAAATCCCAGAGGAAAACCTGATAATCCTGGGATTTCTCTTGGCAATTCAGATTATAAAATGAATCCCATCTGAATAGGGCTGAGGTACTGAAACTGCGGGCTGTGCAAAGGAACCGGTGACGTGCATGGATGAGACGGAAAATACCAAAAGATAAATATTTAAATGACCGTATCAGACTGGCCAACCTGTGCTACCTCAGAAATACATCGTAAGAGTTCTCCTTTTTCCCCCCAATAAAACAACACATGAGCCGATCAACCTGTGACTCTGGAATGATGGATACCTGAACTCTCTGATATTAAATGACACCCCAGGGAAGCTCCGCCCCCTTTCCCAGTTCTCCTATCAGTAATATTTGAACCGGTGCTCTCGCCTCAACTGATTTCCTCACTCAAAAAGATGCTCTGATGTGGCACTCTCGCTTTCTGGCACCATAAATGGAGAACGTTTCACTCCAAGTGCAAGTTCATTAATGTGAAATTAAATCCAGCGGTATGTGTTTGACTTAGCTGACGTTAAAGAAAGCGGCTCCTTGGGGTCAGTCGTGGCCTAACGGTCTGAGAGTTGGACTTGTAGCCCGAAGGTGAACCTGAAGGTGGTGGGTTCGAGTCTCGGGTCCGGCAGGGATTGTAGGTGGGGGAGTNTCACTACTGTGTGTGTGTGTGTGTTCACTACTGTGTGTGTGCACTTGGATGGGTTAAATGCAGAGCACAAATTCCGAATAGGGGTCACCACACTTGGCCACAAAGTCACTTCCACTTCCACTTGACCACGCAAATGATGAGCAAGTGATGTCAAAGCAACATGGCCGCTCACAGCATTAACATTAAACACGCATTAACCTTAGCTCCATCAACGTACAGACATTCATGTGTTAAGTTTATAACACTGACTCTACAGTTCGCTGTTTGAGGAGGAAAATATTCACAGTTACACAGTTAGCTAGTCCAAAGTTAGCAGTTAGCTAGGTGAAAGTTAGCAGTTAGCTAGGTGAAAGTTATTTAACATCAGTTAAATATATTTATTTGGGATGAACTTAAAATATTTGGCCTAAAATGTAAAAAAAAAGGCAGAAAAAAGGCTGAAATTTGAGCTCTCAGACATATTCAATTTCATTTTAGCATTTTATTAGCAAGTAGGCTTCATAGGGAAAAAGATCGGATTTATCTGGAACGGGGTTTACGGACAGTTTTGGAATCACTGAACGTAAGAAATGTCGAAATGTACACGAATGCCAGACACTAAAGAGTTAAAATTAGCGATAGCTTTGGATGGAAACAGAGCTAATGAAATTTCATTCAGGGTTTTTTTTTTTTCTTTCCCATCAGCTCATCATGCTGCTGATCGAGTGTTAGCAGAAAAAAAAAGTCTTTATCATCCATGGCATTGACTGTAATGATTATTTTGCACTTAATCTATCTCTCTCTTTCTCGCTATCTCCCTCTTTATCTTTTGCTCTCTCTCATTGACTCCTCTGTTCTGGAGCTCGGAAAAAAGGGGGAGAAGCGGCAGGAAGGCAGACAGACGCTTCAATCCTGAAGGACGAGAAGCTGAGAAGAAGACAGACACGTAATCTTTTAATCTCTCCATCTCTCAGGCACTTCTCTTTTTTCCCTCCCTGCTCCATTCTTTCCTGCTAAAACATTTCATATTTTAATCACCGCCTGATTTCCAGCCCTAAAAACTCCTCACATACGACTTCTGCTAACTTTATTGATTTTTTTTCTCCCTCTTTTTTGACATTTCCTTGAGTAATAAAAGCACATTTTCTCCCCTCCACCTTCCCTCCTCTCATTTTTTTTTTTTTTGCTCAGTGCCTGAAGGTTACAGCTTAAACATGCATCATTCAGCGAAAAAACAAAAGACCCCCCAAAAAATTGATTCGGTTATCAGACGTGGAGCTTTGATCAGACGCTGAAAAGCAGTGCTGCGTGTCAGAAATGTGCAATTGCAGCTCTTTCAGAGTTTCACAATTACAACATGACAAGGGTCCAAAGTTTCGTCCCTGTTTGGATCCTACGGCAAGAAGAAATTTCTGTGAAAACTCTCTAATGTGTCATGTGGCAGATGATATTTCCCCAGAATCCTCTCCTGTATCTGCATATTCGCTATGAGCTGTAGGTTTAAATTCCGCAAGTTCTTTTGCTCGCGATTGCATTTCCATTTTGTTACTGATATTAATTTGAAGCTCCAGGCACGGCTCCGAGTGTCGTTTCATGTGCTTATGATTGCCTTTTCCACAATAAAACGCTGCGTAACAAATCTAAATGTCTCCTGTTCTTGCGTTTATTTATATAAGTCTATCTGAAGCATTTAATCAGTTAGAAGTAGGGCGTAAAATAATATATATAAAAACATAAATACGTGAGGAGAAGGAGGAGGAGAGGCCATGCCTTAGGCCACAGGTACAGAGGCCACGCCCCCTTCACTAGGATTAACATTACACAGGCCACACCTACTTTACTAGGACTAACAGGTACAGAGGCCACGCCCCCTTCACTAGGATTAACATTACACAGGCCACACCTACTTTACTAGGACTAACAGGTACAGAGGCCACGCCTCCTTCACTAGGACTAACATTACAGAGGCCACGCCTCCTTCACAAGGATTAACATTACAGAGGCCACGCCTCCTTCACTACGATTAACATTACAGAGGCCACGCCTCCTTCACTAGGATTAACATTACAGAGGCCACGCCTCCTTCACTAGGATTAACATTACAGAGGCCACACCTCCTTCATTAGGACTAACAGGTACAGAGGCCACGCCTCCTTCACTAGGACTAACAGGTACAGAGGCCACGCCTCCTTCATTAGGACTAACAGGTACAGAGACCACTGCAGTTCATGTTGTCAGGGTGGTAACAGTAACTGCGCTTCATCACACGACCCCACTGCTGATTATTTTCCTATAACAACACGACTCACAATGTTTTACTCCTTACATATCGCTGCTTTAATCTCTCTCTCTGTCTCTGTCTCTCTCTCTCTCTCTCACTCTCTCCCTCTCTCTCCCTCTCTCTCTCTCTCTCTCTCTCTCTCTCTCTCTTGTGTGTAATTGCACCGCGTGGTACTTAAGGCAAACAGCGTTTAATAGGCAATAGAGTCAGGAGTGAAAGTGACAATAACGGCGCCCCCTACATCAATTATTGGATACGTATCCATCACGGCGCTGACGTCTACGTGACCCTCGGCACCTGCCAGCTGAGATATTGACCGGCGTGGTGTGCGGTGACAAGTCCCATTTACGACCACATTTATTAACGGCCTGTTAAAATGAGTGAAGCCGCTCTCTCTCTCCCTCTCTCTCTCTCTCTCTCTCTCTCTCTCTCTCTCTCTCTCTCTCTCTCCTCTGTTTTTCATTAATTTGAGGAGAAGTAGAATATGTATGTGCAGCGATGATATCTTTCCGTTGACTGGATCATGATAGACCTTTTATTTTTTACACATTTTACAAATTTCAGACGTGTGTGTTAGACATTTTATGCAGATTTGTAACTTCACAGTAATGATTAGCATAAAATATTAGCTTTTATTACACAATAAAACAGTTAACAAGCTTATCTAAACTAGCCAGCGACCTACATGCAGCACTGTTCTATCATTAACCTGCTAACTAGTTAGCTTAGCTAATATGAGCTCTCCCTCACTTGCTGTAGCGATGTATGTGATAAGAAGTTAGCTTATCAGGCTAGTGAAGATAAATAGTGTAGCCTGTAGCAGCTAATGCTAATTCTGTGGTAAAATTTAGTGTGGAAAAATAGTGAGTGTTAGTTTAGTGGTTTTTATACAACAGTTTCTTTAGATTTAGATATTATGTTTTCTGGAATAATAAGAAATCTTTTATTCTGTTTAATTAAGTTTAGTTTAGTTTAGTTTTATTTATATCTGAGTTATATTAAGCCAATTTTATTTTTTGGTGAATATTTTTCATTTAACAATAGTTAACATTTTTATTTATTATTTTTTTATTTTATTTTGTGTTGTGATTATTTATAGTTGTGCTGTGATTGTTTTTTTGTACAGCAATAGCTAAAATATTTATTTATTTATTTATTTATTTATTTATTTATTTATTTAATAAACTTAATAATAAATTTAATAAACTATTTTTGTCAGTTTGGACCATTTTCTAACAACATTTAAAAAAAAGAATTTAATTATAATAATAATTATTATGAATGAATAAACAAACAAACAAACAAACAAACAAACAAACAAATAAATAAATAAATAAATAAATAACATCTTTTAAAAAAAACACCAACACTTAGGTGTAAAATAAAATTAAATAAAATATTTTGAAGATCTGAATGTTGGATGCTTTTCATACACCATTTTTTCAAGGTAAAAGATTTATATTATTGAAAACAATTCACACCCAAAATAAAATAAAATAAATAAATATATATAAAAAATAAATAAATAAATCTAAGTGTTCATACATTTAAAAAAAAAATATTCTATTCTATTTTATTTTGTTTTATTATTTTATTATTTTATTTTTGGGTGTGAATTGTTTTTCTATAATAGCTAAAAACGTCATTTAGAATTTCTGGTTAATGGAAAAATCAGAAGTCATCTTTTTATCTTTTTTTTTTTTTCCTTTTCTGACGTAATAAGAACATTTCTTGGGAGAGGAAGAGGAAGTTGGACGTCTCGCTCTTCTCCTCCCGTCTGCCTGAAATACGCCTCCCTTAATTGGCTCCGATGGCGTTTAAAGCAAACAGTTTAAATAAGTAAAAGGCATTTGGGTGAACGAGAAGCCAAGTCTGCAATTATTGGAAGCGTATCAGTCAGTGAGTGAGCGCCAGGAGGGAGGGAGAAGTGTGTGTGTGTGTGTGTGTGTGTGTGTGTGTGTGTGTGTGTGTGTGTGTAGCCAGTACACGGAGGTTTCCAGAACGACAGGAAGCCCACAGGTAGCAGATCCATTATGTAAAAGCCAGCCAGTTAATTACACAGCAGGGTGACATGTTTATAAGGATGAACTTTGGGCGTGTGATTGGAGCCCGGGGCAGACGCCGGGCGCCGCAGGGCCTCACGCAGCCTCGCCGCAGTTCCACACCTATTATATGCTAATGACGGTCGTTGGGACACGGCAGGGTGAGAAGGAGTTAATTTAGAGGGTCATTACACCGGGCCGTATTTCAGCTCGGCTCAAAAGGAGGAAGAGGCGGAGATTGTGGGACGGGAAGACAGGAAGTGGGTGGTTTATGTCTCACAAGGGAGGACGTGGAAGAGAAAGCAGTACCACGGGGATTATATTTTACTCTTACACCACAGCGCCGCTGAATTCTCCATTCTGATTGGTCAGAAGGATGCTGAGTAATTTTCCATAACAGCAGCTCCTGATGACTCGCAGGTTTATTAATGATTAATGCACTCAATCTCGTGCTAATGCGTCACCGTTTCTATAGCAACGGCTCATTCGCGGGGACGTGTACGGCATAAACGCGAACGAACAGAAGCGTGTGTGATTGTTGATACGGAGATGTTTATTTAACGTTTATGGAAGGAGTCTCCAGTGTCAGTGCTGCGAAGCTGTAGCTTTAACTTTTCTGACACAAGAAAGAGAAATTCAAATAAATACATTTAAATAGAAACTGTACAGAGTGTGTGAAGTTGTGTGTGTGTGTGTGTGTGTGTGTGTGTGTGTGTGTGTGTGTGTGTGTGTGTGTGGAGAAACCCTGGCCACTCTGAGCCCAGATTTACAGCTGACGTTTATGAGAAGGCCAGAGTGAGTGACTGTGTGTGTGTGTGTGTGTGTGTGTGTGTGCGTGTGTGTGTGTGTGTGTGTGTGTGTGTGATGGGTTGATATAAGGCTCTCTATCAGGAATATAGAGGGAAGTCTCACGTCCCTGATGGTCTAAAAGGCCAGACTTTACAACTCCACTTGATATACATGAGTTCATTTACTGCTTTTATTTAAGAGCTCAACCTCTGAGCGTGTTAAAGAGCCGAATATGACGAATTATCTCCTGATTATTTATTTTATTTACTGCTTTTATTTACTTATTTACTGCGGCAGAATCAGTGGGAGGAGAAATATTATATAAACGCCACCATTTCTCATCATTTCATTTATATATATATATATATTATATATGTTAAGTTGCTTTTGTTGTAAAAGTTGCATTAATGTGGCATCATTTTAATTTTATGTTTTCATTTAGTTTTTATGCCTTTAGGGTTGCCTCAGTTTGCCTTTTCTTTTTACAATCCATTCTTTCTGCGTTGCAAAAAAATTCTATCGTAAATGAAGATATCATCAGTGTAGTCACATGTATTATATTCTTCATACGTTATTATTTAACACATATTAAAATATTATAAAACTGTATATTATATAAGATTATATATTAATAGTATATATTAAAACTTTAAGCTTGTAATTGTAAGCTTTAAATTTAGCAAAGTTATCTGCGAGTAGAAAGCCTTCTCAATCCACTCTCTGTATATAATAATATAATGACTGATGAAATTATAAACGATATGATAAATGATAATAATATTAATAAATATAAATATAATGAAATATGTTCCTTTAAGCCACGGAACCAGTTAAAAAATGAAGAGAATGAAAATAATAAATAAAGATATAATGAAAGTATTAAGCTCACTTTGTAAAATTTGACTTGAAGCCGAAAGTAATTTGTTAAATTTATTTAGTAAATTTTTTAAATTTCTGTCTGATAAAGAGTTTGTGGCACTTTGGATTTGAATTAATTTCTATTAATTATTAATGATGGAAGTGTATTTCATTAATGTTAGCTAAAGTATACAACATCAATGTAGATCAGACAATCTCCTATTATACATCTCTCTCTCAATCTCTCTCTCAATCTCTCTCTCTCTCTCACACACACTCACACACACGCACACACACACACACACGCACAGCCTCTCTCTCTCTCTCTCTCTCTCTCTCTCTCTCTAGCTGCCTGCTAAAATATTTACAGTGGCGCTTGTTATGATCCCTTTTACAGGAACAGGTGAGGTCAGGAGCCAGCCACCACTTCCTGTCTGTCTCTTTTAACTCGCAACAGATAATGCAATACAACGGGGTCAAATCTTTATAAACCTCACAACCTCACATATAAACCTCACAAGCTCACCTAAAAACATCAAAATCTCACCTATAAACCTCACAAACTCAACTGTAAACCTTACAATTTCACATATAAACCTCACAGTCTTAACAACAACCGCATAATCTCACCTATAAGCCTTACAATCTCACCTAAAAACATCAAAATCTCACCTATAAGCCTTACAATCTCACCTAAAAACATCAAAATCTCACCTATAAACCTCACAAACTCACCTAAAACATCAAAATCTCACCTATAAACCTCACAAACTCACCTAAAACATCAGAATCTCACCTATAAGCCTTACAAACTCAACTATAAACCCTACAATTTCATCTATAAACCTCACAATCTTAATAACAACTTCACAAACTCACCTATAAACCTCACAATCTCACCTATAAACCTCACAAACTCACCTAAAAACATCAAAATCTCACCTATAAACCTCACAAACTCACCTAAAAACATCATAATCTCACCTATAAACCTCACAAACTCAACTGTAAACTTTACAATTTCACATAAAAACCTCACAATCTTAACAACAACCGCATAACCTCACCTATGAGCTTTACAATCTCACCTATAAACCTCATAAACTCACCTAAAAACATCAAAATCTCACCTATAAACCTCACAATCTTAAAAGCAACCTTACAATCTCACCTATAAACCTTACAATTCAAACAAAATCCACACTGCCTCAGCCATACACCCCAGAGTTTCACCTATAAACTCGACAACCTCACCTATAAACCTCACAACCTCATCAGTAAACCTCACAGCCTCACCTATAAGCTTCACAACATACCAGATAAACCTCACTCTCACAGACAAACTTTGCAGCCTCAACTGCAAACCTCATAATTTCCCCTATAACCCTCAGAACCTCACCTATAACCCTCATAACCTCACCTATAAACCTCACAATCTCAGCTATAAACCTCTCAACCTCACCTATAAACCTCACAACCTCACCTATAAACCTCACAATTTTACCTATTAAACCTCACATCTTGCTTTTAAACCTCACAATTTTACTTTAATTTTCACAATTTCACCTATAAACCTCAAAGCCTCACGTACAAGTCTTACAATTAACCAGTAAACCTCACAACCTCACCTATAAACCTCACAACCTCACCTATAAACCTCACAACCTCACCTATAAACCTATAAACCTCACAACCTCACCTGTAAACCTCACAACCTCACCTATAAACCTCACAACCTCACCTATAAACCTCACAACCGCAACAATAACAGACAAATTTACATGTACTCAGGATATTTTCTGACTGATGATGACTGTAACTACTGAGCTGAAGCTGTGTTAATGGGAATGCCTCCCAAACAAATTCAAATTTTTCTGATTAAATTATTAATAATGGCAAATTAAACCCTACCTCAGACCTGCCGTCTGATTGGCTGACGCTCCCCTGTCATCTGGCACGTAAGTAAGTGGCGGATTATTCGTGTGTTTAACGAAGGAAATATTGGCCTCCATGTCTCCGTGTGAGGCTTTCAGACAAGCTTTTAGTGATTATTGTCATGTCCATCATGGCTGGACTTCATTCAGCACGGCGGCCTGGCTTCATTTCAAAAGCCATTACCACGGCGATCAATGTCATTTTACTTATACATTCGACCGGCTGTTTTGTTCATTCCAATCTGGGCTGGATGGACTTCAGCTCCTCATTTCCAACATTTCAGTGCTGCATAAAATTAACAGCTAGACTCTGGTAGAATCTTTTTCTATATAGAGCCAGAAATAGTTGCTTTAGAAACTAAGTAAAAGTGGTAATTCATACATACCTACTGAAAGAAGAGTAGTACACTTGGACCATTTAGCTCCGCCCACTAACTAATACCTGTCCAATGTCAATCAATTCTAGGGGTGGGGCTTAAGTTGCTCTAACAGTAGTAATTTATGATTGGTTGCACACGTTTTAGACAAGAAATATTCAGGACGAGATTCTAAAAATGCGTGTAAAGTTTTGGGTGTGGTCATGCATGGGGGCGGGGCTAATAATAAGTGCAAATAATGTCTTTTCAGAAACCGAGAAAGTCTGATCAAGCTCAAATTTGGCAGACTGTATCATCCTCCTAATCTTTAAATGACATTTTGGAAGGAAAAGAACTCACACTCCAAATTGGGCCCAAATTCTCCAGCTAACATCAACAAACCCAAATATTGGTTCGCGGAGTCATCATACCTGCATGTGGCTGTTGGGAATGTCTAGAACGTCTTCAGAAAATGTCGTCTCTCCTGTCTCGCATTCCCACAAGTTGCACATTGCTAGTCTTTCCGAAACTGACTTTACAGTATTGAGATGATTATTCTCTCATTTTGAAAGGCAACACCACGTCTACGCCAGGTTGCCCAAAAACTGTGGAAATGAACAGAAAGGTTAAAGATGGGAACGCCGGAAAAAAAAAAAGCAGTGTGGGATTTCATTTCTCCTCGCCATGATTTGGTTCAGTGATGGCTTTCCTGGAATGAACTCTGCTTAGTGAAACAGCTGTAAGCAAAACCTCTTCTGTTTGGGTTTGACAGGTTCTTAGATAAGCCTTTGGGGATTACACAGCTTTCCTAAATCTTAAACATCTACTGTAGCACTCAATGGGGTCTTATCTGAAGTGTGAACTTGAAACAATAACAATCAAACATGGTTCACAACCTGGCTCAGGATTTTCTTTGCCGTGGGCTATAAATGCATGCAGGCGGGATCTTCGTCTGGGAAAGTCCTTTTCATGGGTTTTTTTTCCCATCCATTACACGATATGTGTGTATGTGTGTGTGAGTGTGTGTGTGTGTGTGTGTGTGAAAACATTCTTCTCCAAGAGTGATGCACGCAGACAGGTCTTAGCAGGCTCCCTGGGGACTCCCGGCAAGATTTCCTGGACACACACACCCACATATATATACACACACACACACACATGACAAATCACAGTTCCCTCGTCCTTTCAGTCCTGGTGAAATAAATACGTTGTAAAGAAAAATGAGAACTTAAATGCTAATAAAGTCTCAACATTTTAGCCTTCAACATGGAAAACAAACACAGGTGATAGGGAACGTAGGAAATTCAACACACCTTCTCACACCTAGAGGACATTTTGAGTTGCCGCTCCACCTAGCAGGATGTTTTTAAAACGTAGGAGAAACATGGAAAAACCCTGAGGAGACCCACACAGACCCGGCAAGGACAAGCAAAACTCCACACAGACAGTAACCCAAGCTCTGAGGGTTCTTTACGCTGTTCTTCTCGGAGAACCCTTAAAGAACCTAATTTTACAAACGTCTGTGTGCAGAGTTTCCATTTCAGAAAAGGTTCTAAGGAGAACGTCTTTGGAAAGCATCAAAAGAACCTTTGAGGAACCTTTTTTCCTATATGAGATATTGATGTATTAAAAATTAAACAAAACAGGCACGAGTTATTGCGGCCGTATGTTTTGGGCTCGTTGTCTTGTTGAAACGTTCATCTTCTCCTCAGATCCAGTTTCTTGGCCGATGAGATTAAATTGATCTCTAATACGTCCCAGAACTTCACTCCACTCATGTTTCCTTCGATGGCGAGCAATGCATCAGTGCTGTTTACAGAGAAGCGGCACTGTATCACGATGCTCCCACCACCGTGCTTCTTTCTCCAAACACGCCGAGCTGAATTATTGCCACAGAGTTCGATTTCTGTTTCCTCTCACCGGAGTATACTGTTCCAAAAGATTTTTGATTTGTCTAAATGCTTTTTTTAGCAAAGGAGTTTACTGTGAAGTGTAGAAACAGAGATGATTGTGCTGCAGTTCATTGCTCATGTGTGGTTCATCTGTCTGGGGAGGATCAGTTGAGGTTTCATGAACTTTCCACCTGCATGTAATGGAAAGAGTGTTGTTTAATAATTCTGTACCTGAAAACTATTAACTATTAACTATTATATTTATTTTAAATATATTTTAATAGTGGCTGAATATTTTTTCCCTATCAATTTGGGTTTTTTTGTTTAAATCTTTGTTTAGACACTTATAGATGCATCGTTTTTATAAGTTTTATAGACATTTATAAGTCAAAAACATGAACATGAAAAACATCAAGTAAGCGAATGAAGACTGATCTATATACAAAACAATGGGCAAGTAATTAACATCATCATCATTATTATTATTGGTGATGATTTGAGGTCGAGTATAGTGGTCCTTACAGCCAGATTAAGATGGTTTGGACATGTTCAGAGGAGGGAGAGTGAGTATATTGGTAGGAGAATGTTGGACATGGANNNNGCAAGTGTTGAGGATGCAGAAGATAGGGATAGGTGGAGAGTGATGATTCACTGTGGAGACTCCTGAAGGGAAAAGCCCAAAGAAGAAGAAGAAGAAGATAGTGGTCCTATGAGGATCCTTTCTGTGGATCATGGAATAGCTCGTTCAGTCATCTTTAAAATTTCAGGACCGTATCTGTCACCACTATACGTCATTGCAGACATAAAAAAAGGAAAGTTTAGGAGGGACAGATAGAAACACCCATCACTGTGTCAGATGCATCCTTCAAGCAACCTTTGACCCCGAGGTCAGGAGTCATAATGGATATGTAAGCACTACTCGAGGATTGTGATCTGGCCATCTGACCTGTTTAGTCATCTCTCTCTCTCTCTCTCTCTCTCTCTCTCTCTCTC
>CM074960.1:1293727-1307098 GCA_037577455.1 Pangasius macronema | reverse complement strand
ACTCGCTTCTTCACCTCTTTCCCCACACTCTCCATTACTCTGGAACTTATTAAAGAATGGCAAATAATCATTCTTATCCATTTATGGTTACTTTTCATGTTGCGGAACATTGGTGAAACAAGTTAGTTCCTGTTCTCACTTACATTATAGCAGCTATAAACAGTTTTTTGCTCTCTTGAAGTTAATAAGACAAAATCGTCTCTGTCCTGAAGATGTTGGAAAACTGACACCGGAGACTCCTTCCATAAATGTTAAATAAACACTATATCAACGATATATTACATGCATTTTTCAATCTGTCTTTGTGGACCGTGCGCAGTACAAGTCCCTGTGAACGAGCTGTTTCTATAGAAATGGCGATGCATTAGAACGAGCGCATCGATATTAACCCGTGATTTGCAGTTGCACTTCGGAAGAGAGATACGTCTGATTTTTACATAAGATGATGCAGGTTGATGTGTGTGTGTGTGTGTGTGTGTGTGTGTGTGTGTGTGTGTGTGTGTGTGTGTGTCGTTTGGAAGTCCAGCCTACATGTAATAAAAGAGTGATACTGGAAAAGGACCACATTTACACAAAAAGAAGCCCATAATCACACCTATTTATGGTTTAATACAAAGAACTTACTGCATGTGAGAAACACACACACATTTTATATGCACACGGCCAATGAGGGGAAAAAGGGGTTCATAACTTTGTTTCAGCCTGAGGGGAGAAACGAAACGAAGACAGTCACATGTGGACAAAAATACAAAAACAAGAAGGCACAAAAGGAGAGTACGAGAGAGCGAGAGAGAGCGAGAGAGAGCGAGAGAGAGCCAGAGCCGGGGCTGTGATTAGAATAAACCGGCTGGATATGACGCTCTGCCCTCCCTCTCTTTAATATCACGAAGCTCCCTCGCTCTGTTTTCCAGGCCGAGCAGCAGAATCAGGCTGATTTTCTAATAAACGCTCAGGCCTCGGGTTATTTGCGAGCCGCGTCCGGGGCCGAATGCAGTTTGAGGTTATCACCGGCGGATATTGTCATCAGCCCAGTGGCACACTCCAGCCGTTCTCCCCTCCGTCTGACTTATAAACAGAAAGAGAGTGAGAAAAGGAGAAAGACAGAGTGGTTAAAAACAAAAAAAAAAGGAATAAGACCATGGCATAGAGAGGTCACGTCGTGCTCTCATTCTAAACCGCAAGCCTCTTCTCTTCACTTCTCACTTCACCTGTTTTTTTATTTATTTATTTATTTTAGTGCCTCAAAGCTGCACTCAAAGTGTGTTAGAACTTACAGCTCCACCTCTGATGGATACAAGGTGCTGACACTGGAGACTCCTTCCCTGAATGTTAATGTTAAACAAATGACTCTTTACAGGCGCACCTTTTTTTTTTTTAAACAATAACATATTAGAACGAGCGCGTTAATATAAACCCGCACTAGTGTCAGAGCTGCTGTTACAGAAAATTAATCAACACCTACTGACCAATCAGAATCCAGAATTATTACGTCATAGTGATAAGCAGGAACACGGTGTGATCACTGGAACTAAACCATCATGGATTCAAAAAAAAGAGCGAAACTTTTAGAATTATCTATCTCAAAATAAATATAAGGGTACTAGACTACACGTAGGACAGTGTCCACACACACACACACACACACACACACACACACTAACGAAAAGCCTTTGCTGTTTCACACTAATGAATCAGAAACGTGAGTCATGTCTCATGTGTAAATCTCAGAGCCGGACAACAGGCGTTTAAAACGATCCGAGTCATAGCACAGATGACTAACGTGTGTGTGTGTGTGTGTGTGTGTGTGAGTGTGTGTGTGTGTGTGTGTGTGTGTTGTAGTGTCTACAGCCAAAGTAGCAGCTCATAATAAAAAAAGAGCTCCACGTCTTCAGCATTAAAACCCTCCATCATTAGCGGTCACAGATTTGTGCCACAAATTCTGAACCAACAGAACCAACAGTTAATGTGTGTGTGTGTGTGTGTGTGTGTGTGTGTGTGTGTGTGTGTGTGTGTAAGATCTAATAATAAACAGATGCACTTGTTTTCAACTACAATTCCTCCAAGCTGTTTAAAGAAATCACACAGTTTTAGTGGATTCTGTCTCACTGGATTAAGTTGATTTTTAAAATCTGTAAGCGTTCCACCTGAGGTTGTTCGACTCCTTGGGATATTCCTACGATCTACCAGTTCTAAGGATCGTTCGTAAACTTTGTGAACCATTAGTTATAGACATCCAGTAGGACAACATCAATCCAAAACACAAACAAAGCTCAAATCCAGAAGCTCATGTTTAGGAAACAAGATTCCACCAAGGTTCTAAAAGCTTTTGAGAAGCTCAAGAGGTTCTAATCTCTCCTAAAGATGATCTGCACAGTTCCTGGATGAGTTTGTGATCTCTTTTTTTTTTGAAGATGATCTGAAAAATTCCAGGATAATTCCTGTATAATCAAGATCTGCCCTGAAGATCATTCAGATCCTGATTTCTCCTGTAGGTGATCATTCTGTTTCTGGATGAGATCCTGATCTACCCTGAAGAATATCTGCACAGTTCCTGAATGAATTCCTGATCACTTTTTTTTTAAAAGAAAATATCCACAGCTACTGGATGAGTCTCTAATCACTTTTTTTGAAGATCTATACAGTTCCTGGATGAGTTCTTGATCTCTCTCTCTCTCTCTCTCTCTCTCTCTTTTTTGAAGATCTGATCTCCTGGATGAGTTCAACATTTTCCAGATTTGACACAATTAATGGATGAGTTTTTGATCTCTTTTTCGGAAAAAGATCTGCACAGTTCCTGGGTAAGTTCTTCATCTCTCCTGGAGAAGATATACATGTGCCCTAGATCAGGCCCTAATGATCTCTACCGTTCCTGATCTCTCATGAAAAAAAAAACATCTGTACAGTTTCTGGATAAATTTCTGATATGTCCTCCAGAAGATCCTGATCTCTCCTGAAAAAACATCTGTACAGTTTCTGGATAAATTTCTGATATGTCCTCCAGAAGATCCTGATCTCTCATGAAAAAACATCTGTACAGTTTCTGGATAAATTTCTGATATGTCCTCCAGAAGATCCTGATCTCTCATGAAAAAAAAACATCTGTATAGTTTCTGGATAAATTTCTGATATGTCCTCCAGTAGATCCTGATCTCTCTGAAGAAGATTTTTGCAGTTTCTGGATGAGTTTTTGCTCATGGTTGAGAAGATATATCCCTAATGATCTGTACCGTTCCTGATCTCTCATGAAAAAACATCTGTACAGTTTCTGGATGAGGTCCGAATCTCTTTTCTGAAGAAGATCTTTCCAGTTTCTGGATGAGTTTTTGCTCATGGTTGAGAAGATCTCTACAGTTCCTCTAGAAGAGGATGCGCCCAAGACGCTAAAATGAAGATCTGTTTTTTCCATCGACGCATTTCATCAGGTTATTGAGTTAATAATAATTATAAAACTTTGGTCTGTCCACTTTAAGGTACTGAAGCAAGTTCTCAATGTCAAAATAAAACAAAAACAAGAAACAAACTCAGAAAAACGTGGATTTTTTTCAGCTTGACCCGATTTAAACCTCTGAATCAGCTCCTTAGAAAATGGAACTGTTTTCCAAAACATGTCTCGAGTGTGTCACGGTTGTTTTTGAGGTTCGGGGACGTGTTGTGTCTCTGATCCTGGAAGAAAAAATAAAAATACGGCATGTTTCCGGGTAGACGGAGGAGTAGGTGAGCACGTGGGGGAAATTCACACTGGCGTGTCTTCGCTGTTTTTCTCTCATCTCGGGGATTTTTCTGGCTTAAACTTCGGCTTGTTAAAGTGCGGCACTCAAATCCTTCTGGTGTGTGTTTGTGTGTGTGTGTGTGTGTGTGTGTGTGTTTAACGTGGGCTCGAAGCGCAGCTGAACTGCTGTAACGCTGCTTCTCCACTCATTTGAATGGAATGCTCGCCTCGGACGGGACCTGATGAAAACCAAATGCTTCGCTGCGGTCAGAGCTAACAGGAAAAATAGAGCGCGAGTGTAATAAACACACGGCTTTCTTTCTTCCCAGCGTGCACAGGTACAGCGCCACTAGCATGGCTGCTAAAAGTGGAACGAATGAATAGAAGAATTCAAGCCAAGGCAAGTTTTATTTATAGAGCACATTCAGAGACAACAGCAGTTGATCCAAAGTGCTGCACAGAACGTCAGACAGCATCACCTTAAAGACAAAGAATAAAAATAAGGTTTAAGAGAAGATTTGTGGCTGAAGGTGGAGCGGAAACGGAGACTCACGTGAAAACGGAGACTGTTTCAGAGTTTGGGACCAACCACAGAATTAATCTGCTAATTAATGGCTAATTAATGGGTGATTGGAGGAATAAATGGTGGTTATTAAAAGAGACTCAACCTGCTTAACCCGATAGCATCAGGATCGAAAGCCAGAGAGACGTGACGTTTTTCATGACGTGAGCGTGATGATTGATCTTTACGTCATTTCACGTCACGCGTACGGGTCCGCACGGCATCGTCGACTATCACAGTGTTGTTTCTGTTCCTTTCGTGATGTTTTCATTTGTGTATCTAACACATGCTGTTTAACCCAGCTGAAGCACCTCGATGTTTTTCTCTGAAAAGCAAAAAGTAAAAAAAAAAAAAAAAGAAAAGAAAAAGCACCAAATACACAACGATGCTAAATAAATTCATGTTACATTTCAATGTTGCATCAAATAAACATCTCGATTTATTTTTTTGCTCCTTATGTTTTATTGAGTTTAGTTCATTTTTCCAAACAATAAAGAAATTATTTTATTTAATCAGATTTAAAAAAATAATTCAAATCATTTCTCCCTTCACACTGTAAATGCATCAGACATGGCTAAATTTTTTATTTATTTATTTATTTTTTTAAGCCCTGAAGCTTCCAGGCTGAATCAACTAACAAGTAATAAATCACTAAAAACATTTCCTAGTTTTATATAAAATCTCAAATCTACTTTGAGCTGAGTTTATTTATTTATTTATTTATTTATTTATTTATTTTTTTGGGGCGGGGGATGGGAGTTATCTCAACTTTTAGGATGATATTAAAATACATGTATAAACAATAAAAAAATCAACATTAGTAAGTAATAATTTAGTAATTATGCGCTGTTTTTGAGCTGTAGAATTCTCGATTCTGATTGGCCAGGAGGTGTTGATTAATTTTCTCTAACAGCAGCTCTGACAGTAGCGCAGATTTACATCAATGCGATCGTTCGATTGCGTTATCGTTTCCGTATTTCCATAGTAGCAGCTCATTCACAGGGACTTTGTTTTTCTGTAAGGAGAAATGTGTTATTTAGCATTCATGGAAGGAGTCTCCAGTGTCAGAGCTTCGTAACAGTCCGAGGTGAAGCTGTAGCTTTGAGGTTTCTCTGTCACATGACAAGCTGCGTTTTTTTTTTTGTTTGTTTTTTTGTCTTACACTTCAGGATGTTCATCACATCACACCATCATTATCATGATTATTTTCCTATTTATTCCTTACGAATGAGTAGTGATCGTTTTGTGGTTCGAATGAAGGTTTGCGCATTTGTTGCACGCTGGATTCGTGGTGCATTGTGGGAAATAATATAGTGAACTACCCAGGGAAAATGGCCGCCCACTGAGGAGAGTGAACTCGAAAGTACCGAACGAATTCCAGCATAGTGAAGCCATTCTGGTTTTCCAAGATGGCTGCCGTATTATGTTACTAATGCAGCTACACAGTGAAGCTCTGTTCATGTTTATAGATGACAGGAAGTCCCACTGTGTCCTACACCATTACTGTCATTGAAGACGGTGTGGTTTGAGACGCCGTAGATGTGTGTTAGCTAACGGAAAAGACACCAGACGTGTCCACAGCACAAATTTTTGTGGAACTGTTCCTTTAAAAACTTAAAAACCACTTAATGACGAACACCTGATGTTGACTCACTTAGTCACTTGTGTGTATGTGTATGTGCGTGTGTGTGTGTTATGCATATCATCACTATGTTTTGGACTTATATAAGTGAAGAATCATAAATCACACACTCCTCGTTGGCACACACCTTGTCTGACCCCGACCAAAACCCCACTCCTCAGCATGTAGCGTTATGATCTCTCCTGCTGACTCATTGAGTCGACTTCATCCAAGGGCACTTCACAGCTGCAGGCGTGAGGGCCAGGAGGGAGGAGCACGACCATCCCGAGCGGACTGGCAAACTGAACGCGACACTATTGGGTAACTGTGAGCTCATACACGCCTACGCTCGTGTAGCTAACCTCAGCAAAGCTAACACACCTGTGAACACTGCTCTGGTATGTAGCGGGGTTTGTGGGAACTTAAATAAAGTTGCAGTTAGAGGACAAGAGGGTGGAGCTTCCCATGTGTTTTAGATCTGTGTGTGTGTGTGTGTGTGTGTGTGTGTGTGTAGTGAATTTTTCAATCATATAGGATCATAATCATTAAATATTATCCAAGGAATATTAGGTTATCAGAACGTTTTTCAATCTGAGAATATTTCTATATAATATTTGTAAACTAACATTATGAAAGTGTTGCCGTGACGTTGTAGGAACGTTACGTGGAAACTGTAACGTTTCCACAGCGTTATTTGGAGAACCTTAGAACCGAATGCTGAATGATTTACTTAACGTTATCTGGTCTGTATTTAGCTTAACACTCTTTCTATTACAAATGCTGTTTGTAAACTAACGTTACAGAAATGTTAAACGTTGCAGCAATGTTGTAAGAATGTTTGGCAACGTTACAGCCTAATCATATCGTGTCAACAAATGTTGAATACTTTACTGAACGTTGTAATAACGTTGTCCGGTGTGTGTACGCCTGACATTAGTTCAATTACAAATGCTATTCTTATAACATTTGTAAACTAACATTATGGAAATGTTAAGTGTTGCAGCAACGTTGTAGGAATGTTAACACTAACGTTTCCACAACGTTAGTTTGGGAACTTTACCATTTAATCATCTTAAAACATGTTGAATACTTTACCGTGTGTTCTAACAACGTTATCTTGCGTGTTTATTTGCTCGCAGTTCTTTCTAAGACGTCATCTTTGGGATTCGTGTTTTCTCTGCTTGATTTATGGTTAAATCCGTGCAGCAGTTAAACGTTTTGTTCATGTGCAAGGTTTTTACATTTTTTTTTCTCCAAGTCTGAGATGTTGTGCCAAAGCTGTGTGCTGACTCAGATCTCTCTCCTGCAGTGATGTGGTCCAGGTTGAAAGAGAGACGGAGAGAGAAAAGGATTGTGGGATCAGGTGGACGTGTGATGTGGGATCCTGGACTCGGCACTCCATGAGGAAGCCATTACCGAATCAGGCCACGGTCGCCTCTTCAATCACTTTCAGCAGCCTCCTCCTGAGAGCCACATGCACAGATCATCATCGCTATAATCAGACAGGTCCGAGGCAATCTGGGGACCAGACATGCGCGACAAAGCAAAGTCANCACACACACACACACACACACACACATGCATGCAGGAATGTGAACATTTATCTAACATAAACAATATAGTTTACAAGCTTTTGTTAACTCTTGTGTGAAGAGAAACATGGATGCTATGCTTAGCATGCAAAATAAAATCCATTGCCAAGCTAATGTTAGTGAATTCCAGCATTTGTTATGTTTCTTAGAAACAAGATAACAACAACGGAAACGGCTAACCATTCACAGCTAGCACATTACCTCACGGCTAGCAGACTAGCAGATCTGACTGCTGCTAGCTAACCATGGCTAACAGACCAGATCTCTGCTATCAGATCAGACTACAGCTAGCATCAGATTAAGGCTAACAAACCTGACCAGAAGATGCTGTATAAACACATCAGACCTCACAAAGACTGAAAAAAGAAACTGTTCACTTATATTGCGAAGTTAGAAACCTGTAAAAATCAGACAAAGAATATTTATGAGAAAAAAAGAAGGGAAACTATTAATTGTAAATGGTCTTTTGGCTAAGTGGTTAGCTCTCAGCTAGCAGGGTACAGCTAGCAGAGTACATCATGCCTAGCACACGATGTCATGGATAGCTAACAGAGCATACCATGGCTAGCTGATGACTATGGCTAGCTGAGCACAACTAGCAGATCAGCCATGTTAGCGAGAAAAAAAGGTGACCAGATAAGGAAAAAGGAAAGATAAAAAGCACATAGACATGTGGAGGTGTGGAATGTGGAAAGCTACACGGGTCAAAACCTCAAGATGATCAAATAAATGATTGGCTGAATCTTCGGAGATTGAGTTCAGACACTGTTGGGCGACAAAAACACGACAAGACTCACGTTCTTTGTGGGTATATTTCAACACGTTTACGTTATACCCTACGTAGGAAGCAAACACAGTAAACAGGAAGCCATTTTGGATTCAGGAAGCCATTTTGGATTCAGTCTTCATGATGGCAGATTTTACTTAGATCACATGGGTAAGAAATATAAAATGGAGCTAGAAATCAAACCAGAAAATAGGTTGATCATGTGACCATTGTGTTTGACCAATCATCGATTTGCATTATATCTAGCTCCGCCCACTTTCACCTGTCTTTCACCCTGTCTTTGTTTTGCAGTTGTTGTCTTGTATCTTTGTTGTTTTTGTCCTACACTGATCCGACCCTAGATGTCTTCTGGATGCCGCCACATACGACCCCCACATCTTACACACACACACACACACACACACACACAGAACAGCTGACTCCAACTGGATGAGGTTTGGCCTGGAAAGTCCCTGGCCAGGAGCTAACTAGATCTGTGTGGCTCCACACACACACACACACACACACACACACACACACTAAAAGCGAGTGAATCAGGTCAGGGATAGACAAATGATGATGATAATGATGATGAAGTTGTTTGCACAGGGTCATGCCACTGTCCAGGTTCTTAGTGTGTGTGTTTTATATATATATATATATGTGTGTGTGTGTGTGTGTGTGTGTGTGTGTGTATACCCCCTGCTTTGTGTTTTTTACCCCCGAACTCTTGTGACACATCACACACACATTCGCTCACACCACATCACACAGACGCATGGTCCACATTAGCCTTCTTTCTTTAGCATGAGTGTTCACATGGCTATATTTAGCTCTTTCTGACTGTGTGCTATTTCTCACCAGTGTGGCTAAGACTTACTGTAACAGTGTGTGTGTGTGTGTGTGTGTGTGTGTGTGTGTGTGTGTGTGTATTCTTCATTCTTCCACCTTCGCATCCTTTCTTCCCCACCATTTCTGCCTTAAAATTCCCAGAACTGTTCATGTTCGTGTCATGTTCTTCTGTTTGCAGAAGGCCACAGATTTGTACTTTTATTATCTTTCTGTCTGAGTTCATTAAGCATTATAAGCACTTTATTCTGCCTTATAATTCAAATACTTAACATCTTCGTCAGTTTCTGGTTTCGTTACATCGCATTTTCCGTTGTGGTGCAGCCCAAAATTGCGCTGACGGAAATGATTACGCTACGTCGTGGACAACTCTGGATGAGATCGATAAATTCTGCTGTACACACACTTGTCTACTTTCCGTTGCTAATCTGGTTTGCTAATATGATGCTACTATATTTAAGCTAGTTAAGCCTTGTGACGTAGCAGCAATACTAACCTAAATCATTCTTAATTCAATAATAAACACAAATATTAGCTGAAATTGTTCACGGACAATTTAAAATGTGAGCAAATATTAGCGTACAAATTATAAATGTACAACATTAGCAAAAGCAGAGATTAGCAATACCAATACTAGCTTAAACCATTTCTAAACCATTAGTGAATACCGGTATTAGCGTAACTGTTTATTAGAACATTAGCAAATACTAATTTTTAGCTGAAACTATTAGCTATGACTAATATTAGCATACTGTATTTAAAACTTCAGTCTTTAGAGCTATAGTTTAAGTCAAACAAAAGCCAGTATGAGCTTAAGTCATTCTTAAACAATGAGTGAATATCGATATTAGCATAATCATTTATAGAACATTAAAAAATACAGATTTTATCTTAAAACATTTACAATCGTAATATTGCTCAAATGTTTAGCAATACCAGTATTAGCTTAAACCATTTCTAAACCATTAGCGAATACTAATATTAGTTTAAGTGCTTAAAAGAACATCAGGGAAAACAGATTGTAGCTGAAAACAACAGCCATTACCAAGATTAGCATAGCTTGTGTTTAAAACATTAGCATAAACCTCTAGGGTTTAGCTAAAAAACCTTTAGCAAAACACTAATATTTGCTTAATTCTTAAAAATCCACAAATATTGGCTAATTCTCATTTCTAAAATGTTAGAAAATCTATATTTTCTATTAGCAATGACCAATTTTAGCTTACATTATATTTTTAAAATGCTAATTATTAAACCATTAGTAAATACAAATATTAGCATAAATCATTTAGAAAAATAATAACATACAAATTTCAGCTTAAACTGCTTCTAAGCCCCAGCAATGCTAATATAACATAAATTATTCTTAAAGTGTTAGCAAATATACACTTAGCTTAAACCAGTAACTGTCGAGTATATTAGCCTTTTAGAAAATGCTCATGTTGAGCAAAAATCATTCTTAAACCATGCTAAAATATAAAAATATAAAAATTTCAGCTTAAATAATTTGTAGATTCTAATATAAGCTTAAATTTGTTAAAATGTTAGCTAAAAACAATATCAACATAGAGCATTAGCAGAGTTTAGCTCACTTTAACATTATGGAATACCAATATTAGCTTAAACCATTTCCAAAGCATTAGTGAATACCGATATTGGCTAATTGTTCTTAAAACATTAGCAAAAAACATTACAGCAACATTTATAAAGCACTCTTAGCAAAGAGTGTTAGCAAATACAAACTTTTAGCTTCAACCATTTAATACAAATTTAGGTAATAAATCATATTTATCTTAAACCCAATATTACAGAATATTAATATAAGCTTCATTGCTACTTAACCCATTAGCAAATTCCAGTATTAGCTTACTGCTAGCAATGCACAAGCAAATTCCAAAATTAGCTAAATATAATTATTAGCTTAAAAAAAACAATATTCCAAACCAAAATGTTATGAATTATTGTAATATTGTTAAGGGGTATAAACTATGACGTGAATAATGAAGTAATGTTACACAAAAATAACGAAGTAATGAAGATAACATGTTAATTAAAGTACTTTCTTTTGCACTAAAATCCAAATTTTGGTGAAATTCTCCTCCAAATTCATCCGCAGAATCACGTGTAATGTGTGCTAGTTACATGAGCTAGTTTTGCTAAGTGTGTATGCTAGTTACATAAGCTAGTTATGTTATGTGTGTATGCTAGTTATGTAAGCTAGTTATGTTAAGTGTGTATGCTAGTTACATTAGCTAGTTATGTTATGTGTGTATGCTAGTTATGTAAGCTAGTTATGTTATGTGTGTATGCTAGTTACATAAGCTAGTTATGTTAAGTGTGTATGCTAGTTACATAAGCTAGTTATGTTATGTGTGTATGCTAGTTATGTAAGCTAGTTTTGCTAAGTGTGTATGCTAGTTACGTAAGCTAGTAATGCTAGTTACGTTAGGTGCAAAATGAGTCCGAATTTCACGTAAAATTTATTCTGAAGTGTCCTTCAGATTTTCATGGTATAGAAACTTCTACACTTAAGGGCTTGTTCTGTAAATATCATCGCTAAGCGACCCTCAGAAACAGATGGAGTTTCCACCCCACTGTGATGTCACCGCCGGGGTAAAACTTTACGCCCCTGCCCCGCCCACCTTTCCTTTCCCACGGAGAGGGCACCTCGGCTCCCTGCAGCCCGCCAAGCTGTTTTTGGGGTGCCATTACTTTTCACTTACCCTCTCTGCTCCACTGACTAGCTCAATTGTATTTGTATGAAGTGCAAAAATAATGGCACCCTTCATACGCAGTGACTTTAGAAAATGGATGATCCAAAATGTTATATTTTGGGCGTAAACATATAAATTTGTTAAATTTGGGCTTAAACGTATATATTTTTACACAGAATAATTATTGGCACCCACTGAAACCCGAACATGTCTTTGGATGCTAGCAAACTTTCTTTCTTATAGAAAGAAATAAAATCACTATCATCTCTTAACATTCCTACAAATTTATTTTTAAATTTTTTAATTTTTTTATCTCATTATATCGTCACTTCATATTTTTATTTTATCCTTCTACTGTATTAATTTTTACATTTAATTTTCATTATATTCCATTTTATATATATTTATATTTTAATTTAAAATTTTACTACTTAATTGGATAGCAGTGCTCTATAAATACAAAGAAATTTATTTATTTATTTATTTATTTATTCTGTGAACTCTAAGCATTATCTTAATGTAAAAATAAAATAAAACTTGACGTAAAAGTCACTGTTCAAAGTGCGTTAATGATCTAAGTAGTGTTGCATGCTGGGAAATAATTCCTGTTCTTCATGGGAAACAGTTCTTGCAAGATTAACGATTTGTAATTGCAAGGTTATGTTTGGTTATGTCTGTGTGCTGTGTACGTCTGTCGTCTGTCTGGTGTGTGTGTGTGTGTGTGTGTGTGTGTGTGTGTTGCACTTGGCTGCGTGTCAGCGTAGCATCACCAGAGGGAAATAAACGTTTACATGCTAATCCTGACAACGTCTCCTTGTCTCTATCTCTGGCTCTGGCTCTTATTATAAAATGGCTTCTGTGTCTTGGGTTAGTCACTTCAGCCACGTCACGTCAGTCTGCTCCACACACACACGCACGCACGAGACGAACCAAAACACTGACAACAAACTACATTCTCAGACTGCTTTTATCGCAAATCTTTACGCTGTCATCTTTCCTGTTCGGGAATGCTGCACTTAAGAAATGCACATTAAATGTACACGAAGAAGAAGAAGAATAGTGTGATAAACATTAACTAACTAGCTGTGTTTGCTAATCTCACTGATTACACTGTCCTAGTGGGTGTGGCCTAATATTCTAATGAAGACGTTTGATTGACAGGCTCTACAGCTTCTTCACTGAGCTGCATTAATACTGTTAATATGGATTCTGATTGGTCAGAAGGTGTTGATGTAGTGTAGGTTTATTAGAATGCGTTATCGTTTCCATAGTAACAGCTCATTCAGAGACTTGTATGGCAAACGCTCCATTATTAGCAAACAGATTTCCAATGATTGATGCCGTGAAGTTTTCCGTAAAAAGAGAAATGTGTTGATTTGACATTTTTGGAAGGAGTCTCCAGTGTCAGTAACTTTTTTTTTGTAACAGTCAGAGGTAAAGCCGTAACTTTAAGTTTTCTGACATCTTCAGGACAGAGGAGGGAGTGAGGGAACGAAAATGGATGGAATGGGTGGAGAAAGGTGTCGGGAGTTCTGTGTGATGGAAAAATATCAGCGAG
>CM074960.1:1161502-1178338 GCA_037577455.1 Pangasius macronema | reverse complement strand
CTCTCTCTCTCTCTCTCTCTCTCTCTCTCTCTCTCTCTCTCTCTCTCTCTCTCTCTGTCTCTCTCTCTCTGTCTGTCTCTCTCTCTCTCTCTCTCTCTCTCTCTCTCTCTGTTTGTACTGGATTGTGACTCTTGTTTTTTTTTCTTTCTCTTTCAATAATTAAGTGGTTGCATGCAAACAATTCTTCCAGAAAAAAAAGAACAAGAAGAACAAAAAAACTGCCATTTCAATGACTTTAATAAGCAAAATAGGAAACCATTTTCTTCCATAAAATGACAACCAAAAAAACAAATAAGATGAAACAGAAACCAGCCTGAATGGAAGTTCAAATTTAACAACTTTTCTCTCTCTCTCATTTATTTTATATATAAACAGGATTGAAAATTGATCCCCTTGCATTAAGACAGGAAATGAACCAACAGAACAACAACCCGCTGCTGCAGTTTCAGATTTGATTTCAACACAGTTGAATCAGTAATGAAATAAAAACAAAAACAAGATTAAATGCATGACGTCTTTTTTTTTGTTTGTTTCTTTCTTTTTTTTTTTAACAATAATTCTTAAATGCAAGCACCATGCTCTTATTCAATATGATCTGACAAGTTCTGTTAATTTAATCATTAAAAAATAAAACCATAACTATAACTATAATGCATCTGGCCAGCAGAACCAGAATCTCAGAAAACACAGAGAAAAAAAAAAACAATACAAATAATAACATGAATAAGAAAACAGAACAGAACAGAACATTTTTTCATTTTGAGATTTTGCAAAACCTGAATCCCTTTTTTTTACTGACCGGCAGAAAAAAAAATACAGGAAAACATTAAACGATGATCACTCAAACTCGGTACAAGAAAAATGAAAACAATAATTAAAAAAAAAAACAAAAAAAAACATTTTTAAAAACCCTGATTTTAGGAAATTGTTAGAATTATAATTGCTTTGATTTTTTTTTTTTCAATTCTAGAAATTTTCAGCTCATGAAACTGACATATAATTAACAAAAAAAACAAAAACAAATTGAAAGTGAGAAATGATGAGACTTGTAGATATTTGTTCGGATTATATAACAGGCATCGTGGATTATGCAACGAGACAAAACTGCATTTCCTGCTACGAGTCGAAATGAAAAAGGAAACACGAGCAGCTCTGGTGCATAAAACACGCAGCGCTTTGCTCCGGCGTCTGCAGAGCGGGAAACTGCTCCTCAAGGAATTTCATCGTGTGTGTGTGCGTGTGTGTGTGTGTGTGTGTGTGTGTGTGTGTGTGTGTGTGTGTGTGTGAAATGTGCATTTTGTGTTTTCTTTTTTTTTGCATTGCATGACCTTGCGACGCAAATGCAAAGTGTATCGAGTCCGACCCAGAGTGTATCTTTGTTATGTCTTCCTTGAGGGCGTTCTGCAAAAAAAATAAAAAATGTAAAAAAATAAAGACTCAAAATGAAAAGAAAAAAAAATCTAAAGAAAAGTGCACTTAATATACAAACTCGGCTGACTTTTGATGCAACTGCAAAAAAAAATAAAAAATAATAATAATAATAAAATGCCCCAAAATCTTCCAAAAAAAAAAAAAAATTGTAATTGTATAAAGTTCCCAAAGCTCCGCTCAACTCATTCATTTTTTTTTTTAATCTTGCAAAAAAAATCTTTTTGCCGTTGCATGTATTTACAAGCCCCGAACGAACGGCGTGGTGACTGGTGATGTGGCCAGCGCTTCATGACTAAAGTCCCAGAAACATCATCGATGGGAAGAAAGGGAAAAAAAGATCAACAACATGCTATTGAAGATACACGAAGAAGAAAAAATAAACAAGGAAGTACAAAATAGAAATTATTACCGTACATGTCCAGCATGCAGGATTAATATTTTAATGCAGTATATTTCTTTTTTTTGTTCTTTTATTTAACCAAGCAGGCAATAAACCGATGAGATGTTGCATAAAAGTTTTGCATACTGTCTTGTTCTCAAAAAAATTGACATATTGGACCCAAGAGGGAGAAGTCCAAAGAAAACAACAAAGTCCGAAGGTCCTCTCTCTCTCTCTCTCTTTCTCTCTCTCTCTCTTTCTCCCTCTTTCTCTCTCTCTCTCTCTCTCTCTCTGTCTCACTCTCTTTCTTGCTCGGTCTTCTTAGCATCAGTATTGATTCGAACGTCTTTTTTTTCCGTCCTGAACAGCTGAGAAGTGCGTTAACGCTCTAAAAAAAGCAAAGAGACAAAAGAAATAAATCACTGCAGAACTGTCTTACAGTGTGAACAAACACGCAGCGTGGTACGAGTCCGGATTCTGTGTGTGTGTGTGTGTGTGTGTGTGTGTGTGTGTCCGTTCAACATGGTGATGAGTCGTGTGTGTGTGTGTGTGTGTTTGCTATGAGAAAAAACCGGGGCTTGTCTGTGTTGTTTATCTAAAAGCCACTACTTTCCAAAGAAAGAAGACCATAAAAACACCAGAAGTTGCACTGAACTCGCACGACTCGGGTTTCAGAACCAAACAGAACCACACGTTTTTTTTTAAAAACCCCTTTACCTCAGATTCTGATCTAAAAACAAAAACAATGTCGTTTCTAAAAACTTGCTCATGGATGGAGATGATTAGAGTAATATTATTATTATTATTGTTATTATTATTACTATTATTATTATTATTATTATTATTGTGGGTTATTTATCGTTCTAATACGAAGGTTACAGCTGCTGTTGTAAGTTATTAGTATAATAATGATAATAATAATGTCGATTAGTATCGTAGTCTCTTCGGCACGGGAGAGGACGGAGACGGAAGTGGAGAAGGAACTCACATGAAGAACTCCGGTGAAGACGGGTTGTCGCTGGTGGAACCCGCCTCGCGGAACCCGCCCGCTCCGGCGCTCGAACCCGCAGCCGCCGATGTCAGCTTCTCGCACTTGAGTTTGTAGGCGTCCCGCTCTCGCGCCAGGCGTCCGATCTCCTGCTTGAGCTGCTCCACCTGGTTGAGGAGCTGCGTCTTCTCGCTCTCGAGGACGTGCTTCTGCTGCACGCGCTTGAAGCGGCAGGACTGCGCGTAGCCTCGGTTCTTGAGCGTGCGCCTCTTCTGCTTCAGGCGCACCACCTCGTCCTTGGAGAAGCCGCGCAGGTGCCGGTTGAGCTCGCGTACGGACATGGAGACCAGCTGCTCGTCGGAGAAGCGCTCCTCGATGCCCAGGATGCTCAGCGCGCTGCCACCGCCGCTGCCATGATGCTGCTGCTGCTGCGCGTGATGGTGGTGGTGTTGGTGAGCGTGGTGGCCGTGATGGTTGGTGTGTTGCGTGTGATGGCGGTGGTGATGGAGCTGAGGAGAGGTCGGGGACGGGCTGTCCGGATCTTGGCTGTGGTGGTGATGAGGATGCTGCTGCTGCTGCTGCTGCTGCGTGTGAGAGTGCAGGTCATCTGTGTGCTGCTGAAGCGCAGCGTACGCATGGGGATGGTGCTGCGCGTGAGGATGATGGTGATGGTGCATGGCAGCTCGGTAACCCTCAAAACCACCTCCTTGCTGCAACTGCTGTTGCTGCTGCTGCACGTGCGGCGGCGGAGCATGCCCGATCAGGGCCTCCACGGCGTCCTCGGGCGTCAGGCCGAGCGCGTGAGGGTCGACGTGCTGCGGGTAGCCGCCACCGGGCATCCAGTAGAGCTCCTCCAGGTTGCTCTTGTGCTCCTCCGTGGGGCTGAAGCTGGGCGACGAGGGCACGGAGCTGCACGGCGTGCTGAGCGGAGTGGACGACACCGAGCCCTGGGGCTGCTGCACGCGCGAGGGGCACGCGCGCGCGCCTCCGCCGCCGCCGCCGCCGCCGCCGCCGTTCACTACTCCGTGAAGCGCCTCTTTCTTCACGTCGAACTTGAGCAGGTCGAAGTCGTTGACGTAGTCCACCAGGGCGAGCGGGCTTGTGGGCAGCACCTCGGCGCTCATCGCGTCTCCGCTGCTGTGCGCGTTCGTGAGCGTGGCAAAAACGCACCTCTGCTGCTGCTCTTCTCCCCTCTCAGATCGCATGCAAGAACAGTCTGTCTAAGTCCTCCACTTTACACCGCGCAGCATGCACCGGCACGGGGATGTTTCAGGAAAAAAAGATTAAAAAAAAAACAACACGAAGAAACTTTTTTGTTTGTTTGTTTCAAAGATTAATGCAGGAGAAACGACGTGGCGAGGTGCCCGAGGTGCATGATCTGCCGACTTTCTCTCCGCATTTACAGTCTGCTGCTACAGCAGGGCGGCGAAGGAAAGGAAGAGGAGAAAGAAAAGAAAAAAAACAGAGGTAGAGGGAAAAAAAGTCAGTGCACGAATCTCAGGTCCTTTCGCAAAGTTGAACTTGAATCATAAATAGGATTTTTAAAAAAAAATAAATGCGCGCGCGAGGAAAAGTCTAAACAAACAAGCAAACAAACAAACAACAAAAAAACACAAAGGGCTCCAGTCCCTCCGGCGTGCCAGCGAATCCGAAAAGAAAGAAAAAAAAATGAAAGGATAAAAAGATTAAAAAAAGAAGAAGAAGCAGTTCTTCTTGTGTTCCAGCTCTGCACCGCAGAGAGACAGAGGGAGAACTCGGCGGGCGCGCGCCTGCTCCTCCTCCGCGTGCCTGCTTATGAGCTGGACTCGGATCTCGCGCTCCTCCTCCTCCTCCTCCTGCTGCTGATGTCGCGTGCTCTAGTGTGTGTGTGTGTGTGTGTGTGTGTGTGTGTTATTTGGAACGGGGCTCTCGCTCTCTGGCTCTCGTTCGCGCGCGCGCGCTCCTCCTCCTCCTCCTGCTGCTGCTACTCCTCCTCCTGTTTCAGCTCTGTGCGCTCTCGTGCGCGAGACTCTTGTTCGGCCCGATCGCTGGCCCCGCTTTTTATACTCACAGCCAGCTGTGACGTCACCGAGGTAGGCGTGTCCCCAGAGCGCGCTCTAGGCCTATCAGAGACCCAACACAGCGCCTGATTTACATATACCACTCCCACTTTTGCTCTCTCTCAGTGCGCTTGCTGCTCCTGCTTCAGAGCTTCTCTCTTTCCCTTTCTCTCTCTCTCTCTTTCTCTCTCTCTCTTTCCCTTTCTCTCTCTCTCTCTCTTTCCCTTTCTCTCTCTCTCTTTCTCTCTCTCTCTCGGCTTTAACGGGACCGGTGTTAGTTTGTAATGTCGAGAAAAAAAAACACACACACTTCTAAACACACTTTAGGCACTAGAATAAAATCTAAACATATTATGCGTATTTATTTACCTTTCTGTCTCTCTGTAGCTGCGCGTTTTTGCTTCTCCACTAAAAAGTAAAAAAAATATAATAAGGATAAAAATTATTAAAGAAATATTTTTCCCCATAAATGAAGATTTTTCTTCTTTCGCATTCAGCAGCGTTTTAAATCCTTTCATGCCTGCAGGTGATAAAATAACAACATGAATAAATAATTAATCATCAGATCACAATCAACACACACACACACACACACACACACACACACACACACACACACACACACTAGTCTAAGATTTATGAACTATACCTACAAAATCGCCTGAATGTTCCTCTGATTTATTATTTTTGTATGTTATCTAATAATTAAGCTAATTAATAAACGTGCACTTGCTATTATTATTATTATTATTATTATTATTATTATTATGTTTTTGTCTTCTTTACCTCTTTGCATGTGTGAAAGGGCTACAAGCTCCGTTTCATGATGATGGCACGATGTGTGTGTGTGTGTGTGTGTGTGTGTGTGTGTGTGTGTGTGTGTGCACGCGCGCGCCTTGTTTATTATCGGAGCTTTAAAGAGGTCTGAAAAAGGCGAAAACACACCACACTCTGCCCCCATGTGGACACTTTTAGCCTCTCTCTCTCTCTCTCTCTCTCTCTCTCTCTCTCTCTCACTCTCTGTCTCTCTCTCTCTCTCTCTCTCTCTCTCACTCTCTGTCTCTCTCTCTCTCTCTCTCTCTCTCTCTCTTTGTGCATCTATAGGAATGTTCGGCTCCCATTATGCAAAAAGGTTATTAGAGAAATAAATAAAATATATTAATAAGTCAGAAAGTAAGTTATAGTTATTACATTTCATAGCTGCATACTAAAAAGAGCAAAAAATAATTTTAATACTAACTGATAAATATGTTGTTGGATGAGTGTGTGTGCGTGTGTGTGTGCGTGTGTGTGTGTGTGTCTGTGTGTGTGTGTGTGTGTGTGTGTGTATGTGTGTGTGTGTGTGTGCGTGTGTGTGCGTGCTAAACATTAAACAGCATTTCCTTATAAGGATTAACAGATCAGCGAGAAAGAAAAAGACAATAAATTACAGAATAATTTGCTCAAAACCATCAGAAGTAAATGTAGCGTCCGTTTCTAGCATTAATCTCCATCCTTATTATTTTCTTTACTTATGCAGAGTGATGATCAAAAGTTACTAATGATTCCAAATGATTAACTATTTATTGTTTATATCTACTCACATGAACTCTGACAAATACAGGATTAGTGTAATAAATGCAGCTGTGTAGTAGGAGTAATGCAGTAACACCACAGTAATATACAGTATAGTGTAGTAGGAGTAATGCAGTAACACTGTAGTAGTATAGAGTATAGTGTAGTAGGAGTAATGCCGTAACACCGCAGTAATAACACAGTAATATACAGTATAGTGTAGTAGGAGTAATGCAGTAACACCACAGTAATAACGCAGTAATATACAGTATAGTGTAGTAGGAGTAATGCAGTGACACCGCAGTAATAACACAGTAATATACAGTATAGTGTAGTAGGAGTAATGCAGTAATAACACAGTAATATACAGTATAGTGTAGTAGGAGTAATGCAGTGACACTGCAGTAATAACACAGTAATATACAGTATAGTGTAGTAGGAGTATTGTGATGATAACACTAATGATGGAGGAATAATGTCATAATAATGCGATAATGAAGACAGCAATGCTGTAGGTATAATCTAGTAACAATGCAGGAATAAACGCAGGAGTAATGGAGGAATAAATCAAATAATAACACAGTAATAAATGCAGGAGTGATGCAGAAATAATCACAGTAGTGATGCAGTAATAAATGTGATAATCATAGTGTAGTAATAACTTTGATTGTGATGCAGTAATAAATACGATTATAATAATGCAGTAATAAATTTGATAATAACACGGTAATAAAAGCGATAATAATAAGGCAGTAATAAATTTGATAATAACACGGTAATAAAAGCGATAATAATAATGCAGTAATAAATATGATAATAACGCAGTAATAAATGCGATAATAGTAATGCAGTAATAAATATGATAATAATAATGTAATAATAAATGCGATAATAATAGTTCAATAATAAATATGATAATAATAATAACAGTAATAAATGCGATGATAACAGTGCAGTAATACAGGAATGCATTAGCACAGGCTTGGCATTGTCCTGCTGGATTCGGCTGGAGCAGAGAGAGGAGATGTGTGGAGGAAAGCCCTGTGTCAGCAGCACGTTGCTGGTTAATGATCTATTAAGTGATGCGTGCGTTGCTTAGCGTTGCTTATGGACAGGGCAGGAAAAGTGTTGATGTTGCTTCTTCTCCTAATGAGATTCCACATCCTACGAATTTTTAGGAATGGATAACGGGAATAAAATCGGCTGCGGCACTTCTGCATGGAGCAGTCGCTCGCCGGGTGGACCTGCTGCAGGACGGCGTAGCGCTCTGTTACTGCAGCGGCGTCAGCGTACACACTCGGGCCTTCACTCACACACACACACACACACACACACACACACACACACACTCTCTTTATTCACTCATTTATAACTCACGCAGGACAGGACGCTGGATTTTGGATTTTTTTCCCCCTGAATGTTGGATATAGGAGCTGAAATCCTGGACATGAAGGTAAGCACCAGAGACTTTCTCAAGATCTACAAGAAAAAAAGAAAGTTTATTCGTCTCTCTGCAACGTCAAAGTGTTTATTAGATTTTTATTTTAAAGCTGACTGACATCATGTAGTGCTTCCTCCTTTTCCTCCTTTCCCCTTTGTGTCCCTTTAGAGAGGCCTAATGATTAACAGGAACAGCTTCAGCAGATCATTCATCAAACCGTAGGGAGATGAGAGGAGTGTGTGTGTGTGTGAGTGTGTGTGTGTGTGTGTGTGTGTGTGTGAGAGAGAGAGAGAGAGAGAGAGAGAGAGAGAGAGAGAGAGAGAGANGTGTGTGTGTGTGTGTGTGTGTGTGTGTGTGTGAGAGAGAGAGAGAGAGAGAGAGAGAGAGAGAGAGAGAGAGAGCTATAGTTAGTGCCTTGTTTCGTGCCAAAAAGTGTTCAGAATAAAATAAAATAAAATAAGTGGACAGATAAAAATAAAAATAAAAGATTAAAATTTAAATTTGCAAATACAGTAAATTCTATATTTTAATCTCTCCTGCATTTATTTTTTCTTTTAAAACCCCATTTTTAAAATAACTCTTCTTCTATTTTCTATTATTTATCCATATTTGCTTTATTTTGTTTGATTATTCGCTCATTTATTCCTTCACTTATGTATTTATTCATTTATCTACTGATTTATTTGTTTGCTTCTTTGTTTATTTCTCTATTTAATCATTTGTTTATTTTTTTTTGTTCGCTTGTTCACTCATTTATTTATTTACAAATTTGTTTATTTGTTGTTTGGTTGTCTAATTATTTGTTTAATCAATTAATCATTTGTTTACTCACTCGTTTATTTAACTGTGTGTTTGTTTGACAACATATTTATTTATTTATTTATCTATCTATCTATCTATCTATCTATCTATCTATCTATCTATCTATCTATCTATCTATCCATCCATCCATCCATCCATCCATCCATTTGTTTGTTTGTTTGTTTGTTTGCTTGCTTTTGTAATTACACATGAGTCAGATTTTTTTCTCATAATATTTCTTCTAATATTTTTATAAATACTTTTGCCACTTTTGGAACTCCAGCTTTGTGATCTATTTATTTTTATGATTTTATATTATTATTATTTCTTTTATAAAAAATTTCCTCCTCATCGCCCAGAGCTCAGGTTCCTCCAGACTTCAGCTTGCACAATATATCAGCTGTTTTTTAAAAAAAAATCATTTTATTGCAACATTAAGTGTTTGAAACTCTGATTTCCCTGAAGCTGAACAATATACAAATAATCTCAGTAGCAAAATAAACTATTTTTATTTATATAAATATATTTTTTGGATTGAACACATGAAATTTACGTCAGTACACAAATCAATAAAATGTCTGTGTGTGTTTTGATATAAAGTGGCTTTAATTCTTACAAAAGAAAAAACATTAAACTTTACATTCAAGTAATTTTAAGTAATATTTTAAAATGTATATAAGCAAAAGGTTAAATTTATACTAAACATATATAAAAATAAAACATACATCAGTAGCGTAATGTTTATTTCAGCAAATTATTTACTACAAGCACTTATTAGTGTCGCTTATTTTTATTTATTTATGTATTTATTTGTGTATTTGTGCCTCACCGTTGCTCCTTGAGCAGCTCCGAGCCCCAGCGCAGACACTCCTGCCTCACGTGTAACTCACTCTGGATAAAAGCACGTGAATATCTGTAATCATAAATTATGCACATTATCGCTACGTATTTCATCTCTCAGGAGAATCTGCGCTGATCAGATCACACACTCACACACTCCGCTAGCTGCGTGTGCTCACGAAGAGGCTTTAAAAAAATAAAATAAAATAAATAATGTTTAATGCTTTCATTCCTTATTTTTTTAAAATAATCAGTAATGCTGAGAATTTGTTTCTTTCCTCTCGTTGATAAATGTTTTGATTTTACTGTAAATAGGAAAAAGAGAGTTTATAACACCGAGAGGAGTTTAATCATGTCATGATGATGTTTATACAAAAAAAAAAAAAAAAAATACAAGATAAATCTGCTTAATGTAAATTAAATCTAATCGAATCGAGTTAATTGAGGAGTCTTGTCGTGTTGAGTTACTTAAATAATAAAATTAATTTTTATATTTTAACGTAAATGCTTAAGGTTTGGGTTTTCTGGCCTAGTTTCTGTTTTAAGATTTTTGTTTTTCTCATATTTTACATTTTATTCCCGTTAAACCAAACAGATCATTTTAAATACAACAACAAACAACAACTGCACACATTTTATTTTTTTATAAAATTATTATAAAAGAAGGATTGTGTCTATTTTCCTGAAGTGTTTTTTTCACCATGAGGTCAAAGGGCACGAGAACGGATATTTCTGAATTTAAATGATTAAAAATGCATGAACTGGGTTTCTGTGAATAACTTTACGTCAGTGTGTGAATCTTTAATGAATCATCTACAGTGTGTAGCATTCGGTTACAGTTTATTGGCAAGAAAAATAAAAATAAAAGCTTTTTAAAGATATTAATAATCACCAAAAAGCACTCGGGTTGAATAAATCAGCAAGATTCAGTAGCTTGAGACGTTTCTGGAGGTTTTCCTGATTCATTTAACACAAAAAGCAGAAATTCCTTCGACACTAAACTGAACTATATAATAAATCCGACTGATGATTCAATGCACACGGAATCGTTTATTAAAATCATTTCCACATGCGTTCTCTTATCTTTAATAAACTGGAAATGTTCACACCATGAGATTTTACTTGTTTTAGTTTTTCATCTCTTCAGAAAGAACAGACATTAAGAATTTCTCTTCCTGGACGTACTTACAAACACAAACACGTGATCTTTTACAATTTTAATAAATCAGCTTAAACATATAAACCGGAATGCAGGATGGAGTGAAGGTGACAGAAGGATCAACCTTACTGAGGATATTTCTGTGGCATCTTAAATGTAATGAAGATCTTGAGGTGATAATATGGAGTAATAATGGAGTGTTTATAGAGTTAAAGTGGTGTGAAGTATAAACACTGATGGACCACGACGATGAAACTTCACGTCGACCTCCAAAGTTCATCCTGAAGGTTAAAATGAGCACAAATCCCTCCCATGAACCATCCCGAACAGTCTTTAATTTGCACCTGAATATTTACCGGCCAGCTCAGACATTCTTGTTTACTCGAACAGGATCGATCTTCCAGCAGAATCATCCATTATTAAAATATTGCGTAAACTGCATCTACCTTTAAGAGCATCGAACAGGCGCGGATCGATCAGGAAGTGTTTAAAACCGGGGCTAAGATAAGTGCAAATAAAGCGCCTCATAAATATGAAAAAAGGAAATCAATAAGAGACCAAAACACACACACACACACACACACACACACACACACACACACACACACACACACACACACACACACACAAACCCCAAACACAGGACGAGTGAACGTTGAATGTTATTTGCTAGAGTGCAGCGCCCCTACTGGTCATTCTGTGTAAAACACACAGTTCAGATGCCAGAGGATGTGACAGTGATACTTAGCTTCAACGTTCTCGTATTCATCTATTATTCTGTTTATGTCAAAACAGTTTTATTCAAAGTTTTAACGCCCGTCCTTTACTCCAAACTCCTTCTAGAGAAATTTAATATTAATGGCGTTCACCAGAGCAGGTTGGGTTTCCATCTTGAGCCTCACATTGTTGTTTTTTTCACACCACTGTCTCATTATCGTCATCGTCGGTATTCATGTAGCGGCATTGACATTTCTGTCAGATTTACATGGTGTTAGTTGATAAATGCCGATCAGCTGTAGATCACCAAGTGTGTTTACAGCATTTACTTATTTAGCCACATCTACAAACCTCCATATAAGGCAAAGAGAGCTGAAAATGACAAAATGGCCACCAAATGGTGAAAGATAAATGGCGCCTCCTGAGCATGGCGTGTGCGCTAAATCTTCCAGTAATGCAGCTCATCCACTGCAGCGAATCAGCTACCATGGACACACGCTAACTCATCCTCCTTTTATAGGGCGCCATTACTTCTGGATAGTCTTATTTGTCTTAATTTAAAGATTTGCTTTGGAATCGCTTTCTCCAATGATATCGAATTGATTTCTTCATCGACACGTCATTAATGTGAAGCGACTGATCATTAAATTGGTTTGTAATGTAAATAAATAAATAAACAAAGGTCGATGAATAAGTGGAGAGACGGAGAGCGAGAACATCTCGTGGGTTTTCCCTCACATCTGTCCTCTATTCATTTTACACTCGCTAACTCTGAAGCCACAACTTTCACATGCAGCGAGAGGCTCAGGAACAGAAACGGCCACATCAGAGCGTCTCGATCTGTGCGATGCGTTAAACACACACATGCTGAACAAATGGATGAAAAATAAAAAAACACGCGGCCGATTATGCACGTATAAACCAGGAGCAGTTTAGCTTTTTCTTAATGGAAAACACAAACTCAATATATGTTCCTTTCAAAATCACTTTCATGTTTCTAGAATCGCTTTCCTCTTAGCCGCAAATGTAATCTAGCAGCCGAGACGTGTTCAGTGTCTGAAGTTCGCTTCTGTGGTTTTGCTCCGGAGCTAACACACAAAGCTAGTGCAGCTAATAGCTGAGACAAGATTAAGCCTCGAGGTTAGCATTGTGTAACCTGCATGCTGAAACGATCACACGCTATTTGTGCATAAACAGCTGCATGTACTGGTAATAATTATGAGTTTTATTGATTTGAATCAACACCAAAACAACACAAATGCAACAAACAAAGACAGAAATGTTAGTAGAGATTCCAAGCCCACACCAGTAAGTCGATGCCACCAAGAAGATGCCAACATGCCAATGTCACCACACTCATACCACCACACCGATGCCTCTACATCAATGCCATCAAGACAAATGCCACCACACCGATGCCATCAGCAGAGGCTTCCAAGCCAATGCCACCAAGCTGATATTACCAAGTTGATACCACCAAGCCAACGCCACCACGCTGATGTCACCACACTAATGTCATAATGTTGATGCCACCGAGCCGATGCCACCACTCTGATGTCACACTAATGCTACCAAGCGAATACTACCAAGCTGATGCCACTGCCAATACCACCACAGAATTCCACCAAGCCAATACTACCAAGCTGATGCCACCAAGCCAACTTCACCACGCCGATGTCACCATGTTGATGGCCGCAAGCTGATGCCAACAAACTACTGGTACCACAGTGATGCCACCAAGCCAGTGCCACTGACCCAATGCTACCACTCCAGTGCCACTAAGCTGATGCCACCATGCTAATCCCACTACATTGATGAAACCAAGCGAAAGCCACCATGCTGATACAACCACGCTGATGCCACCAAACTGATGCCACTATGCTGATGTCACTGCACCATCCACAATCTAAACCCATACATAATGCCACTGGGTATTGTGATTGGCAAGGAAGTCTCAACAGCAGCAGTTGAACACACAGAGCCAACAGCCTGAAACACAGAGCTGAGAACAAACACACAGCAAATCCGACTAGACTGGAAGACCAAAGCCTGGAAAATTCACTATTTTACCGCAAGACTCTTGTAGCTCCATCCCCGAGAAGCTTCCTTATACACTAGGTAGTCAAGTTTCCATTTTACAATAAACTGTTTTAAAACACACACAATAAGAATTCAGCAACAAGAAACAAACCTCAAGAAGCACATGCCTCGGAATAACCGAATTAATCCGTATTAATGATAAATGCGTGAATCAAATTACTAACATGGTTACGCCTTCAAATGTCAGGCCACGCCTCCTGCCGGAATAATCTCCAGGAGGAAAAACATTTCATAAATATCTATTTAAGGTACTGAACCACTTCTAGACGGGTGTGTTTTAGTGTACATGATTTAGACGTGTGACTTAGCGCTAGTTCGTTTGAGCTAATCGGGAAATCCACACGCGTACTTTTCATTTTTCGACACACTACCGCTTTAAATCTCTACTTTACATGACCCAGTTTTCCATTACTTTACCTTAGCTCATCTAAAACGCATTTTCTCTACACATGGCCCAGTTTTCCATTGCCTGAGCTCCATGGAATTTCACATGAGAACCTCTGCATCACGCAACTCAGCGATGATGTAGCGCAACATTAAGCTGCCGTTAGTGTTTCCCTCTGTGGTGCTGGAATAAGAGTCATATGCTCTCGACGTTGCGAAGAGACAACAAGCTTTGTTTCTGCTTTATAGATACAGATTAATAAGAAATTAAAGAAATAACTCATGAATGCTTGGAATCGTGGAAACAGTCCTGCTGCTATCTCTGGTTGTACATCATGTAGTGGGAGTTATTTTGGAGAATAACGTCCCTTTTATGGCGCAGAAATGATTTTTGGGTTTATGGTGGACGTCTGCTCAGAAGCTTGTGTTTCAGACGATACACGTTTTGGCTCGAGATTAAAGGGAAACTAAAAGCATGGTTTTTGTGTCACGTCACATAAACATTAGTGAATGGATTAAAAGAAGAGGCAGAGAAATATTATTTATAGATTCTGATTAAAATGCTTTAATGTGATGTAGGATGGAGAAAGTGGTCCTCCATCTCACAGTCTAGACGTTTCAGATGACGGCTTCTGAACCAGTGGCAGCTATTTCCTGGATAACATAGCTAACTAATTAAACTAGCAAGTTAGCATTAGCGGCTTGCTGTCACAACTGTATTAGTTGGTCAGGTTTAAACATGGTACAACTTTGAGCAACTGCTACTTTGAAATTATAACTTGTCAAGCTATAAAGTAGCTAAACTACAGCCAAATTAGCCTGGAATATGCAGGTAGCTACACTAAAAGCTAGTAAAAAAAAAGTAGCTAATTACACTGAAGCTACTTTGTCAAACTGAAGAACTGTGATATTTAAATTTTATTGTGCAGCTAGAAACCAAGAGATTTTGATATTTGCTAACTGTTAAAAAAAACAGATACAGAGACTCACTTCACTGCTCTTCAGCTAATTTTCGAAAATATCTAGCTAGCTATTTTTGTCATGCTACATGCTACACTGCTGTAGGGTTTTTAAAACTATGTAGCTAGCTGTGTAAAAGCTGCTTTAATTTTTATTATTTTTTTTATTTAAAATGCTACTTACATTGCATTTGAGTTTAACTCAGTCGTGGGAAGTCGAAATTACATCAATTTCAAGCTCTGAATTTTCAAACTAGAGGAAACACATGGAGCCTCAATAAAAGCGTGTGTTTGTTAGCAACAAGCTAGCCAGCTAACATACGTTTAATTTCTCAGACAGTGAATTGCGTGATCAGTGTTATAGATTTAAGCACTACCAAGGCTATGTTGACTGATCTAATGTAAATACTACAATTAACTCATTTAAAATAGTGAAATTATTTATTTTTTTTAATTTTTAACTATTGATGATGTGAGCAGCCATGTTGATATGATGTCATGCACTGAACTCAGGGTTGAGGAGACTTTTTGCGTAGGAACTCCAAAATGAGGTGATGTTTGGAAATTCAGAGTAAAAAAATAGCTAGTATCTTTGCTACTTCTAGCTACATAAGCTGTGATGCTGTGTTTATATCACTTGGCCAAGTTTTAAACTGGTTCAGCTTTATGCGATCTTTAAAAACGCGTATAACTGTTACTTAGCTAAGAGCTTTGGTTGGATCGATGGTTTGATTTTCCGTGTTTGCCACAAATGATATCATCAAATTTAGCCAAAATAAGAACCTCAAAGGATAAGCGGCTTCTGAAAGTGGCTTTTAACTATGAGAAAATACAATTTGTGGACAAAAGCGCTGCCTATGTAGTGAGATGCCAGTTATATGAACAGTTATATACATACAATTAAAACCAACCAACTCACTCAGAGTGGTTCTGTAGGCAGGTGACAACACACTCGGGTCCGAGAGTGTCGAGGATTCCAACTCAAACATGATGTGTGTTTTTGGTTGCGTTGATTTTTTTGTTGATTGTTTTGGCAAGATAGACTTTCCAGCTAAACTGAGCCAAAGGACAGAGCTGTAGAGCTGCAGAAATGCTGTGTGCTCTGGAGAGCTGAGAAAATAAACTCGGTATGCAACAGCAAAAATCTTTTTAAAAATATACTGATTTAAAATCTAATCGCTTATTGTACGTCGGTTACAATAAGTTCCGCTGAATTTAATGATTTCTACACACACTCCGTCGGTAAAGGTTCGTTTTCCTTCACCGTATTTCTGACCAGTGAATGAAAGACGTGTGAAAAACGGCCAAACGGGTATGACAAGTGAGCTCATAACATATCTAAAAGAAAGAAAGAAAGAAAGAAAGAAAGAAAGGATATAGAGCAAAATAAATGAGCACCAAACATTCCAAGCGAAATATGGCGATAAAAAAAAAAAAAAACAGACGGAGGGATAAACAGCGAGTCGGCCGATAACAGATGCGAAATGGAGGTTATAGAGAGAGAGAGAGAGAGTGAGATAGAGGGAGAGAGAGAAAGAGAGAGGGAGAATGGCTGCTAAAAATCATTAATCTTGCTGGGATCTGTGTCAGGGCACAAAGAGTGGAGCGAGGGAGAGCGGAGGAGAGCGAGGGAGAGTGGAGGAGAGCACAGAGCCCGAGTCACTGACCCGCTGCCAATAGCTGGTGAAAAGCCCACCAGCCTTTAATAGACTTTTGCTGATCCGACACTCGTTCGCACAAAGAGCCGCTGGCGTCCTGCAGGCCTCGGGCTCCACGGCGGCCATGATGGATGACCCCAGGCTGGGGGTGGAGGAGGAGGAGGAGGAGGAGGAGCAGGAGGAGGAGGAGGTGGGGAATTTGAGGGTCAGGGGGATGTTGTGGGGTATTTGTGGTTTGGTCGATCTGCTGTTGAGGAACCGCTGTGGAAATCACAACCTGTTATTATCAAACTTATTATTATATCTTACTGAGTTATTATGTTTATTATGTTTATTATACGATTCGCTTGTTTGACTGGTTACTTGAGCTGAATAACTTTATACAA
>CM074960.1:1145423-1158663 GCA_037577455.1 Pangasius macronema | reverse complement strand
TGTAAGCGAGTGTGAAGGCAGGGAGTAGTGAGTGGGACAGGTGAGGGGGTGAGACAGGTGAGGGGGTGAGACAGGTGTGGGGGGGTGAGACAGGTGAGGGGGTGAGACAGGTGTGGGGGTGAGACAGGTGTGGGGGTGAGACAGGTGAGGGGGTGAGACAGATGTGAGGGGTAAGACAGGTGAGGTGGTGAGACAGGTGTGTGGGGGTGAGACAGATGGGGTGGGGGACAGACGACAGATTCAGGTTTGTGTAAGGGAAGTGAGTAAGAGCAGCTTTTCTGAGCGATGATGTGGTAAAGTTGTCCCTGGGCTCGGAGGCTCTGGGGATGCTCGCTGCTCTGCATGGCTGTAATTGCGCTCAGGCAGCAGGGGGGCAGCTACACCGGGGTCCTGTTCATTCCCCTCACACGCTGACTTATAGAGCAGCGTGCGGCCGAGTCGCCTCGTTAGCTCTCACTGAAGCTTCACACGCCGCTACGATACAGCGCTATGGCACCGCGTTAATGCTCTCGCCATTCATCTTTCCATCCCTCTCTCCATTTCCTTTTATCCCATCATACTGACTTTCTCATCTCTATCTCCATCCCTCCTTCCCTCACTCTGTCAGGTCTCTTCTACTCTTTCTCACTCTCTTTTCTCTCTTTTCTATCTCTTGTTTCTTCTGTCCAACCTTATCTCTCTCTCTCTCTCTCTCTCTCTCTCTCTCTCTCTCTCTCTCTTTCAAGCCACGTCTCCATCCCTCTCTTTGTTTCTCTCTTCCCCTCACACAGCTCTCTATCGCTCTCTTAATTCCCTTGCTTAACCCCTGCCTCTTTCACTTTCACTCCATCCTCCTCACTAACTTTCTCTTCCTTCCCATCTTGGAACTCTTCAGCTTTATGACCAAAAAAGCGAAGCTACAAATGAGGTTCAAACGTACGCCAAACCCCCGAAAGTGTCATAACAGCCGTATGTCAACATTAACTCAGGCATTATCAACATCAAAATCCACAAAACATCACAAATTCACAAAAAAAGCAGCTGATGTCTGTTGGATATTCAGTAGGTGTGTTCATAAGCACGTGTAGCTCAGTGTTTATGAAGTGCTTATGTAGGTGTTATGTAGCCCTATGGACACTCACAACTTTAAGAAGATGTTATCAAGAAACGTGTTTCTATAGACATTAAAATCCTTTTTTTTGTCTCTGGATGTGTAAATATTTCAGAAACTTGTCAAATAATGAAAATATTATATGTTTAGCTACATGTGGTGTGACTGTAGACGATTCCACAGATTTCACTCAGGAATTCAAACTTTGTAGTAAAGTTCTGATTTCTGGTTCGTTGCTCCCCGAATCTCTCACCTGTAGACAGATTCATCTCATCTTTCGCTCTTTCTGTCTCTCCCTCACACCTCTTTAGACCCCCCCCTCCTTCCTGACAGCGGCGGTCTGGTGGGCTAGCAGCGATCCATCTCTGTCAGAAAGCTAAAATGATAATGCCAATTAAACCAGAGGAGTAATTTTTGGCTCTAGCTTCCCTCAAAAGACCTCGCCGTGGAACAGGAATGAAAAGACGGACCTCAGGAGGAGGAAGAGGAGGAGGAGGAGGAGGGAGAGGAGGAGGAGGAGGAGGTGCAGAAATGGCAGAAGCAGTCATGTGAAAGCCAGAGGTGATGATTTCTGTAAGGTAACCCTTTTTGACTGTACGTATTCTGACGTATTTTTCAGTTTCACTTCTCTTCCTCTCTTTCCAGTGGAAGCTGTCAGAGGTGAACACACTGCTGGCCTGTTGGGAGGCTCTTTAGATCAAGAACCATTAGGAACCATGAGGAACAGAGATCACTCTGAGCTGGAGCTGAGAAGACTCGAGCTGGCAGACTGGCTTTGTAGGAATGAGATGAGATACAATAATATCACACGGTTGAAATGTTAGAACCCTGAAGAGTTCTTCAGTTTTCCCTCTGAGGGAAGTTTCTATGGAAATACCCTACAACCAAGTGATTTCTTATCTGTGTTCCAAGTAGAACCCTTTCCTGGAAGATAAGCACCCTTAATTATCCAATGAATCCTTAAAGAACTCTTGAAGAACCATTTGTTTCTAACTGGGTAAGTCTGTGGTAGTACAAGCTCCAAATTATTGCTCATTATTATCTTCTTAATATCTAGAACCTGTCAGGAGTTTTCTCTTAGTACAAAAAAAAGTCCTTCAAGGATTATTAAAGGGTTCACTGGATAATTAAAGGTTCTTGGCCACCTAAAAGGGTTCTAGGAGAACTTTGGGACAACTGAAGAACCCTCAGTGGTACTCATGTAGGGCTGAGCTTTATTCTTTTACCCCCAAACTACAAAAAAGTATATATGTGTGCTCAGTATTGGCCGATATCTTTAAGAATTGGTGTATTGGTGCACCTGTAGAAGGAGTTTTTTCTGTACTGTATGAAATATGAAATATTTGCAAAATTAGATCAATAGTCAGTCTTAGAGTTTAGATGTTACAGATGAACATTTCCACAGTTTCCATTTCACAAGCAATTTCTCTACTTTCATCAACTCCATGTTGAAGAAACCGCAAAAAGAGCAGATAATGGAACAGGAATCTATTCTGGTCCATTCATGGATGATACGAGTGTGAGATTTGGCTCAAAGACTTACTCAAAGGTTCTTACTCAACTCAAACTAGCGCCGCGTCCCAACGCCAAGGAGTCGCCAAAACCCCCGGAGTCGCAGCGTAACAAACAATCCTTGTAAATTTGATTTATGCTGGCGTCGAGTCTTCGTGTGTAATCTCCCTCCTCGCCACTTTGAAACAATAACAACAACAATAACAATAATAAAAGCGGCCCATCGATCCCGGCTCGCCCGGCCCTTCGCCAAATCCATAATTAGACTCTTTTGTTGGCCCCGTTGTTGTTGTTGAAAATCTAATTATGAAAGATGAAACACAGCCTTCAATGAGATCGCTGTAAAATAGCATAATTAATATGGGGATTTATTTTTTTGTAAAAGGGAGAGAGCGAGAACAATTCTGTTTTTATGGTGGCCCACGCGCTGCCAGTGAAATTAATTAAGTGTGCCAGGATTTATGAGAGAGCCGCCGAAATGAAAAGAATTAATCGGAGGCTGAAGATGGATGGGGTGCTGGAAAATGATGACGCCCGATGAGAACTAACCGCTTTAGGGGCGAAAATCAGGGGGAGGGGCGCACTGACGCAATTACCCATCATGCACCAACAGCTGCCCTGCACGCAGAATTGGCTAATTTCTTTGGCTGGGTCTCTTCCTTATCAATCTAAGCCCACCATCGCTCCGGTATCATCAAACACTCCCAGATAAGGGACTAGTTTAGCGATTATAGCATCATTAATTGTGTTCAAGCATGGAGTCCGACTCCTGCTCCATCCCTCCTCATCACTGACAGTTAACGACTCTTTTCCCTCCATCGTCGTCACTTAATGGAGACAAATATGAGAACAGGCGAAGCATCATTTAATTAAACTCGCATCATGCTGATCATTTCCGAATCTATAGTTCATGTAAAGCGTGTGAGTGGTTCGTAATCTGTCTCCATAGATGTTTGTTTCTGTGAGACACTTAAGCGAAGTTTAACGAACAAAAACATCACAGTACTTCCTAATGAATTGTCATAATGCGCCATTAAGCAGGAATAACGTAATTTTCTGTAATGAAGAGAGTTGTTCTGAGTTTTTTTTTTTCCTTCTTCAGGCCTCTTTGGAGCCAGAAGAGGGAGGACGTCTGTAATCGTCTGTAATCATCTGTAACTGCACCGACTCGACATCTTTGGCAGCAGAAAAATTGTTCCTGACCTCTCCTCCTCCTCTCCTCCTCCTCCCGTCCCATCCCGTCCCGGAGGATTAGCCTTAGCCATGAACCCGTAGCAGATTATTAGGCCCTTTAGCCAGCTCGGCTCTGGCGCTGATGCGAGCTCTATGATGGCTCTAATGGACGACTAATTGGTCGACTCCTCTGTCCCGGTCGTCCAGCGCCACAGAGTCTGAGACGGTGAAGAGGCATGGGACGGTGTGTGTTTGAGGGGGGTTGGAATGGAAGTAATTAGCCATCCTACACACTCGACAAGATAAATGAAGACTCGTTGGGCGTCCGGTTCCAGGACAGTTGATTGGGCAGGTACGCCGGGAGCATCTCAGTCCTCTGGAGCGTGTCCAGGGCTGGTAATTAACTCCACACTGCTCGCCGTGTGTCTGTGTAAACCCGCACGCCTCCCACTTAGGAGGTGCCTTTAGCTACAAATTGGCTTCTATTGTCAGGCTTGTAGAGTGATTATGAAATATTGTTTAATTTGCTGGGCGGCGGAGTCGGAGGGGGGCTGATTTTGATGAATCGAGCATTTTTATTTCATCATCCGTTTATTGTCTTGCGCTGCGAGAGCCGCCCAGGGTTCAGCGTTCGGGGAGCGTGTGGGACGACCGAGACGAGCGCGGGCCGTGTTTCAGACGAGCCTCACCGATCACCGGTGAGCGTTTTAAAATAAACCTCACCAATCACAGCTCCTGATTGTCCTCGGAGGCCTCGGCGTGGGACAGCTGCATTAATAATGAGTCAAACACCTGAAATCTTCGCATTATGTGCAACGTGGCAAGAACAGAAAGAGAGCAAGTGGGACTCTGGGAAAAAGAAAGTAAGATAAATGAAGGGGAAAGAAAAGGACAAATAAAGAATCCAATAAAGGAACAAACAAGATACAAAGCAGCACTGAAGTAAGAAATGACACGCAGTGTGTGGTGCTGTTATTGTAAACTAATCAACGACGGGGTGGAGTGTTACGAAGCAGAGCTGCTGTCACTACCTCAGAGTTGGTTATTCTCTATAACAGCGCATCCCGGAGTGTTTTATTCTCTTATATATAAACATTTTTTAAGTTTTGTCCGTTTATAGTTATAGCTAATGTTGTGAGACATCTGAAAAAACAAACAAACGCAGCTTGTCATGTTATGAAGAACTCCTCTGTCCTGAAAATGTTCCAGCTTTACCTCTGACTGTTATGAAGCTCTGACACTGGAGACTCCTTCCATACATCCATAAATAAACACATTTCTTCTTACAGAAAACTTCAGCATGTTTTTTTAGTCTGTTTATGTTTATATGGGTTAGGGTTGGGTTAGGGTTAGGGTTGGGTTAGGGTTAGGGTTAGGGTTGGGTTAGGGTTAGGGTTGGGTTAGGGTTAGGGTTAGGGTTAGGGTTGGGTTAGGGTTAGGGTTTGGGTAAGGGTTAGGGTTAGGGTTGGGTTAGGGTTAGGGTTAGGGTTGGGTTAGGGTTGGGTTAGGGTTAGGGTTGGGTTAGGGTTAGGGTTAGGGTTAGGGTTGGGTTAGGGTTAGGGTTAGGGTTAGGGTTAGGGTTTATGAGCGTCAATCATACAGGTCTCAGTGAATGAGCTGTTGCTGTGGAAACGATAACGTATTAACACAAGCACGTTAATACTTCCTAACCAATCAGAATCGAGCATTCAGCAGTACTGTGGTATGAAGGAACGTAATAAAACATGTAAAACATGCACACGGGAAGCTGCAGTTTGCACCGCGTGTGGGCGCGACACGGCCCGAGCCGCTCTAATTGATTTAGCGCTTATCGACAGCGACGCAGAAAAGCCGCCGCTCCGTCTTGCCTCGGATTGAATTAAACACCTTTTATGGGTCGGGATCAATAGAGCGAGGATGATTGGAGCTGTGGGGGGTAAATATATATATCGAGAGAGCGTTATGATATGTAGACATGTGAGATCCGTCTTCTGGTCTCCCGCACGGCCGAAACAGAATCCAATGCCATGCTGTAATTCACGCAAATCAATGCTTTTAAAGCGTTTAGCCGCGGCCTGCAATAAACAAAACAGTCCGGGGAAGCGATCCACAGCAGCAGCGTGGGTCAGCCAGGAAGGCTGGAGCAGGAGGAAGAGGCTTTTTCTTTCGTTTTTCTGATGTTAGACCTCAGAGACAGAGGATGAAAAAAAGCAGGGATGCATCACTGGACTTTAAAGCTTGGACAGCAGCTCAGATTATTACTACCAGCATTTATTTTTTTATTAGTAGTTTAAATAACAGTAGAGTCTGGGCTCAGTTTCAGTAAATCCATATAGGATGGAAACCTATTTAAAGACAACTTCATTAAAAAAAGCTTTAAATAAATAAAGAAGAAGGACATGTGTCAGGTAAAACTGAACCCGTCTAAATCCAATGTAAAATAAAAACAACAACAAGCAAATAAAAAAATCAACCTGGAAGAAAAATTCTTAAAAAAAAAGAAAGAAAAAAAGAAAATATAAATAAAGTAGTTTCATTAAAAAAAGGTCAAATTTCTAAAACCTAAAAACAAACAACAAATTAAAAGAAAGAAAAAAAACTAGAAGGACAAGTAAAACGATCTAAATCCAAACAAATAAGGAGCCTTGGTGCTTGGCCCCTAAAACAGGAAAACAAAGAAAGAAAATGTTACTTAAAAAAAGAAGGAAGAAAAATTTAATTTAAAAAAATTACATTTTAATTAAAAAAAAATCTCTGTGAGTATTTGTCTTTTTTATTTTATTTTATTTTATTTTATTTTGTTTTATTTTATTTTATTTTATTTTATTTTTTGGTCATGATGGGGGAGGAGTTTTTTTTTTCCTATAAAAACAACTAAAGAGAATTTTTGGTGAATTCATGGTGATGCAGTTTTAGTTACAGCATGCTAATCAAACAGACCTTTGCCATAACTTTTATCCATTTATAGCTACATTTAATTTTGTGGAAGGAGTTAGTTCCTGTTTGCACTTACGTTATAGCAGCTATAAACAGTCGCTCCCTCACCAGGGCCTTTTTTTCCCTCTCTCGAAGTTAATTAGACAAAAAAAACCCGCAGCTTGTTGTGTTACCGAGAAACCGCAAAGAAGCGTAAACTCCTGCGTCCTCAACATGTCAGAAAACTTACCAAAAACGTACTGACACTGGAGACTCCTTCCATAAATGTGACATAAACATCTCCTAACAGAAAACGTCACCATTTTCTTTGTTAATTAATAGTTTTTAACCCGTTTATGTGCAGCGTCGGCCATACCGGTTGTGAGCTGTTACTATAGAAACGATAACAATAGTTTGTACATGTGGAAAAAAACCCAGACTGAGCCCAGAAGCGAGCTTTTAAGGGTTAAAATTCACGCCCATGCACCATCAGTGGCTCTCTGGCAACTCTTGGGGTTCGAATTCACAATCTAGGAGTCATTAAGACAGAACCTTCACCGCCGACTCGCCGCTACACGTCTCAACTTCCAATCAATGACACGTGTGTCAGTGCCAACCAATCAACTGTCCAGGTGAGATCACCAACCAGCCAATAAACCTGGATCTATCAAAATGTCCTCTCATGACAACAGATACGCATATAATGGAGTCATTAGGCCGTCTCCTTAAAAATTAATCACCGCTAACTCGATCAGCGTCATGCGCTAACCGTCTTTAATGAACTCCCCGATCTTTGCTGATTGGTTTACGAGGACGAGTCCAATCACTGCTCCGGGTCTAACCACAGACCCTCGCATGACATCATCGCGATGCAATCGGCAGATCCCGAGTGGCACGTTTTCGCGATAACGTCAACGTATTGCGTGCCCGCTAATCTTGCTAACTATTCGTACAAGCGCGGTTGAAAGAGCTCGTTAGAAAGCGATTAGCTGCGTTCAGGAGGATCAGGTTGAGCTTTGCGGCTGATTATGTCATGGTGTATTAGTATTCAAAAACTAGGTTTCCATTTATTTAATTCAATAAGCAGAGACATCCATGTTGGGCTAAGACGCGTGCCACATCAGTCACCAGCGAGAGCCTTTATTCAGGAGAAAATAAACTACGAAAATAACAAATTCTTTAAAGAACTTAAAGGCAAAACTTTAGACATGATAGTTATTTTGTTAGCTGCAAAACAAAAGAAGAGTTTAGATTGCAGAATGTTTACATTTAACTTTTATCTCTCTTGGATTTTTTAGGATGCAGATTTTTTACCAATTAATGTTGGATATATGCGTAACTCTGACTGGTAGAAAGCACTAAAACTGGAGACTCCTTCCCTTAATGTTAACGAAACCTCCACCATATCAACAACTACACACATCATCACTGAGTCACAACACCTTTCTTTTTTTATCTGTTCATCAGCAGGCTTAGATTACGTGGCGCATCCGTCATATGAGTGTAAGCTGTTACTATAGCAACGATAACGTATTAGAACACAGAGCGTTGATATGAGCCTGTGGTGTAGAGCTTCACATTACTTTAGATTCAGATTACTTTATGTGCTTTTATGAAAATATCATCAGCAACATTTGCTTTCACTGTTTGCTAGCAATAATACCAACATGGTCCTAAGGTAAAGGATCAAAGTTTGAGCTCCGTTCGTCTTGCTCGATGAAGCAAACTCTGAGAAACTGGTTAATCATTTCTGTTAATGCTTTTCTCTCATATAGTGCACATCCTCATATAGTGCACATCCTCATATAGGGCACATCCTCCTGGGTTAGGGTATTTATCCGGATGCAAACGAGGATCTCAGCTCCCTTTAATCCTATCCTGCATGTTTCAGCCTGAAGGGAAGTGAAGTGAGTTTATGACTCAGAATTTGTGCTCTGCATTTAACCCATCCAAGTGCACACACACACACACACAGTAGTGAACACACACACACCCNCGAGACTCGAACCCACCACCTTCAGGTTCACCTTCAGGTTACAAGTCCGACTCTCAGACCATTAGACCACGACTGAAGAAGGAAATCAGAGACAGGACAGAGAGAGAGGGAGAGATCAGTGGATTTATACGTGGAGATCCGGAGAGTGTCGCTGTGTTTGAGCTGACTTACAGGCAGTCAGGAGTCGGACAGTGATAAAAACAACACGTTTAAGGCTGCAGAGGGGGTTAGCGTTCGCACCGAGGGCCCCTAGCTTACAGAAATGAAATGAAATCCCTGCAGATGCAGATACTGATTCTCTCTCATAGTGCACAAGCTCCTGACTGAGATAACATTAACCATTAACCAAAGTGAAAAATTGGTAAATATGTTGCATTAACAGCTAATTATTACTTAAATAAGAAGTGCAGCTGCAAATGGCAGGTTTATGTGTCCATGGAGTGTTTATTCCTTACTTATACACACCTCCTAAATTTCCAATGTTGGATAAAGACGAAATTACATCCATGTCACTGCATGTTACCAAGATTAGCCTTACAGAGCCAATGCAAAAAAATAAAAAATTCTGCTTTGGTTGCTAGAATAAATGAAGCAAAAGAAAAAAAAAAGCATTTTTTGGGTCACCAACTTATTTAAAAAAAAAAAAAGCCATCCAATAAGTTCATGGTGGAAAATGTGTAATATGCAGCCATAAAAGCGGCGTTGAATGATGTGATGTGATGGAGTTGATGGATGAGTGGACGTGAGGAACGCGGTGACAGATAAATTTGATTTAGCCAAATGAGAAAAGAGAGAGAGAGTGTTAGCGAGAAAGGAAGATAAAAAGAAAGAAGGAGTGCGCTGCGTGTGTATCAATATAAATCAATTATCAATCGATAGCACTTTTCAATTTGCATGAATTAAGGAGCATCTTTTATTCTCTCGCTCCACCGCGGACAGATGGATGTGGAGCGCGCTTCATTTCTTCTCCTCTCCACCTCTCGGTCCTTCCTTTCCAGCCTCAGCTCAGTGTTTAAAAGGTGACATTGGTCCATGCGGGATGTGGGAAGCCGACATTGGACTTGACAGCGAGAAGTGAAATTGAATTCATGCGCACTGCTTTCAGTGAATCAGATCTGGCACAGGAGCAGCGTCCCGCTCGACCGGGAATCGATAGATTTAGTCTGGGACGTGAACTGTGGCCTAGGAATGCAGAGCAAATACGAGAACCTGTTTACAACTCGGGTACAGCTCACTGTCTTACTGTCCTAGTCCAGAATTAAAAGTCGTAATTCACAAATAAAAGTCGTAGCTCAGAAATAAAAGTCGTAATCGAGAAATAAATGTCGAAGTTCTGAAATAAAAGTTGTAATCGAGAAAAAAGTCGTAATTGAGAAATAAAAGTCGTAATTAAGAAAAAAGTCGTAATTGAGAAATAAAAGTCGTAATTAAGAAAAAAGTCGTAATCAAGAAAAAAGTCGTAATTGAGAAATAAAAGTCGTAATCAAGAAAAAAGTTGTAGCTCAGAAATAAAACTCGTAATTGAGAAATAAATGTCGTAGTCCTGAAATAAATGTCATAATCAAGAAATAAAAGTCGTAGTTCTGAAGTAAAGTTGTAATCGAGAAAAAAGTCGTAATTGAGAAATAAAAGTCGTAATCAAGAAAAAAGTCATAGTCCAGAATTAAAAGCCGTAATTCCCAAATAAAAGTCGTAGCTCAGAAATAAAAGTCGTAATCGAGAAATAAATGTCAAAGTCCTGAAAAAAATCGTAGTCCTGAAATAAATGTTGTAATCGAGAAAAAAGTCGTAGTCCAGAATTAAAAGTCGTAATTCCCAAATAAAAGTCGTAGCTCAGAAATAAAAGTCATCATCCAGAAATGAAGGTCGTAATCTGAATAAAATGTTGTAGTCCAGGAAATATAGATCATAGTCCAGAAAAAGTGCTATAGGGATCAGTGTAGAACCTTTAAGGGTCTGAAGGACAATAGACGTAAATGTGTGATGGAACCTTATTTCTGAGTCTTTAGGGAAAAAGGGGCTCTTTCAGATGGTCTTTTTAGACAGTCAAGAATTCTTCTTGTGACTTTTTCTGAAAGTAACAGCATCGATTTTACATTTCTAACTAAACCCTTAAAGGGATTTCCCAGAAGAACAAACCCAAGGACCCGTAAGACAGAGCATGGTTTTCAGCCATGAGCACTCGGTGTAGCTTGTTCCATGGGTGGAACCCTGCAGTCACCGCTTTATGAGGTGTACAGGTCCTGTTCCTCACCATGTACACCGAATCCAATCCAATAATTCCTCCGAACCGTACATAATGATTAAAAGTAGCACTTACAATTTCCTCCCAGCTAAATGTGAAAGCATGCGCAAATGAAATACGTCCGCAAACCCACACTTGTCATCTGTGAATTGCAGGAGTCTATTGGGAGGAAGTGTGAGCACGAGAGACCGTGTGTGTGTGTGTGTGTGTGTGTAGACATCAATTCTGGGGCGGTAATATTTGCGAGCGAGTGTGTTTACTCCGAGGCCCAGCTGCACTAATGTACTGTTAATCATGCTGCCTCTGTGACTGGCAGGGAGTTAAAGTGCACTTCCAGAGCATCGCTTATTACCACCTTCCGCTATAAACATAAGGACACACACACACACAGTTCACGTGCATATACACTTACACAATCACACATAAATACACAAGCTAACCAACACACACAGGGCCTGATGCAGGCGTAAATCAGCTGTGCTGTGACACCGGAGACAAATGGCCAATAAAAGTGCCAAGGGTGTTAACACACATGTTTGGGGCACAATCAAATCAATTTCCTCTAAGTAGCCATAAACATGTTGTCTTTTAAAAGGCCCAAGCCGGGGCTCCATTATGCACCAGGTTCTCCAATCAGGCCTGCTAGGACAAGTGTTCCTGCTGTGGCTAAATCTCTCCCCATCCGTCCAAAACATTCTAAGGAGTAAGACAGAGCAGACTGAAACTGAGTTCGCAACGACAGCCTCCCATTAATCACTGCTTCCCAAGAAGCTCCATGACAAAAAGCGAGGGGCTGAGAGCACAGGGGGGATCAGCGGCTCAGCAGGAGGTCGAGGTCCAGAGCTCGGCTTCTCTTTGACTCCAGGTCCCAGGATGCCCTGCAGGCCTGCGAAGAAACGAAGCACACAAGGAGCAGCCTTGTGCCCAAGTTAATACACTTTATTGTGCTTCTAGGAGACCAAGTTGCTGACTGTTTGCGATATCACCCGACAATGTTCGGGTCAGTGTTCTGTCTATTATCATACGGCGTTTTGAGTTTTTCCACAGGAGGTACAGGCACAGCAAATGAAGGCGATGCCTCCCCTGCTGGGTGAGATTGTAATTGTAATTGACCAGAACAAGTCCTTACATATGAACCTTCTGTAAACTGCCCCCCACCCCGTATCAGCCAAGCGGAGGGATCTGTTTCCCACTCATGGGAGACGGCACTTTCAACCAAACCCAGTTAATATTCAAAGCCTCATTAAAAATGAATCAGTGGGCCGTAAAAAAAAGAGAAAATCAGGCACATATGAGAAGACGAAATCCCCGCATTTATTTTTAATTATTCTTTATGCTTTAAATTTGTCCAGAATGCTCCCCCGGCCCCTGTTGCAGGCAACTAAAGACACAAAAACGGTAAAATACCTGCATCACGAGGGGTTGTAAATCCCAAATTGGGGCAATCTCCTGCTGGATTGGTCCGGGGAGACCGTGGTTCATTTCTCCTGTTGAAATATTCAAGAGCTTCTCATTGGCCTCAGAGGCCCCGAGGAGGATCAGGTCGAGTGTGTTCACTTTCCACCGGACGGCTTCTTCGCTCTCAGAGACTGAAGTATAGCAAAGAAATGCAGATATTCAGTACAGCCATGGATCTTCCCCTTGCCATGTCTGTCTGACCCTTACCAAACACAATTTCTCTAATGTCATTTATGAACGAGGCCAAAGAAGCCAGTCTGTGTCACCGGGACTCAGTGAACAGGGAGGAAACGAGGACTGACACTTGACAGATTCGTAGGTTTGTGCGATCAGACAGCTCGAGCCCCACCACCCAGCTTGACGAAACCTTCTGCTCGACCCTCTCTGTACCAACCAACCAACCGTTCGGGTGGCGTGCGTGTCAAAGCGGCAGAAATGAATACGTTATTAACTCGGCCATGAAGGGGTCAAGTCATATTCATCAAGACTAATCAAGTCAGGCAGAGCATGGCATGAATGGCCTCAGCACTTTGGAGTGGATATGAAATAAGATAAGTGTGTGTGTGTGTGTGTGTGTGTGTGTGTGTACCCATACTGCTTGTATGAACTGTTACGTGATAAACATCTTTTATGACATTTCATAAACTCATTCATAATGATACCAAAGTCGTCCTTTTGTCTTTTCCTTTCTCTTCCTTCTTTCTCTAACCCTAACCCTAACCCTATTCCTTCTAGGACATTTGCCCCAGAAAGCGCCCTATGAACCCATAACCTCCTCGACCGCAGGGCCTCTCCCAGCCTCGGGCGAAGCTGGCGATTCACACACCGAGCCGCTCAGCATGCATGATCCATGGTTCTGACGCTGTTAGTG
>CM074960.1:1124625-1133345 GCA_037577455.1 Pangasius macronema | reverse complement strand
GAGAGGGAGAGAGAGAGAGAGAGAGAGAGAGAGAGAGAGTGAGAGAGAGAGAGAGAGAGAGAGAGAGAGAGAGAGAGGTACTGTGTAAAGGTGTGTGATATTTCCAGTCCAAATCAAATTCTCTCCCAATAACTAATACCAAATGGAGTCTGATCCTGTGATTTCGTTTCTGAGGTTAATGCTGGTCTTGAGAAAAGCTGCTGACGTTTTTAATGTCAACACGGAGATTATTTCTATTTTTTTAGTTTAAAGTGCATCTATAACACATCATCTCTTAAACTGCACGACTAAAAATACCAAAACACAACAGCAAGAAATCTTTATTTCACTGTTTACGCCCGCTCCTGACTGAAACCGCCCTTTAAAGAAGGGTTTAAGCTCCGCCCACTTCACAATCACGTCATTATATAACTCTGATATACTGTATATATAAATATAAATATATAAACCTTATAAGCCACGCCCACTAGTGCTTTTTGTTGTTGTTGTTGTTGTCTAGTAGCTTGGTGAAAAATCACATTTTAGAAAATTATTACTGAAGAATTTCCGGAAATGTTGGCAATTATTGGATTTACGTTAGATTTATACTGAAACCCTTCGCTCTTGAGCGCGTTCTTCAGTCTTCACACACCGCGGAATAAATAAAATCATCTGAAGACTAGATTTTTGGATTTGTAAAGTGTGTGTGTTGTTGCATATTTAATCAGATGAAACCTCATTTGCATAAATGTTGGAAAAGTTTCCAGCAGATTAAACACTTGCACTGGGAAACCTGATAGTGACGTATTATAATCACCGTGTTCACGTGCGCTGTTAAAGTGGGCGGAGCTTTATCTTGCGTAATGCTGGCGTAAACTTTACGCTGACCAATCAGAATCATGTGATGTGAGTCTAGAACTGAACGGTTTCTCTGAAGGCGTTTCTGAAACCCGAGGCAGCAGCTTCAGTGCCTCAGGAGGCGTCGTGTAAAGAGTTTTAGCTTCTCGACTCATCTCTGATTTTACACGATGGTCACGAAGACCCAGAACCCGACCAGGGACTGAGCTAAAAACGAGAAAAGTGCCATAGTAGTAAAGGACACCGTTCTCTCTTCTGTCGTTTGACTTTCCGCTCTTTCCCTGTGCCCCAGTCCGAGTCGGACCTGCACTCTTCCTGCCCTCTTCCCTCTGCTCTGTCCTTCTCCTCGTCCCATCGGGACGCCGCGGCCCCGTCGCTCTCGCGTCATCACGGGAACAACATCAAAGCTCTGCGTGCTTTTTCCCATCTCTCCATCTCCCTGAGCAACACTCGGGAGAAAAAAAAAATGTGCACATGCAGATCAAGAACAGATAGCAGGAGAGAGAGAGAGCAAGGAAATGGGGGGAAAGAAAGGATGAAAGAAAGTGTTTAAAGACAAAAACAAGGCCGTAAAGATGTGGCAGGAATCTGCTGATGGCACAAACGCATAGAAGGTGGAGAAGAAAAACAATGAGAGGCTGTCAGACACACGGGTTCACTCTTCCTTTTGTTAGAAAGAGGGGGTTCTAACTCACACCCACACCTACACACGCCCACACGCCCACACACACACACACACACACACACACACACACACACACACACGCACGCGTTAATGTTTAGCAGGGTGTTAGGTGAGGTAAAGGAGATCATTGCTATTTGCCAGAACAGCACTGATATGATCAAACCGCCAATCAGCGAAAGGAACAAAAAGAGACGTCGATAAACAATGTCAAGATCTTCCATCAGCTCAGTCTGGTTCCTCAACACCACTCGGTTTAGAGCTCTGAAGATGCCTGTCATTCCTGTCAACGAAAAAAAAAAAAAACCTGCCGCGATCTAAACTCGACAGGAACATCGTGTCGTTCTTCGGCGTCTTCGGCGTCAGTGGATAATTATTCAGCCGAGAGAAAGAAGAGGCGGAGAGCGAGAGCATGGAGGAGCACGGAGGAGGATGGAGGAGGCAGGGAAGAGAAGATTGACAGATATGCCTGCGTCATCTCTTCTGAAAAGGAGGAAGAGACAGAGGGAAAGAGAGAACACAGGCGCCGCCTCATCTAAAGGAAAGTAGTCATGGTTAATTATTGGGACGTGGCGCTCTATTCATCGCCGAGGAGCCCTGAGGGACGCCGCTGATCTCAGCGCCTGCTTCTTTCACGCCGTAAACATATAATCAGACCTGAGAGACTCTCTAGCCATCTCTAACTTCACCCGGGCCAGAACTACACACTGCTACCTCCATCCTGAGAAGATCTTTTAGGAGGTTTGGAGGAAAAGCAGCAGCTTCGGAGTCGTTTTAATCTCCAAATCTACCTTCATTAACCTGATCACAGACGTCTGCACTCGTCTGCACTCGTCTGTTCATGTTATATGATGACGTCACTGACCTTTTCTGAACATCATTAAAGCACAAGTACGGCGCAGGATGTTCTCACGTGACACGTGTATGATAAGCTGTGCTGTATGACACACACACGTGTATTAAACGTTGAACAAACCTGTGGAAGTGTCATGAAATAGCCGCTGCTCCTGTAGCAGATCCTCTGCTGCGGTTTATTAAAATCTCACGCGTTTATTTCAGTTATTTAGCTAAAAGCAGCTCATGAAGAAAGGAACGCTTCCACAGGCTTTCACAGATTTTTGTTTTTAAATGAAACTAGGAAGTACAGAGAACGACGACACGGGAAACAAATTCATTCGTCCGTTTAAGGAAACGTTGAACGATATTGCTGTGATCCGACTACGAAGAAAAAACCCAAAGAAAACGTCCCTCGACTCAGAAGGTCTGGAGGTTCTACTCAACCCCTGAGTTCAGCACATGACATCATGCCAACACGTTCACACCGTCAGCAGTAAATAATCCATCACTCCATTCGTTTATTACAGATCAGTCCACACAGACACGTCAGCTGGTCAGATCTCTAACACGATCAGTTCATCGTTTCGAGAAAGTAAATACACCCTAAACTCATGACCAACGATATTAGCTGACTAGCTTGATGCTAACAAAACACACACAATCATAAATCATATCGTTCCAAGCTTGAAAATGACACAATTCCAAAAATCAGACTTCTAACTTCCGAGTTAAATCGAAAGCAGCATTAGACCTCTTCAACTTTTACAAACACGACAAAGCAAATGAGTCAAGAACTCCTGCGAAACTACACAATCGGATAATACACCGATGACAAGGCAGGGGGCGGAGACACGACCAAAACAAAAACAAAAACAAACAAACAAACAAACAAAAATATGTGGTGTTTGGAGCCCAGTGCAAAGTGGAAATCTGTGACAATCCACCATTTAGAAAACAAAACAAAAAAAAAATCCTTCACATGACTTCCAATCACACACACACACACACACACACACACACACACACACACCTGTTCTCAATCCCCCTTCAGTATAAAGCTCTCTCTCTCTCACACACACACACACACACACACACACACACACCAGTCTAATGATTTCCCACTTTCGACATTCCTTGTTTCTGTTTAATGAAAATCATTTCAAATCTATTAATGAACGCATCAGACTTTTTATCTGTTTATAGTTACAATTAATGTCTGTGAAACATTAGTTCCTGTTGTCACTTACGTTACAGCAGCTATACACAGTCGTTTAGACTGAGGAACTGTAAAGAAGCGTAAACTCCTCTGTCCTGAAGACGTCGGAAAAGTTCAAGTTACAGCTTCACCTCTGACTGTTACAGAGCGCTGACACTGGAGACTCCTTCCATGAACGTTACATAAACACATTTCTCCTCACGGAAAACTTCACCACATCAACAATTTTTTTTTAAATCTGTACATGTCCTTATAAGTGAGCTGTTACTATAAAATTTATTTATTTATTAATTTTTTTGCAGAAATCCTATAAATTTGTGATTATCAGAATTCCGAATCCAGCAGCGCTGCACATTATAAACGGTGTTAAATCATAAATATTGACACGTGACTCATTCAGGTTGGATTTTTTTTTCACTTTGAGCACGTCGCTACCTCACACTGTGAGCTAATTAATTTTATCTTAAGCAGCTCAGAGTACACAAGATTGCAGATTATTATTATTATTTTTTTAAGTATTGGCACCTTAATTATTAAAAAAAAAAAATTCAAAGATGCACTATGCGTACTTAAAGTAATGTTTGAGCCATGCAAAGCACGGATATTTTGGTAAACACTCAGTTTTAGACTAATACAGCTCTTTCCTCTTTTCACACACACACACACACACACACACACACACACACACACACACACACACACACACAAATCCCCCTGGCCTTCTCTACCTCCCTTTTCTTTTTGATTGCATCCCCTCTATTGTGAGGGAAAAGTGCCACGGTTAGCTGATGTGTCAGTCAGTGGCCGTACACCTCCACACACACACACACACACACACACACACACACACACACACACACAGCTCAATCATTAACGCGCAGGTACGGAGCAACGGCGCTGATGTGGAAGCTCATTTGGAAGACAATGGCCGCCTCTCCCCCGCCTCACACTTAACTTGTCAAGGCAGTCAAAGCACCTTGGCTGGCGGATTCAGACGGATCTGCACGGCAGGACGTCAATTAGCCAGAAAAACAGCGGCTTTCAATTCCGTATATAACATATATACAATATTTCTTCATCTACAGGAGCACTTTCCTTCCACTACTCATCACCGCTCCGTGATTTTACTGCATCTCGGGTATTAGCTTGAATTCTCCATTCTGATTGGTCAGAAGTTGTTGACTGATTAGTTTTCAATAACAGTAGCGCAGGTTTATATTAACGCGCTCGCTCTGATACGTTATCGCTTCTATAGCACCGGCTCACGCGCAGGTTATTTAACGTTTACGGAAGGAGTCTCCAGTGTCAGGGGTAAAGCTGTAAGTTTTCCGACATCTTCAGGACACAGGAGTTTACTCGGTGATGTTTATAGCTGCTATAACATAAGTCAGAACAGGAACTAAACTATAAACAGCAACTAGAAACGGATAAAAAGTGTGTGTACAATGCGTCATTCTTTAATAAAGAGAATTGTAATTGTTGACAAATTGCTGTGGTAGTGAAGGAGTATTAAACACTCTGCTACAGAGCATGCTGTTATAGGAAAATCATCACGGTCGAGGTGGTAAGAGTCGCTTCACATCATCACACACCACCCTGTTGTCCCTGTTGTTGATTATTTTCCTGTAACAGCTCCACACACGGTGATTTATTCTTCACATCATATAAAACCACCAAAGATTTGCTTTATAATGAAAATCAGAGCTTAGTTGAAACGTCTTTCCTCGACATGTTGGACTATTTCCACTTAACATTTCCCGGCTGATGCAGCGGCGCTTTAGTCAAGCTCTCTCACCTCTTTATTTGTACACTCTGCTCAAACAGATCAGCTTTCACACTAATACCTCCATCAACACCTTCACGCTAACGAGTCGAGGCGTAGCTCAACGTCGCCTAGCTGCATTGCATTCTGGGACTTTTGCTTGACATTGAAGCTTGCTGGAAAAGAAGCCTGACTATTGGACGTCATTCAGACGTTTTATTTTTTATTTCTCCTATTAAACACTGGAATAACGAGGAAAAATACAGCACTGACCAACAAACTAGCACCAAACTCTCCAGAGAAATTTACAAACAGCGTAGATCATCGTATGTTTTACGCAGGCTGTGCAAAACAACATCTTAAGCCTTTAGCCCATAGAAATCGTGGCTCTATTAATTTGGAGACAAAAAGGCCAAGGGTTTGGGAGAACACACTCACCGAGACGAGAGGTGAGACGCCCCGTGTGCGTTTTCCCAACACTTTAAGTAACTAATACATCATAAACAGGATAGAGTGTGGATAAGTAAGTCCTGCGTGTGTGTGTGTGTGTGTGTGTGTGTGTGTGTGTGTGTGTTTCAATGTCTCATGTTGAAGGAAACAGAGATGTACAAAAAAAAAAAAAGCGCTTCCCGAAACCCCGCTGTCATCCATCAACAGTTGCGACGTGTCTGGCCTAATCCGGTTTGTGACAGACACAACAACATTATGCTCAAAGCGTCCTTTTTTTATGGAGCCGGTGATTGATTTCCTCTCCGTTCCCATACTGTCCTCGCACTGATATTCACCAGATATTTATTCCCCCCCCCTTCGAAAAAAAAATTAAAAAAGAGCCGGGCGTAAGGGCCGAAGAAAAGAAAATGAGCTGTGACAAACCACAACTCGAGCAGAATCCGCCCGAGCCTCCGAGACGCGCTGCAACACGCAGGGAGAGGAAAACGACAAATATTCTACTAACAGAGATGTTCTGCAACATTGAGAGTTAATTAAGAGGAACTGTGTGTGTGTGTGTGTGTGTGTGTGTGTGTGTGTGTGTGTGTGTGGGACTAGCAGCAGGACTGGAAGGAGTTCTCCATGTAACATGTAACACAGCACTTATTGGAAAGAGAAGAGCAACTCTACCTAAGCTAGGTTTCTGCATGTGTGTGTGTGTGTGTGTGTGTGTGTGTGTGTGTGTGTGTGTGTGTGTGTGTGTAGGAGGCAGCCAGTCTCAGGCATAATTAAGGGCTGTTTTGGGAGTGAAACTGCCTCCCGTGTCGGACGTGACAGCCTCCGCAGCCATCTCTTCCCAGCTCACGCCCTTCTTTCCCACCGAGGCTTCGTTTCAAAATTTCAAATGGAAAAATTAATGTGGGAATAATAACCGAGGGCCGTGCCGCGCTAACACACTCACACACACACACACACACACACACACACACTCGTTTCACACACACACATATTCGTTTACTTATTCCACAGAGGAGTAGTTCTCGGCCCCTCTACATAGCCTAATATTCCATAAAGATTCCACTTAAAGATGAAACGTTTGAGTGGTTTTTAGTGACTCGAGTCATTTGAATCGTTTATTTAAATAGTTCCTTCAGATTCACCGATTCATTTGCACAAATGTCTAATCACACTGCCGTCTAAAGCCGCTTTCAGACTGTGTGGTCTTTTATAACTCGTCACGTGCGTTCTCAGATTATACCACGAAGATCCTCTGACGATAGACCTACGGTTAAAGAAAAGGATTTTCTCACACTGTGTTTACGTCACGAGTCGGCGTGATCTGGACGTCAGCTCGCACAGGCGCGTACGAGGCCACATAAACACAAATGTTCTTTAAAGTGAGCTTGAGGTAAAGAGGAGGTTTTTCTGTCCGTTAGCATGTTCTGTTTATCGTCATCGCCGCTAGCGTACTCGCCGCTGTCCTGTGAGTTTGCCGTCCTTCCATTGGTGGATCTAAGATAAGCTTGGCAGCAGCTCAGACTCTGAGATCTGACTCACACAGAACTTTGACGTCGGTTGCCTTTGGTCACATTGGCACTAAATCAGCTGTAGCTTTAAAATCATACGTTACAAAGGCGACTCAGTCTTGCTATTTTGTCTTATCGCTAAATTTGATTAATCAACCTGCAGCTTGCAGTTTTAACCAGGAAGATGATCCTTCACCAAACATCTGCTTCATCTGCCACACGGGGTAAAGACACAAAAATCTCTTTCTGTGCTGAATTTAAGCGAACTGGAGTTAATGTGGAGTTAACGCCAGGCCCCTCTCTCTCTCTCTCTCTCTCTCTCTCTCTCACACACACACACACACACACACAGCAGGACGAGGAAGAGAAACACAAGCCTGGTGAGTCTCAGGAACCCATCGAGTGCCAGGATGGTTTCAGGCTTTATTAAATCAAAGGTAAGCCCTTTTTCCCGCTCTCGGGCGATGGGATACGAGGAGGTGGAGAGCGGAAGAAGAGAAAGCACAGATAAGCCGCTGAAGCCGGGGATGCCCGCTGGCTTGATGTTTAAACATTTGAAAGAGAGAGAGAGAGAGAGAGAGAGAGAGAGAGAGAGAGAGAGAGAGAGAGAGGTGGAAAAAAAGAAAACGTGCCATGCGGCTCATTGCTCTGTGTTTTGGGCCTCGTTTTTCTCCTGATGTAAAGGAATTTGGCGATGTGTGCAAAATCATACAGAGAGAGAGAGAGAGGGAGAGAGAGAGAGAGAGAGAGAGAGATCTGAGGATAAACATCTCACGAGTGTAAGGAAGGTTCATCACCATTTTCATCTAAATTAAACTCAGTGCAAACGATGGCTGGATGAACAGAAGCCAAAACTGATATTTACATCTGGAAATGTTTCCCTCACGCCAGATGTGGTCGAGTTGCCGAGACCTGTTTGCCGTCCAGAGTACAGGAAGCTCAAAACATCGAGTTTTAGCTGAACAGTTTGTTTAAGTAACACTAGGCCTCATTTAACAATCTTTTAGTAAAGACGTGGGTTTTGTTCCACAGAGTTTTAAGGCCAGGGTTTAAAAAAATGAGAGAAATCAAGATTTCAACAATAAGTTGTAATATTTTGAGAAAAAAAAGTCATAATAATACTACGACGAGTAAAACGAGTGACGCTGGTGAAGGAGAAATCAGGCAAAGCTCTCGATGGTTACGTCCTGCACAGTGTCTTGTCGCTTGCTCTGACTTTATTTTCAAAATATCAGATTTCATAACTTTCTTTCTCAGAATATTATGATTTTCTTCTCCAAATCTTGATTTTGTTTTGAACACTTTCCCTTAAACGCCTTCGTAGTTTTCGGCTAAACGTGAATGTGTTCGTCAGTGATAATCAGCCATGAATTACCAGGCACATTCCCGACTTTTAGCCACATTTAGCCACGCCCACAAAACTCCATTAAA
>CM074960.1:1117125-1119625 GCA_037577455.1 Pangasius macronema | reverse complement strand
TTAATTCATAAAACTAACGTAAATAAAGATGTTTTTCAGTTTAAACGTCACCCGAAACTACCTCTTACTCACACACTATGCATTTCAAACTGCTGTACTGAGCCCAAGATAAAGCTGTGATCTGATTGGTTAATCTCTCTCTCACACACACACACACACACACAAACACACACACACACACACACACACACACACACACACACTGTTTACCGACTCATGCAATCCAAGATACAAAACGGACAGAAAATTATGGCTGAATATTATTTTAATCTCAAACTCTGCACACGTCGATTATTTGCTAGCTATTATAAAACACACACACACACTCACACACGCTCACACACACACACACACACACACACACTCACACACGCGCACACAGCTTTGGTTAAACAGATTAAAACCGGAAAAAAAGCGCTTCTCAGATAATGTGGAGGATAAACCCTGGAGCTCAGTGATTATTCGATTTGTGTTGTAAACCACAGACTTGACGCGTTCTCCCGTCCTCCCGTTCTCCGGAGAACCCTCAGTTATCCATGAGCGAGCGCTGGATGGCCTCCTGCACCATCGCGTCCTCGTCTGCGGTGTAATCCTGAAACACAGCGGCGAAACAAAAACGTTAGAAAGAAAAAATAAGTCTCAATCTGAGTAGCGATGACGGTCTAATCTCTGCATCAAAACTAGACCCCTCCCCCTTCTACCTTCATTAAAACGGAGGGTGCCAATACTTATGGACCAGGAGCGCAAAGGTGCGATTATTCAGTGAGGAGTTCCTGGGGTTCTCCTCTCTCTCCCTCCGTGAGAACCCTACAACAGACCGTTCCCTCTCAGGAAGGCTTACAAGAAGAACCCGTTCAGGAGAAGAACCCGTTCAGGAGAAGAACCCGTTCAGGAGAAGAACCCATTCGACATTTTCACACTGAACGTATTTGCCTGAAGGTTTCATCCAACGCGACTCACAGCTGAGACGAACAGTAATTATCCAATTAAAGAACCCTTGGAGAACCGTTCTCTCCATGGACCAGGAAGCTAAATGTTAAAATCACAGGTTCTAGATATTAAGAAGAAAATAATGAGCAATAATTTAGCAATAACATTTAATAAAAAGGTTCTTGGGTTGTCCCTCGGAGAGAACCCTCAAAGGTTCTACAGCAGAGCATTCCCCTATCAGAAAGGGTTCCACAGAGAACCTTCTTTGAAGAAGGTAAGAACCCTGAACTTATCCAGTGATTATATATGCTCTTTAAAAAGGGGTTCTTTAAGGGTTCATGGCTAAGTGTAGGTTCTAGCTTTGTGGGTTCTGCTTTCCAACAAAGGGTTCTACTGTCTGGGAACTCTCTCTGATAAAGATAAAGTTAAAAAAGATAAAGTTGTAGAACCTTTAAGGGTTCTCTCCCGAGGTCTCTGTGAAATTTCATCATGTTTTATGTCACTCAGAGTGAATAAAGGAATAAAAATGTGCCTCCATTTTGTGATTTCTTTTGTATTTTATATTAATTTATTTTAAAAAAATAACAAGAAAATGAAAATCTATCATATCAGTTACAACAAACTTCCAATAAATAAATAAAGAAACAAACAAACAAATAAATAAATGTCATTTAGATTTTTTTCATTAATAACAAAATCTTTAAAAGGAATAAAATGTACCTCCATTTTGTGATTTTATATTTATTTACTTATTTTTTCCCCCAATTCTTTACGTTATTTCTTTAGGCTCTGAAACGCTGATGTTATGAGCAGAACGTAAACATGAAAACAAAAGCGTCTCGGGGAATTCTCACAGCAGGTGTGTGTGTGTGTGTGTGTGTGTGTGTGTGTGTGTGTGTGTGTGTGTGTGAGACCAGACTCACCACAAACGTGTCGTAGGAGAAAGTGTGTCTTATCCGTAGATGCTGAAAGAAGTCTGAGCTCTTGTAGGACGGATCTCCCCACGGCATGGAGGCGCAGATCGGACACACCTGCAGCGGCACGGACGCACGTTTTTTTTTTTTTTTAAATGTAAAAATATACAGATTTTAACAGAATTCTTTTTAATGTGGCACGGATCCGTGATTTCAGCCGATTTTCTAATTCTACACGAGTGAGTCACGGCGCTGGAAAGCCACAAATCCAGTCGATTCCTCGGATCGATCCTGCAGCGCGTGTCCCGACGTTTCTTTAGTTCTACGCTCAAACTTCACTTCTTACGGTCGTAAGAACGTCGTATCGTGTCCTGTACGACCTCTCGGTTGACACGTGCAGAGACGTTACGGAGAAAAATAAAACGGGGAAGATCGTTACTGTCTCTGGTGAGGGCACGTAGCTGGTACATTAGCTCGCTTTGCTAATATAATCGTGAGAACAAATCTAGTGCGAAGCCGAGCACGTAACGCGCACATGCAGAGAAACGCTGTAGAGCAAAGACGCCTTCAGAAATAATAAAACTAAATGTTTCTACATTAATAAACCCTATAAAGAGCAGTAAACAGTAATAAATGCCCCAGAGTGAGTGTTTAAT
>CM074960.1:1099629-1115747 GCA_037577455.1 Pangasius macronema | reverse complement strand
CAGCGTTAGGTATCGGGTTACAGCGTTAGTTACTGGGTTACAGCGTTAGGTATCGGGTTACAGCGTTAGGTATCGGGGTTACAGCGTTAGGTATCGGGTTACAGCGTTAGTTATCGGGTTACAGTGTTAGTTACTGGGTTACAGTGTTAGTTATTGGGTTACAGTGTTAGTTACTGGGTTACAGTGTTAGTTATTGGGTTACAGTGTTAGTTACTGGGTTACAGTGTTAGTTACTGGGTTACAGTGTTAGTTATTGGGTTACAGTGTTTAGTTTCTGAAATACTCAGACCAGCTCATCTGGCACTAACATCCAGGCCACGGTTACAGCCACAGAGCTCACGTGTTTTCTTCACTCTGGCGTTTCTCCTCCAGTCTGCTGTGTCAGACAGCTACAGCTACAATAACTTCACCGGTGTCCAAATATTTATGGACCTGAGTGAATATCGCTTTTATTCAAGATATAAAAGGACAGTGACACAAGCCGGCTGGCACAAAATTACATTCTAAACTGGGGGTTTTAGCTTTATTTTATTTATTTTCACACTGTAATCCCTTTTTTAAAATCACTGTCTAGCAATGATCTTTTCATTTCTTCTCTGATCTTCATTTAAGTATTGGCACCCCTGCAACTTCACTAGTTCACTCTATGGAAGTTTTATTTTTAAATCTGCATTTTACTTCTTGTGTCTTTCACGTCAGCACCTGAGAACCTTTACAGAAACTCCTCCGTCTTTCATGTGTAGAGTTATGTGATATCAAAGTGACACACACACACACACACACACACACACACACACACACACACACACACACACCTCTTGCCCACAGCCCCTGCACGGTTTGGCTGTAGTGTGGATTAAAGCCTCCAGATCGATGGCTTTTCCCCATTTGTCCAAAGCGGCTCTGCACACAGCACACACCGGCTTCTTGGGTCGCAAACACTCCTGAAGGCAACTGTGGCAGAATCTGCTCATAAAAACACACACCCAGGAATTACGCTTAGAAACGATCCTGACATCAGGAGAGCAACTCTGTGTCTTCAGACCACATAAACATACTTACAGAAAGAAAATCAAAAGGATTAACATCGTCAGAAAATGAAGAATATTCACGAATAATTTGATTCAAACTGGAAATGTTTGGATAGAGTGGCTAACTTTTACACTTCTACTTTAGAGATAGAAAACCAGAGAATAGTGAATATACAGTGTGTCCCAAAAGGCTCAAAAGTAGATTAAAAGTTGCATTTTGCTAAAAAGTGTTAATTTCCCCACTGTGTATGGAGACGTTTGAGACTCCCTGTACAGAAAGAAATACACAGAACAAGAAATAAAGGAGAAAAAAACAGATAGTGTCTGAGGACTTGACCTAACAACATGCCTTTCTCCAGGGAGGTTACTATCCCTTCAAGGAAAATAAAACTGAAAGTGAAGCCTGGTGTTTTTCTTTTCTAAATACCGAGCTTATTTTTAACCACAAATGCTGATTTAGGATCAAAACAAAGTGTATTCATTAAATAATCTCCCACGATCTCTAATCTTCTCTTTTCACAAGACAAAGGATTAAATTAGGGAAAATTCCAAACAACTTCGGAGTCGACTCCGGATCCGATTCCAAGTACTGCGAGTCGACTCCGCAAAATAATCACATGTTAAATGAGGATTACAAAGTTCGTGTGAAAATGAGGATCTTGTAAACGTAAAAGAAAGTACAGCACATCACAATATCCTTCTGCTTACGTCTGAGCCGCGAATGAGAGCAAGGAATCGAATTCAAAATTGAATCTTTGGATTCGAAGCTTCGGAGTCGACTCTTTGTTTACAATAGCTAGTCATGGAAGAATCGACTCATTTTACAGCTGACTCACAGACTTAACAGCGCTTTAATAGCAAAACCCATGCAAAAGAGGTGTTAGATTCAGACTTACGTGTGTCCACACTCTGTGGTCATCGGTGAGTCAAATATTTCGAGACACACCGGACAGACAAACTCACTCAGGTCCCTGTCTCCACCGCCACCGAGGCTTTTAGCAGCTCGCTGACTTCCACCAAAGCTGCCCAACATCGCCATGATTTCCTTGTGTGTGTGTGTGTGTGTGTGTGTGTGAGTGTGAGTGAGGGGGGATTTTGCTTTGCCGGATGATAGAGAGAGGTAGGCAGACAGCGGTGTGTGTGTGTGTGTGTGTTATCTCACTCCCTTGCTGAACCTATAAAGAAAGTAAAACGTGTCACTATTTAATTAAGTTGTTTTTTTTTTATTAAAAGCTTAAAACAACTCGAGAGACATTTTATCTCGTGCATAAACAAGCTTTCAAGACCAAACAAGATTAAATTACTAGCCGACGTTACTGAAACAAGCTAAATATAACAAAAACAACACGGCTATCGCGATAAAACAGACTGGAAAATGTCATACCTTAATTTCACAACATCCAAAGTATAGTTTGAAGATGTGTTAATAAGTAAAGTATAAAAAAAACACAACGAGTTAGCTAAACTAGCTCACCTTTTCAGCGAAGCACAAAGTTGACAATTCTCTTCCTGTTTGGTGACGTTACACTTAGACTGCCCATTGGTTCAGACATCTTGGAAGGGGACACGTCAAGCGAGGGGCCATATTGGAAGGGGCGACTTTAATAGGTAGGATCATTGGGTTGAATTGAATTTGAAGAGACAACTCAGATTTTGGGGGAAAATTCCACATCACCGACACCTCTAAACAAAGGTAAACCCTCTGACAATCTGAATATTTCATTTCATGAAGCATTTCATGCAGAAGTATTATTGTTGATTTCTGTTACATGAAATAAAATAGAACTGTCTTGTGTCTTCTCTATTGTCATTACTTGTTTTATGATATGATTGTAGTTATTTTAAACTGTAGTAAATGTGCAGGCGTCAATAGCAGTTAAACACTGCTGCCTTGCTTGTATTTTCATGAATTAATCGAAATCAGTCGGAACAAATACAATCATATTTAATCACATTCACATCACCTGCAATGCGAATAAATACATTTCGTGAAAATCGGTTAAACATAATGCAAGTTATAACCGATTTTGTATTGGCATATGATTAAATCTGCCCCCTCCAACATGGCGGACGCGTGACGTACCTCTATAGTGAGTTCCGCACATGCGCAAATGGCGAGGGAGACCTTCGCGCGCATGTGCAGATAGGTGAAGGGGGGGGGTTTCCGTCGGAACGTTAAAGGTAAGGGCTTCATATCTTGTTGATGGCGTCTAAAAAAAATAACAGCAGGTCCGTATTTTTAGGTTAATATGGAACTGTACTTTAATTTGATGCGTGTTGAAAACTTGTTTGTTTAATTCCTTTAACCGACTGAACGCTGGTTAATCAGTGTGTTTAAGACAGGATGCTTCAGCTGGCTAGTTTGCTTCAATGCTAAGAAGCTAACAAGCTACAGAGTTGGGCGTCTCTAAAGCGTTCTTTTTTCCCTATCCGAATTCTGGCTAGCCCCGCCTACCTCGCGATGATTGGTTAGGTCTAAATCCTTCGCGAATGGGTTAGTGAAGTGTTAGCCAATCAGGATGTAGGAGGCGGGATATGTAGGTGTCAATCTTTTTCGGAATACGGGTGTAGAGAAAAATAACGCTAACGCAAAGGGGGCCTGATATTGCGGAGCTAAGCTAGTTAGCTTGCTGCATTACAAAACAGCTTAGAAAAGAGATCGCGTAAATTAAAAAACATCAAAGGATAAAAATATAAACAGATGAAAGTTTGGAAACACGGAGTCACACGGTATGGGACTGCGTTTTGATGCTAATAATATAATATAATAATAATATAATAATAATATGCTAATGCTTTAATCAGTAATGCTAATATTATTTTACAGACAGGAAGATTGCTGGCTTTCCGTTTAACGCGACGCATTAGGTTTATTATTGTTTAAAACATTCAGATGTACGTGCTGTGATGTAAGGAGAGGTGGCTGTGATGAGTAAACATGGTGTTTGTGAGGATTTAAAGCAGCGTTCGGAGAGAATGAGGCAGAAATAAGCGTCAGAAATGGAGGCAGAATGAAGTCCATCACTGCAATGGCCGTCTTTAATGAGCCGCTGGAGTCCGTTCAGCTTCAGCAGGAGAACAGAATCAGCTGATGAGCCGATGATTAATCCTCCTGGATCAGGAGTGTGTGTGTGTGTGTTCCCCGAGTGTGTGTTCCCCGGGTGTGTGTTCCCCGAGTGTGTGTTCCCCGAGTGTGAGCTGGGGCCATGTCTGTGGGAAAGGCTGAGCAACATACACCCCTGTCTCATTTATATATCAGTATCAATATAAATATCAACATCACTGTAAATATCACTAGAAATGTCAGTATACATGCTAATCTAAATATCAATATAAATACAAATATAAATATCAGTATAAATATTAATATAAATATCAATATCATTGTAAATATCAGTATAAATATTAATATAAATATCAGTATAAATATAAAAAGTAATTCTTATTCTATATAAATAAATCAGTTCTTATTTCTATAAATTCACACACAATGTTTTTTTAAATCACTAGAAATAACGATGCGAAAAGAAGATATCAATACTGTGATAAATTACGTCTCTATACACTTTCTATAATTTTTAAAAAATATTATTTTAAAAATACATTTAATTACAAGCTAATAAACATCATTAATATCAATAAATGACACCAAAATATACGCTTTATTTATTTGTTTTTGTTTGTTTACATTTTTAAAAAAATTAATTATAAGCTGACTAGAGACAAGTTATTAGGTGCTAAAATCTTTCAAATATTTTTTTTTTTTTTTACATTTTTTTATATTTTTAAAATATTTAAGTATTACAATTTGTGATGTAATCTTTAAAACTGAAAATCTTAAAAATCTACATTTATTCTTTTAGCAGACGATTTTTTTAATCCAAAGCGCCCAAAAATATCAAAAAATTTTGGCAGGTTTTTTCCATTTTTGTTAAAAAACAAAAATAAAAAAAATTAGAGAGAGATTTTATATAATTGTATATAAATAATTTATTTATTGGTGTTTACATTAAGCTCGAGTAGAACTGAACAATATGACTTTATTTTTATTATAAAACTATTTTTGTTTGTAATAATAAATAATTACAAACTCTAGAAGGAGCCGCATTATATATACAGTCTATATTTTAATAGAGATAATATAATGGTTAATAAGCGTTATAAAGGTGTTATAAACTTGTTATAAAGGTGTTATAAAGGTGTTATTACTAGCTGATCGGCTGTAAACATGTCGGTCCTGAGAGACTGCAGCGACGCCTCTTCTTTCTTCATTAACAGCTTTTCGTTTTGTGCTTTTCAGCCGTCGATCTTCACACACCCACACACACCCCAAGAACCCTGACCTGGAACCCCCTGCAGCTGGAAGAACTTCAGAGGAACCCTCCGAGGACTTTGCACTCGGTCCTTCACCCACTTCCTGTTCCGCTTCCTTCAGGGAATTTCAGCAGGGACTCCAGGCGGAGCTCCAGGACGGATTAAACCTCCTCGCTTTACTCGGAGAAATGTCAAAGCTCTTTTTTAAATAAAGGGAAACGTGGAAGGAAGGAAGGAAGGAAGGAAGGAAGGAAGGAGGTTTAGCGAAGAACGACGACAATGATGTAATCCGTCCCATGTTTACGTGAACGCTACGTGTTTGTTTTGCTGTGATTTTTTTTTTTTTTTAAAAACTGCTGCTCTTCTTCTTTTTTTTTTTTTTTGCGTGCGTTCTCCACTCGCGCGAGTTACACCTGGATAAACCAATCAGAATGCAGCTTGATTAAACGCTCTATATGCGTGCGTGAACAATGGCGATGGTGAAAACGCACAAGCAGGAAATGATCAAATCCTCCGGAGCTACTTCCTGTCCGACTCCGTCACGTGTCTCCTTACGATTTTAAATCTGCGAGCGCGTATCCGCGAGCTTCGTATCCTCCTGACATGCACAGATGGGACGCTTCGCCGTGTTCGTTTGCCGTCCCAGTGGAACTGAACCTTCACCTAACTTCTTAGCCAATCAGAATAAGGGCTCATGAATATGCATGAGTGCGCGCGCACCACCGTGTGAAACCCGCAGCCCAGTGATGGATGCCAAGCTTCGAGACGATCTGTTCCGGAGGTACGTGGCGTTCCTGGAGAAGCGGCTCGAAGAAGGAGTGGGCGGAGCTCAGGGAAACGCCAGGGAGGAAGCCCTCGTCTCCACGGCGACCGCCCTGCTAGGGGCGTGCGAGGCGGAGGCGGGGCAGCGGTTTCGCACGATCCGCTTCTACGACATCGTCGAGAATTCACTAAGAATGCTGAGGGGCGCCAACCTGCACGCGCTGGAGAACGCCTTCGCCACGCTGGAGACCGTCTGCACCAACCTGCTGCTCTTCCCCTGGAAGAAAGAGTTCCGCTGCATTAAGGTGCGTGTGTGTGTGTGTGTGTGTGTGTGTGTGTGTGTGTGTGTGCGCGTGTGCGCGTGTGTGTGTGTGGGTGTGTGTGGGGTTGCTTTAGTAACGTGGCTCAGGATTTAAAAGTGTTTTATTCCTTTAACACTACAGCGATTTGTCAACAGTTCAAAATTTTATAAAAAGAACGTCACTTTTTATCCGTTTATAGTTACGCTGTAGTTCCTGTTCTCACTTACGTTATAGCAGCTATCATTTGTTTTTATAATTTTCTCTCTCTTGAAGTCTTGGAGTTAACGAGACTGTTATTGTCGTGTTACCGAGAAACCGTAAACTCTCAAGCTTCACCCCTGACACTGGAGACTCCTTCCATAAATCTTTAAACAAGCACGTCACTAACGTCACAGAAAACCTTAACGATCACGTGCTGCCTTCGTAGAACGTTTTGGTTTCTGACATCTGATTGGCTGAGCTGTGGCGGCTCTAAATTCTTAGTAAAAAAATTCTCCATAACTCCAAAGCCGTCGTTCTGTCAGCGGAACCCGATCCTTTTCGTCGCTTAGCAACCGAAGCTCACTGTTAACGGACTCCAGTGTGTAGCGGATGAATAGTTTATTAATACGGCGAATGTCATCAATAATGAATGAAACGATTATTTTTGAACGTCGTCGTATTTTATTACGTGCGAGTTGGCGAGCGTTAGAGATCAGTGAGACGTGGCGTTTGGTGAACCTGCTGACGTTTGATGAACCTGCTGACGTTGTGTGAACCTGCTGACGTTGTGTGTTCTGCCCTCAGACGTTCACCGGGCCGTACGTGTACCAGCTCCAGTCGGCCATCTGCGACTCCGATCTCCGCGCCGTCCTGCGCTCCATGGGCTACACCCGGGATCAGGATCTGCAGTACGTGATCAGAGAGCAGCACGTCGGCGCCGCCGCCCATCACCTCCGCCAGCTGGCGTTCGAGCTGCTCCTGGCGCAGGCCGAGTGCCGCCTGCTGAGGGAGCGCGGAGGGGGCGTGGCCGAGCTGGAGGCCGTGGAGGCGCGCAGGAGCTCCGGCGACGACGTCACACGCTTATCGGCGCGCCAGTCCGACCCCGACCGCGTCCACCTGAGGCGCAGCGGGCGCCCTTCCAAATCCGTAGACGTGACGGACAGCGCCGGTCACTGGCACCAAGCCAACAAGCCCGTCCTCAAGACGTCACTCAGCCTCCGCAAAGAACCGCTGTTCGTAGACGCCGAAGAGGACCTGAAAGACGAGATAATCCGCCCCGTCGGGGATTATTACCCCTCCCAGCCGACCGAGCCGTACCCGTACCACCTCTCCTCGCTCGACGAGATCGACCTGTACACGGAGCGAGGGATGAGCGGCCGTCACACGCCTTCCAGGACGCCCGGCAGGGAATCGTGGGAATCCTGGGCGCCGAAGAGTCACGGGTTAAAGTGTCAGGGCTGCGGCTTGAGCTCGCCGACGCTCTCTTCCTGCCAGAGGTGCGACGCCATCCTGTGCCCGACGTGCCACGGCTCGGACCCGTCTCCCTGCTGCGGCATTCCCGACTTCCCTAAAAACTCCTCGCGCCCTCTGGACGGCTACGTTCCCGTCAAGGAGAAGCTCTCTGTCTATTCCAGCTCACACCCGCACACCCACACTACTCACGCTCACACACACACTCACACTCTCACACACACACACCCGCTCTCGCACCCTCATTCCCACTCGCCTCTTCTGGACAAGCCCGCGATCGGCACCAAGCTGTTCCCGAGCAAGCCGTCCTCGGCGGGAGCGTCGGCGTCCGGAGCCGGAGGATCGCGCTGCGGCTTCTGCAACAAGCCGGGAGCCTCGCACACGTGCGTGAATTGTTCCAAGGTGTCGTGCGACACGTGCACGGGCCTTTACATGGGCGACACGTGCACGCGCAAGAGCACGCACCACAATTTCGTACCCAACCACCAGCTCAACTACAAATCCAGCACCATTTCTCACCTGGTGTATCGATAAATAACCGAGCGCTAGCTTTCTCCTCTCTCTCCCCTCTTTATCCTTCGCTCTTTCGGCTCTCGGTTTTAATTCTCCGTCCCCTCATCGCCCGTCACGCGCTCTCATCGTTCTTCCCGCTCCTTTACCTTTACTCTTTACTCGCCTGCCTCGACTTTCGTGATTGTAGAGAACGAGAAGAACAAAGCGGACGCCGGAAAAAACAAAACAAACAAAAAAAAAACAAGAACAACAACAAAAAACAGGACAGTGACGTGACATATGCAACGTGCGTCGTGACAACAAATACGCAAAAGACGACAAATTTCCTCGCTGTGGAAATGAGAAGAAGCTTGAACAAACCTGAACAAATAGGGAAGACACACACACACACACACACACACACGAGAAAAAAAACACTGGAAATTCAGTAGTATATATTTTGAATCTTTATTCTATAGATGTATGTGAGACTCTGGAACGGTTCCGCCGTCGGGAAATGTCGGTCCGGATGAGAAATATTTCAGTCCCAAATGCTGCTGTGAAATAAATCAGGTGGAGAAAGTCGACGCCCCGATCACATTGATTGTGTTGGAGTGAAGCTGTACGGCTTGTTTTTGTTTTTGTTTGTTTGTTTTTTAATATATATATATAAAGCTTTGTATGCTAGCGCAAGACATTCACGGTTTACGCCGCGTCGCTGTTTAAAGCTCCAGCGCAGATTTCACGTGGATTCCTCGTCACGTGGATTATATCAGCGTGCGCTCGCGTAAAGCTTTTCTGCCGGTTAGGGCTGGGCGATTAGAACCACAACATCACACCGACGATATTTTACAGGTTCAGACTAGAGACGAAAAGTGTTTTACATTACACATGATAAAAAAAATATATATAAATATAATAAAATCAATCGTAAAAAAAAAAACAACGTAAAGCTCTTTATATGTGAACAATTCCAGGGCAAATTCCAACATTTTCCATCCTTACGGCATTCCGATATTTTCTCTGATATCCGATCCGCCGTCTTTTCCTGGTATTGATACCAATACAGTACCAATCCTGACTTTATCAGTTCAGCTTCACGTTTAAGTTATAAAACGGTATCACGGCACTCAGGAGATCTCCGAGCAGAGCGCCGTGACACAATTCATCACGATATCGATATCGTATCGTCGATCACCCGGACTGACTTCCAGAAAGATCAGCATTTCCCAAAAGCGCTTTTTTCCCCCCAACGTCCTCATCACCTTCATCTGCATTCCTGAGGTTAATAAGATGAAGAGCTAGCCGATACTAGCTGCGACTGGGAAATGAAACGGTAGAAACGCTCGTATTCCTGCCTTGTTTTTTTTTTTCTTGTTTTTCCGCCCATCGATTCCGGATGATTTAAATTCCCGAAAGCTTGGGAAAATGTTTCCAAACGGTCTGATCTTTAGTAGAGCGTAAGATGGCCGTATGAACAGATCGGATTTTGGCGCCTGGATGGATCTTAGCGAACGCTTCCTCCGCTCTTTTGTTACTCCTTCCTTTTGTTTTCTATCACCAGAAACAGATTTTGTTTACACTGGCACACAGGAAACAGGTTTCTTTTTTTTTTTTTTTTTCCTCATCAGCTTGATCGAAGACAGGAACGCCAAACAAATACATTACCAAAACAAAAAAAAAAGCATGATCTGAAAAGAAATGGCACCCCGACTGTTCCCAGGAGTCTCGTATCTTACACTCTGTGGCCAAAAGTTTGTGCACCCCTGACCATCTCTCACACACACGTGTTCTTGTTGAACGTCTCGTTATTTGCTGTTATAATGAGCTCCACTCTTCTGCGAAGGCTTTCCACTAGACTTTAGAGCGAGGCTGTGGGATTTGTTTCTCATTCAGTTCAGCTACAAGAGCATTAGTGAGGTCAGGCACTGGGGTTGGGTAAGGAGTCTCCAGTTCCAGTTCATCCCGAAGGTGTTCAGTTAGGTTGAGGTCAGGGCTCTGTGCAGGATGCTCGAGTTCTTCCACTCCGACCTTCACACACCATGTCTTCATGGAGCTCGCTCTGTGCACAGCGGCATCGTCATGCTGGAGCAGTTCCACTGAAGGGAAACTGTAAAGCTACAGCGTACATATAACTGTGTTCTTCAAACGTTGTGGCAGCAGTCTGGGGAAGAACCTCACATGGGTGTGTGATGGTCAGGGGTGCACAAACTTTTGCCCTCACGGTGTATTTATACGCAGTTCACAAAGCTAGCATTAAGCTATAGCGTGCAGAGGCTAGCCTAGAGATGAGAATATACACAGTCACATCATCAGTTAAATGGCGCTAACGTCATTCTCTCGCTTTCATCCTCGTCTAATGCAACGATGTCGCCCCCGATCTGTTCATCCCAACATCTGGAAGAGAAAGAAAGACAAAATATAGAATATCGGTAGCAAAATATTTTCCATTCAACACGCTGACGTTCGACGTCACTCCGCATTTGTCTTCAGACTTCAGAAAGTCCACTGTGACAAAAAAAAGGAAAAAGAAAAGAAAGAAGAAATCTTTTTTTAAAAGCAACAGCATTCCGCCCACCTTTCTCTGTGTGTGTGTGTGTGTGTGTGTGTGTGTGTGTGTGTGTGTGTGTGAGAGAGAGAGAGAGAGAGCAGTATAATGTTGTGCCAGTAAACCTCCTCTTATTAAACACTGAATTATAAACACAGTGAAGAAACTTTATTTAAATTCTGCGAAGAACGAGATGATCTCCGCTGTCAGTCCTGACACTAGAAGCTTGTAAGATGTTCATTAAAACATAAAAAGCTTTTGGGACGCTGTTGATTGATTGATAAAGTCATTAAAATAGAGTATAGCCTAAATTCGGAATATTGATCATTAACCTGAGTCCAGCGTTTCAGGCGCTAGGATTAGAAACGTCTCCGTCTCCGATCGGTGGCGCTGCGGGTCCGGAGTAAAACTATCAGTAAAATTATTGTTAAAAACGATTTCCTCGTGTGCCAGAAGATCGCTTATGAACTACGACTACTACAGTGAGAAAGTGGTGAATAAATGAATCGTTGAATAATCAAAGCAGATAACCGCTGAAGTGTGTGAAAGCGTCTCACGTTTTTCTTTCTGCGCAGCGATGGAGTCAGTGTGATTGGGGTGAAGCTCGTCTCCGACAGGTCCACGATCGAGCGTCTTCTCCTCGCTCCGGTGATACAGCTGAGCCGATGACGCTCGAGCCGTCTGAACTGGTTTAGAGCTTGTGCGCATTTCTTCTACACACTCACACACACACTTACACCTCCTCTTTTATTTTCCCTTTTTTTTCTTTTCCCCATAATAATCATGCGCTAATGCTGCGTTCACACGTTCACGGATAATTCAGTGTTTGTTTTTTTCCCCCTAACGATGATCCAGTCCCTGAAACTCTCAATCCTTCAGTCAGAAGTTTCATTTTTTAAGTTTTATTTCTTACCAGATGTTTATATATATATATATATATATATATATACTTCTGAAACATCCAACATCTCAAAAACGACCAAAATATCATATCATCTGACCATCTGCTTCCAGATAGAGCCTGTAATTTTTTATCAAAAAATGACAAATACCGGCGATATCTCAAAAAAAAAAAAAAGTACCTGATTAAAAGAAAAAGAAAACTAAAGCATGAACTGATATTTTATTTTCTAAATGTATGGTAATATATCGAGTGCTTTTTTTTTTTAAAAAAGCATGTGTCTAAAATCTGTTTCTCAGTTTCACCCAAATAATGATGATGATTGTGATTTTTTTTGTTTTTGTTTTAAAAACATCGTTAACGTGTGAACGCAGCATTAAGGCCGTCAGGAAGTCCATCTCCGCCCTGAAGTTGTTCGTTCGACGCCCTGACGAAGTTTTGTAAATATTTATCATCGGTCTGACTAGCAAAGCTAATCGCTTATTTAAAATTGTGTTTATATATATATATACGCTTCCCCGCGTGTCTCTGTCTCCAAAACGCAACACTAATCCCACCGTCGGAACGATACGTTTTTCATTTTTCAAATCAAATCATGTTTATTTACTATTCGGTTAAAACTCGACTCCAGAAATTACGCCAGCACGAGTTACAGATTTTTATTTTTTTTGGAAGATGCTAATCATGGTTGCGTTTAAGCTAAAAAGGGGCGGAGTTCTTCTAAATTCTTTCATCCGAATGCGGATAAAACCTCACACTCGCGCTCATTTTTACACCATCGTTAAACGTGTAGGTTTTTACGTGTAGATCATGCGTGTTAAAAAAAAAAAAAAAGCGAATAAACGTGAACAATCACCAGCCCCGATCCAGATCACAACCCAGAGCAATGTGAATAAAACAGAGCCAGCCGAATAATCACACGTGACTGTTTATATACCGGGAAAAAAGGCGCTTGATCGTGATCCCAAATCGTTGATCTGTTGGATGAACAACACTTTATTAAAACATTATAAATAAAATTGTTGCTTCTAATCGGTTCATATCTTTTGAACTCGTATCTTATTCTGTCTTTCACCTCGATTGTAGCCGATCAGCCAGGACTGAATCCTCGCGAACAGCGTCCGGTTCAGTGTCGTGCGAAGACTAGATCCTTTTAACTACACGTACACAAAATGGCTGCCGCTCGTACACAAAATGGCTGCCGGACGTCTCCTGCGCTCGCGTCCTCAGAAATGAACTGTGCACCAGACGTACAGTGAGAGAACTCGAGGATTTCAGTTCGGGTTGATTTAACGCCGCCTACGCTGTTGATGCTGCCTCTGTGTTTAAACGATAGACGATAAAGTCGCCTCCTTCACTACTGCCATGTTCATTGTTCCGAAAGCGCACGCGCGAGTCCGTCCGAGCCGCCGAACGCCTCCACGAAGCCGATCGCAGGATTATTTAAACACGCAGATTAACGCTCTGATCCGTTGTTCACGGAAACTCGGGAAACACGCGATCTCGGACACGGACAAACGTGCAGCGGGATAGTCATCCAGCATCCACCCCGAGACGTGTGAAGCCAACCTCGGCATCTTTTCCCACACTCGGAGGAACGCGCTATCTGCCCTCTTCCACATACACTGAGCTCACAGATGCTCTGATTGGCCAGCGTCACTGTGATTGACACGCATGGCCAAATTTCCCCCGAGTCCAGCCCATTTTTACCAAGAGCGAAGATGAACAGGACATTACCTTCGCCGATCACACACGTAGATCTTCTTGAGATGTTCTTTAGATGTTTATATGACCTTCCTCAGGGCGTCCGCGTTATTCCGAGCAGAAGAACGCGTTTAGATTGGAATTCTGGGGGTAGAAAAAAAAAAAAGACTCAGAACTTTCACACAGACCCAAGTACAGTGGCTTGCAGCGTAAATGGTTTGCTAGCTGCTTTAACCTCGGAACTCCAGCACCAACGTTTGGACCGATCACGCCGGTTCTGAGGTCTGTCATCGTGGACGAGTTTAAGAGAACTTTCCACGAGTCTCGCTCGAGAAATGATTCCGTTCACTTACCGAGAGGAACCGTGATGTTAGTGAGGTTTCTTTCCGCTCTCAGGACGTGTCACACCACCAACCATCTAACTACAGAGTCGATCTAAGATTTATTTATTATTATTTCAATCCAAGCTGAGTTTTACTGAATTAACCACTTAACCAGTGCGTCATCTAACAGTGATTCGTATCTGCTGATCGTCGGCCATGATGGATTCACCAGCACTAATGTTCAACACTTCTCCTTTTTTTTTTTTTTTTTCTTTTTCTCCACACACTCATTTCTCCATTTTCATTTATGCTGCCATTTTGGAAATTAAAATGAATCTCAAGCTGAGTTTGTATTATTGAAGCTACAGCATTAAAATGTTGAAAATGCAATTCTGATTTTTTATTTTTTATTTTTTAATGTTTACATTTCAGCTGGATTAAGAGCTAAACTTCTACTCACCATCTTTGTTGAGTCACTGAAATGGTTCTCGAGATGGTCTCTCTGGGGGAAGGAAAAAAAAACGCTTAAAGGTTCTAGGTAGAACCCTACTCCGGGGGAGTTCTCTCTCGGAAAAGAAAACTAGAACTGTTAACCGTGTAAAGAACCCGTGAGGAACCGTTCTCTCTGACACACACACACACACACACACACACACAGTCAGATCTCCTGTTTGTGTTACTGTAAGGAGGAACCCGAGGCGTATAGAAATGACTTCAATATATATATATAAAGAATATAAATGATTAAAAAAAGCGATGATTTTATAAAATAATTTCAAAAATAAAATTCTGTCCAAAAAAATGACCTCATTTCCTGTTTGAGAATTTTGCTTTCATCTGTCTGTAATGACGTGTTCTTCATATTTTGGTTAGTAGAACCCATGAAAGTTCAGTGTAGAGCACTACAGCCGAGTGTTTACATACAGAACAGGCTGCAAGAACCTTTCTAGGAATTATTTAAGTAACTAAGAACCCTCGAAGAACCCCTTTGTTCTAAGAGACAACAGTTCCCCAGCTAGGGTACTAGAATACTTCCAGTACCCAAGTATGCACTCTTTGAAATGGGTTCCTCAATGGGTATAGTTTGGAATCCTTTATGAAAGGGGAGTACTGTGTTTCAGGGTTCCACATAGAACCTTTAACAATTCTCACAAAGGGACAGTCAAAGAACCATTAAGGGTTCTAGATTTGATCTTTTTTCTTCTAAGTATGGAGTAAATCGAGTACTTTCCACCGCAGGGTTGGAATGTAAAACACCACCCTTAAGGATTTGTCGGTTATCTTTCTTAAAGAACCCTAAATGGTTCTATGTAGAACTGTACAACAAAGTGTTTTCCTGTCAGAAGGGTGCTCCAAGTAGAACAGGAAGCCATGAGCCCTTAATTCTCCAATAAACCCTTAAAGAACCCTCATTTTTTTATATAATCCCAGAGGTGGAAAGTTCTCCAGTTACTACACGCTTAGCAAAAGTCCATTCTAGAGCCCCTGTGGGTTCTTCTGTTGGGTTCTACCATACAAAACAGTGTTTCCATGTAATAAAGGGATCCAGAACCCTTTTAGGAGGATAAGGATCCTTTTATTATCTAATGAACCCATAAAGAACCCTTCATGAAACTTTTTGATGATAGGGGGAAAAAAAGATCAAATCTAGAACCCCTAATGATTCCTCTTGGAAATCCCTTAGAGGTTCTGTGTATGACCTTAGAACAGATTGTTTCTGTCATTAAAATTTTAAATCTAGAACCCTTTAACTATACCAGGAACCTTTTTTTTAGCGTGTATACCCAAGTCTGTAATTTTAGAGCAGGGTTCTGTTAGGATTCTTAGCTTCTAAAGGGGTTCTACAGGGAACCCTTTCTGATAAGGGGTTTGTAGGGGTAACTGCAGAACCCTTAAGGGTTCTTGTGAGGGAATGTTTAAATATTTTATGTGGAATCCTACAGACTGTTTGATAAAAGGTTCCAAACTAGAACCTTTTTTAGGAAGATAAGAACCCTTAACTATTACCAAGAACCTTTTTTTTCTAAGAGTGTGTACATACTGTAAGTATAAGTTTAGGAGAGTTATACACTCTTAGAAAAAATAAGTCTTGTTAAAGGGTTCTTAGCTTCTTAAAGAGTTCTTTGTTGTAGGGTGGGTTCTACATAGACCTTCAAGGGCCCAAATATTTACACTGATCAGCCATAACATTAAAACCACCTGAGTAATATCGTGTAGATCCTCCTTGTGCTGTCAAAGCAGCTCTGACTCTTCGAGGCCTGGACTCCACAAGACCTCTGAAGGTGTGTG
>CM074960.1:1062888-1079763 GCA_037577455.1 Pangasius macronema | reverse complement strand
TGTTGTTCTTTCTCTACTCAGCTCTCCGTGGCTGTATGCATAGGCTTCCTGGTAGCATGGAGTCCGTACGCTGCCGTGTCCATGTGGGCGGCCTTTGTGAATCCGGACGCAGTTCCTCCGATAGCATTTGCCACAGCGGCTGTGTTTGCCAAATCCTCCACCCTTTATGACCCCCTGATCTACCTGGGCTTCAAGCCCAACTTCCGCAGGTCTCTCCGCAGACGGACGCTGTGCTCGTGCCTGTGCCGGCCGGAGACGGTGCGGAAAAACGCAGACAAGGAAAATTGCCTTTCCACTCACAACTCCAGTGGACCTCACAAAAGCCACCGAACTTGTAGGTACTGCCTGGACCACACTTCTGGTCACTGCTTGGACATCATGCCCCACAGGACGGTCCGGATCCTGGCCGGCTGCACGCACAGCGAGGTAGCGGTCAGTCAGCTATCTAATGAGATGCAGAGTGACTTCCTATAGATCCATCCAGAATACTTCCTTTGTGTTGCCACACAAACAGGAAGCAACGCGCCTCAAATTTACTGCCAAATAGCGTGAAGAAGAACCTTGGAGGAACCTTGGACAGGATCTTTGTGCTTGTTGTTCTGTGACTATTCCAAGGCTCAGTTTCTGGCCAACAAGCTGCTGTTTAAATACGTCCACGTATTCCTAACTTGCGTCTAGAACCAGTGAACGATCTGTTATAAACATGGCAGAGGAGGAGTTGAAGGATGTAATGAAATCTTCTTTTAACAACCTTTTCTTAATCAAGCCTCAAATCAAAGTTCTAAGTTTAATATTCTTGTGCAATGTGAATTTTAATGTTAATGATGATGTTTACGTCATGTGACCCTGAACGTTACGTAAATGATATATGTCCCAAAACTAAACACAACTACGGTAAGAGGACATAAGTTTCTACGACTAAATGCCCCAGTTTGACGATAAATCAGGACGTGAACTTGATCTTCATTCAGACTGTTAATTGAGTTACAATCGAAGTAGTGTCTGTCGATGCCACGCAGCATCGAGCATCGCGTAATTTCGATGCAAGTGTGACGCGCGATCTCGGGTTTTTTTCCTCAGATCAGAGTCGTCTATCTCGACTGTTCATATTCATAACCGCAAATGACAGACACAGGAAAGAAACAAACTAATTATTATCTAACACAAACCAGCTGGACACAATCAGGTGACACACAAATGACAAAACAGGAAGTGAAAACAGATAACGTCATGATAAGATTCGTAACGTGTATCCGAGCTAGGATCGCACATGAAATTAGCTCAGGCCTGATTTTGATTTTTGTTTCCGTACAGTTCTGGAAAAAAAATCAGATCTGTGTCACTTTAACCTGGTAATGTGAACGGATCCTAAATAACTGCAGATGGAGCACAGTCTAACAGGATTGCAGGATCTCACTTAAGTCAATTTTATCGAATTAATCGTAGAATCAAGAAAATCTGAAGGTTTATGATAAAGTGGTAAGCAAAATATATGGCTGATACGCACTGATCAGCCCTAACATTAAACCCACTGACAGGTGAAGTGAATAACGCTGATTATCTCGCTACAGTGGCATCTGATAAGGGGGGATTATTAGGCAGCAAGTGAACAGTCAGATCTTGAAGTTGATGTTGGAAGCAGGAAAAATGGGCAAGTGTGAGGATCTGAGTGACTTTGACAAGAGCCAGATTGTGATGTCTAGACGACTGGGTCAGATCTTCTCCAGAACAGCAGGTGTTGTGGGGTGTTCCTGGTGTGCAGGGGTTAGTACCTACCAAAAGTGGTCCAAGGAAGGACGACCGGTGACCCGGCGACAGGGGCATGGACGCCCGAGGCTCACTGATGCGCGCAGGGAGCGAAGACCCGTCCGGTCCGATCCCACAGAAGAGCTACTGCAGCACGAACTGCTGATAAAGTTAAAGCTGCTCTGAGAGAAAGGAGTCAGAACACACAGTGCAGCGCAGTTTGCTGCGTGTGGAGCTGCGTAGCTGCAGAGCGGTCAGAGCGCCCATGCTGTACCTGTCCTCCACCCAAAGCTCCTACAATGGACACGTGAGCATCAGAGCTGGACCATGTGACCGTGGTGGTTTTAATGTTATGGCTGATCAGTGTACTTCTGTTTCTCTTGCAACAAAAACACAAAGTTAATCTATATCTGAAGACGCTGACGGATGAAGAAAAGGTCTCGTGATGACACACTTTTAAAAATAATAACGATTTAAAAAATAATCTGTGACGTGTGTTTCTTACGGTTTGTCCAGTAATCAGTGCACAGTCTGCAGAAACAAAGCTCCTTAAAATACTTTAACAATAATCACAGTCTAAAATGTTTCACCAGCAAATTTATACAATCTGTGCAAGAAAGTATGAAAGTAAGAAAGTAAAAGTTATTTATATAGCACGTTTTCAAAGCCAAAGGTTACAAATGACTTCACGATAGATCGAGAAATAAATAAAATAGGATGAAGGAATGTGAAATATTTAATATAATATGGACTTTTTCATTCGTTGATGTCATTTATTGTTGTGTTTGATGTTGCTGATATAATTACAGCTCTAATAATAATAATAATAATAATAATAATAATAATAATTGCTAGAATTACTGGTTTTGTTTATTTATTTTTTTTACAATATCTTTAAGCAAATCCAATCAAACCAGCAGCTCAATGTCACCGAAGATGTCTATTTATATCTAATGTTTTTTTTTTATTTATTCTTTTATTTATCGATATGCAAAATTAGAAACGCAGCCGCATTTTACACTCTGATGCTGTGATATTTTACGAGCCACACTTCACACCACGCTGCAGTTATTTTAAATTTTATTTCTCAGTTCGTTAGGAGCTCGCTCTGTTGATGTCTTATGAATTTTACAGTATGACAGTGTGACCTGAATTTTTTAAATAAAAAAGGTAAATAGTGTATATTTGAGCCTGGGGAAAATATGTGACCATTTTTTTCTCATAAAAATTCCACACTGATGATCACCTTCTAGAAATGCACCGAGGTTTAATGAGGAAATGCAGTGTGTGAATAAATATGTGAATAATAAAACAAAGTTAGTTTTAAATACAAATTAAAAAAAAAAAAAGCAACTTTTTCAGGTTTTCATTAACACACAGATGATTCTTTCTAAGCCATTTTGTATTGCATTATTGTTTTTTTTTTCTTTGAATAAAATTATTAATTTCTTTTGGCATGTTTAAAAAAAATGGATGGAGAATAAATAAAAAGACGCAGCAGCTTTTCGTCCCACATGCTGATGTTTGTGGTATTAACTCATCACACACTCTGACTCAGGCGATGAATTAACGTGATGTTCTCGTGCTCATTTGCATGAACGTATGATTTTTATATGATTGTTTACTGCTGTTTATCTTTCGTTATATGAAACTGTGAATATACCTCAGAACTTTATTGTTCATGTCTTCGGCAAGATTTCTGCAAACCGCAGAGCTGGAGATCTCTGGTTTATCAGTACAAGTGGATGTTAAAATGCCTTTTTAATCATTATTATCATTTTTTTGTTGTCTCACAAACGGATTTTAATACATCAGCTATGCACGGGTGCCGTATAAATGTACTATACTGCTTTAACAGAGCTCGTCTCAGAGCTCGTCCTCTTGTTCTATCTGTCGTTATCTGTATCTCCCCTGTGATAGTGGAGCTGTTATTACTCTATAAACAAATCCTAATTAATTGTTATTATAATTATGATTAAAATAAATGAGTGCTCTTGAATGATTCATGAATTGTGATGTTTCTCTGCACGTCTTAGCGAACCACACAAAGCCTGTCAAAGTCTTGGTGTAAAGTTTTAGGAGCAGTTTATATACTTTATAATTTAAACAATTTTAACAATTTCCTCTAATTCCTCTGATTATAATAAGAGCAGCCATATTGCTGAACTCATACTGACAGCTGAAGAAGAGCTTCACAAACCTCAGGTGGCGTTGATTAATTTTCTATAACAGGCTTATATTAATGAGGTCGCTCATTTTATTTGTAATCGCGAACCTGTTACCTGTAACAGTGTTTCGTCGAAACTTCTTTATTTACCTAATTTTTTTATATAACATTTTTACAGAATTTATCCCTGATGACCAAGTCAGAGGCGACGGTGGTGAGGGAAGAACTCCCTGAGATGATATGAGGAAGAAACCTTGAGAGGAACCAAGTTCAAAAGGGAATCCGTTCTCATCTGGGTGCAGTGGATAGTGCGATTATAAATAAACCCCTTCTCCATAAACCTCCAGGTACTGTGGCTTTATAGTTCAATAGTAGTCTTTTATAATCAATGCAAAATGTGATTGGGAGCCAATGCAGTGTGGATAAGATAGGGGTGATGTGGTCATATCTTCTGGTTCTAGTAAGGATTCTTGCTGCTGCATTCTGGACTAACTGGAGCTTGTTTATGCTCCTACTGGAACATCCAGACAGTAAGGCGGATGCTCCACATAAATGGATTTAAAGAAATGCATTGATATGGTTTGATATTGCATTGATTTTCTGTTTATTTAACCTTTATAGAAGGAGTCCATACTCCAAACCTTTTATACACAGGGTGTCCCAAGAGTCTCCATACGTAGGGAACTGTGCACTCCAGCACAGCAACGTCATGCCTTCGTCAGTGGATGTTCCTTGTAGGTGTCCGTGTCTCGGTTGGTCCTCAACACTTCCAGTCTTTTTGAATTTGTTAATAAGTTTGGTGACAGTGTGGAGTGTGATGTGCTCACCATGTTTCCTGTTAAAGTCCATCGCAACCTTGCGACAGCTTCCCGATCCAGCCATGAGAATGATTTCAATACGTTCTTCTTCTGTCAAAGGCTTTCTGAAAAAAATATATATAAAAAATATAAACTAAATATGAAAATTTTTGGAAGACATTTTGCTAGTGTTAAATTCCCTCCATGTATGGAGACTTTTAGGACACTCTGTATTAATATATTAAATATAAATAATATTCATTAGCATTAATAGTAATAATAGAATTTTAACAATAGTACTTATCATATAAGAAGCTTCCTTTTAGAATTATTTTTATACAAAACACAGTAAATGTTTGTGAAACAGGCATCATACAAACAGCCCGAGGCCTTAAAGGACCTTTGACCCTGTGCAGCTTCCGTAGTGTGGCACTTCGCCAAAACCAACATGGCGGACAAACACAAATACAAGATGGCGCACTTTTAACTAAATAAATGCTGAATTAAAAAAGCAAAAACACGCAACAAAACTCCACAACAAGTAAACAACACATCAGGTAAGTGCAGTAAACGTTTATTTATTTTAAATGTGTTTAATATGGAAGGTTAGAAGTGATTTTATATCGTTTTGGTATATTTAAATTGCAAATTTTAAATTTGCTGATTTGAATGAGCAGAACTTAGGATTTCCAGCAAAGAATTAGTTTAAACATTATTGAGAAACTTATAAGCTGTAGTAGATTACAAAGTGAGACATTTTTGTAAATCTTTATTGCTAGGTTTTGTCACAAAATAAAAACACATCATAAAAACAAAAGCAGGAGTGGCGCAATGTCCTGGCTTCACCAGCAGGCGGCAGTGTAGCGCAGGTGAACCATAATGTAGTCCATTTAAATTTAATTCAATTATAAAGAGAGTGCGCATGCGCAGTTGTCTATTATACAATCTGTGTGTCATGGCGTTACCAATATGGCGACCAAAACTATGTGTAGAAACGCCAGCTGGCAGTGTGCACACTATATAACAACTGCAAATGCATACTTCTGGCTCCATATGACTGAACATGTTGTGATAGCGTCATATTAGCACTAGTAGCTACTTCTGAGTGTACATCAGTGAGTATTTGTTTATAATGAGGTTGAGGTCAGTCTCAACTTTCATGAGATTTATTCATGAAAATGCCCAACACTTGCTTTTGTGTGATTTGCGTTACTTCCTCGTTTTCTTTCAGAAAAAAAAACAACAAATTTTCATGTGATTTTTTTTTTTTAAAGAAAAAGTGATGGTGTCATTTCATTTGTTCATTATTGCATATGCTCCACTTAATTTCTCCTTTTATTTCAGAAAATTAGTAAATAATCTCCATAAATAATAATAATAGTTTACCATTTTCACAAGATTATCTTTAGTACGTATGTTTGTTTGCTTTTTTCTCTGTTAAAGCCGTTCTCTCTGACGAGTATCTCTCAGTAAAGTAAATATTTTATAATGCAGGATTTTTTGTTTTATTAAGTAATTAGATGAAAACTCATTTGCATAAATAAATGCCAATATTAAAAAAACAAACAAAGCTAAGCAACGGTCACGTTCACCTGTAGTGTGTAGTGTCTTGGCGTAATAATAATAAATCACAGAATTGTGTAACGTGCAGTTCAGTGTGTGTGTGTGTGTGTGTGTGTGTGTGTGTGTGCGTAAGATATGTGACACATAAATCAAAGTGTATTTTAATTTTATTTTAACATTTATAGAAGGAGTCTCCAGCGCCAGAGCTTCGTAACAGTCGGAGTAACTGCTTATTAACGACTATTAGCCATGTAACATAAGTAACGTAAGTGAGAGCAGGAAGTAACGTATTCCACAGTATCATTCTTTAATGAATAAAATGATAATCATTGGAATAAAACTCTTGGGGTTAATCCGGCTGTGTGAACGCTGCAGTGCTGCGGGTTTAAACTGCTTCCTAACCTCTTCTCCTTAGCACTTTATTTTTCTCTCAGGAGCGTTTTGTAGATTCTTTCCTCTAGCACTCAGACTTTTTCTGTTTTCTAAAGCGCCTTTTCTTCACCGCCGTCATTGTTCGCCTTTCTTTTCCCCGCACTCCATCTCTGACGTGATTGTAAGACCGCAGGAACGATCCATCGATCGAAGGATGAAGTTCTATTCAACGAACACAAAGAAAAACACACACAAGCAGTGAGGTGGTGGCGTGATGCTGAAGAAAAGAATAAAACACAGTCGTGTGTTCAGGACCAGGTTACAGTTCGCGCTCGGTCTGACGTTCGTGGAAGATGTACAGCGCCGTGCATAAGTATTCACCCCCCTTGAACTTCTCCACATTTTGTAGTGGTGAAAAAGTCAGTATAGCTCCAGTCAGTTACATACAGTCGGGGTCGTAAGTTTACATACAGCTTACAGAATCTGCAAAATGTTCATTTTTGAAAAATAATCATCACCGATCATAAAAACTGCATTGTGTTTTTTTTTATTTAGTTCGGCCCTGAATAAGCGATTTCACATAGCTGATGTTTGCATCCAGTCCACAAGACACAGTAATAACTGAATTTCCCCAAATGCACCAGTTCAGAAGTTTCCATGCGCTCGATTCTTCATCCTGTGAGTTTCCTGTGTTCAGTGAGTGTTTTTAAGTTTTGTGATGGTTGTTCATGAGTCCTGTGAGCCAGGCCTTCTCGTCCAACATCAGTGCCCGACCTCACAGATGCGCTTCTAGAAGAACGGTCAAAAATTCCCGTAAACAAACTCCTGAACCTTGTGGAAAACCTCCCAGAAGAGCTGAAGTTGTCACGTTACTGAAAAACCACAAAGAAGCGTAAACTCCTCTGTCCTGAAGATGTCGGAAAACTTAAAGTTACAGCTTCACCTCTGACTGACACTGGAGACTCCTTCCAAAAATGTTACATCAACACAATACTCCTTACAGGAAATGTCAAAAATACCAGTGATTACATGTTTTTAATCTGTGAGCGAGCCGTTGCTATAGAAACCCGAACGTATCAGAGCAAACGCATTAACATAAACCCGCGCTACTGTCAGAGCCGCTGTTATAGAACATTAATCAACACCTTCTGACCAATCAGAGTGCAGGATTCAGCAGCGCTGTGGCAGGACACGGAGTTGTTTATGTTCTGCGAGTTTTCTGAACTTCTTGGCGTCTTTGTTAGAGGCTGAGTGGCTTTTCAGAGCCGAGACATTCTTCATGCTTTTTCAAACCAAACAAAAGCTCCAGCCATCATGAAGCTGGAAGCTTTCGTCTTTTTGGTCATCGGTCGATCTTCATTTCTGTTCCCGAGAAAGGCGAAGGTCAAGAGCGTGACGTGGACGGGTGTGTGTTGTACTTTCCCTCACTCTGTCTTTTCAGTGCGTGCTTCAGGAACGTCGGACATCGCGTTCGGACTTCAACTGAGAGACGGACAGAACGATGAGACAGAATTTATATCGTGATGAAATGTGTCGCAGGACGCTTGTCTGAGATGTCACCAGTATAGTTTTATTTATTTTTTTTAAATTAATTATTTTTAAAAATGTCATCTTTCATCTGAATCTTTCAGACTGTAAAATGTTAACGGTTTGTAGAGATTTTAAAATGTTTACAGATCTTCTTGTGTGAACTGGAAGAAACTAACTTAGTGTAAGTTTTAAATATTTTAAAGCTATTAAGCTATTTTATTTTAAATTATTTTTAAATATTATTTTAAAACTTTTTCTAGAAATTCAATAAAAGTCTCGTCAGATTCAGCTTCTCAGATTGTGTTCTTCCCGTCTGACAGTTAGCGCGTCTTTAAATCATCTCAACCCCCTTCTCATACCTTATCGTTGCTATGGTAACAGCTCATTCACGGGGACCTGCACAGCCAACACGCTACGTTAAAGGTCAAAAACGCGTGTAATCGTCGGTACCGTGACGTTTTCTGTAAGGAGATGTTTATTTAATATTTTATGGGAGGAGTCTCCAGTGAAACGACCGTTTATCGCTGCTATGACGTCAGAGACTCACAGGAACGAACTCGCTTCCAATCGATCAAATCTTTCCGCTGAGTGATTAGCGTCATCGTATCTTTCGTTTTCTCAGGACAAAGACACTTCTTTTTTTTTTTTTTTTTTTTAAAGTGGTTTGTGTTGAGGAAGAATGATGAAATCTTGTTCGAGAAAACAAACACAATTTTATTCATTTATTTGTGTAAATGATAATTCTTATGTTATCTTGTGTAAATGATAATTAATTTCAGTATCAATTGCACTGCATTGTGCTGAAGCTTAGCCTGCACCCTACAGGTCAACACTGGTACTGCAGTGAAACCCCAGACCTGGGCAGATGTCTGATTGGTCAGAAGGTGTTGATTAGTTCTCTATAAGAGCGGCTCTGACAGTAGCGCAGGTTTATATTAACGCGCTCGTTATGATACGTTACGGTTTCTATAGCAACGGCTCGCTCACAGGGACGCGTACGGCAGACCTCGAGGTTTCACCCGACACGACTGACTGGTGTCTTTCCATGAAGTCGTTGCAGCAAACATCGAGTTGTGAGGTTTGTGAATATTTGTGGTTTGGGCTTCGCTCTTCTGTAAGTCACATGGCCTTCATTTGCATACTGAACCTGATTGGCTGTTATATTTTGTGATGCGATAACACTTGCTTGTCAGGTGTTTAATACAAACTCACTGAAATTTCATTCCAAGGAAAGAACATTTCTAAACTTCACAGACTTTAAACACTGAAGTAATATTTAGAAACACAACAGAGGAAACTTTCTTACATCAACACACCGATGAACTTTAGTAAAGGTTTTATTTTAGATTTCAGAAAACAAACATATTTCACAGTATTTCAGAAAACAAACATTTCACCCACGAGCAGGAGAACAGAAGCCTAAAGCGGTAATCTAACACAGTTCCTCCTTCAGCAGTGAAGTCTGCAGCACTCGGACTCGGACGAGCTGCTCGGTGTGAACAGCGCCAGCACGCGCCGTACAGAACTGTACGATAAAATGTCCTGGCTTCGTTTTTGGCCAAAATAATTGGCTTAATTAATGTCACTAACCGAAAAAATGCGGTTCTGTGAATCCTATGCGTCGTCTGTGTAGTTACGATGCGGCACACAGAGTGGAGTGCAAAAGTTTAGGCCCCCCATAGAAAAGGAAAAATGTACAACTCTTTTATAATTTATCTACAAACACCAGACTTCCAAAAAGTTCATCAAGACATGAGATGTGAGTGAGTGAGTGAGTGAGCTCATCCTGGAACAAAACTCAAATCAAAGCAAAATCAGATATTCAGTAGTAATTATAAAGGCAAAATTTTACATTTGTTATTTATTTTTTTACTGATAACATGTGGATATACACAATGTGACTATTTTGGTTATTTGCGATAATGAAAAAGTAAACTCTATAAAACCCGAGACACCGAATGTCTTGTTGCTACAAATATGATTTCTTTGCCTCACTTCGGACACGCCCTTTATTTATTTATAAATAAGTTAAATCTGATCATGCAGCTTTTCCTCTTTAAAATAAATAAAATAAAATGCAAAAACACACCAGAGACCCCAGTAGGAAATTTCTAGTAACCTTCACAAATGTGCTGAATAACCTGGTAAAGATTTAATTAATTAAATTAGCTTCATGTTTGTTAAACAGAATGTCTGCATGACGTCCGTGTGTGTGCTCTCACACTATCCTACGTCTTCAGTAGCAAGAATTAACATAAATTAACATAAAATCTCTAAACATTTCCTCCAGTTATACAGAACATTAATAAATATCAGATTAACAAGCGTAAAATCCCAACATTCAACCCGTCCGTTCAACATTCAACCCGTCCGTTCACAGTGACGACAAAAACAAACTGGAATACAGACAAATTTCACTAATCGAACAAATTTCATCGCACCACAGCGCTGTCGAACTCTCCACTCTGATTGGTCAGAAGACGTTGATTAGTTCTCTAGAACAGCGGCTCTGACGGTAGCGCAGGTTTACATTAACGCGCTCGTTCCGACACGTTATCGTTTCTATAGCAACAGCTCCTGCACTGGGACGCGTACTTTGGACGCTACACTGATAAACAGATTAAAAATGCTGTAATCGTTTATCTATCATTTACGGAAGGAGTCTCCAGTGTCAGCGCTCCGTCTTCGGAACGGTCAGAGGTGAAGCTGTAACTTTACGTTTTCCGACGTCTTCAGGACCGAGGAGTTTATACGCCTCTTTGCAGTTTCTCAGTAACAAGACAAGCTGCGTTTTTTTTTCTTTTTTTCATCTTATTGATTTCACGAGAGAGAAAATAGATAAAGGAATAAACAAATAAATAAACTGTAAACGTTGGCGAATCGCTGGGGAATAAACCGCCGATGGAACAAACAGAAGATACTTGAGTCTATTCTTCAGCGTAGATGTGTCTAAATTATTTAAGGAAACGCTTTAAATAAGCAAATTTATGTTTAAAATGTTTAAATTTATATATAAAGACTATGTAGGATAAATTTGTCTTTATTCCAGATCTTTTCACGTGCTCTGATATCATTTTCTGAAGTGTTTAATATAGAATAAAAAAAAAAAATAAAACAGCAACTTCACTATAAAACTCAGAAATAAACCTGCTATTGCTTTTACATCAACATTCCTTCGATTTGACGTCCTTCCCTTTCTTTTTTTTTTTATTAAATGGAAAAGTGTTTACTTTCTTTCCAGCGCTGAAATCGAGACTCTCCTCCATTCTGTGGGTGTTTGGCACCTTCCAGGGACCTGGTACAGAGGTACAGCCCGTGTACCACATTCAGCTAAAGCCAGAGACGTGTGTGTGAGTGTGTGTGTGTGTGTGTGTGTGTGTGTGTGTGTGTGTGTGTGAGAGAGATTCAGAGTAGTTCAGCTTCGTCGTCCTCGTCCTCGGAGCCTGACGGACCCTGTCGCACCTCCTCATACCACTTATTGGTCAGAGTCTTCATCTGGATTCGCCCGTGCAGCAGATCCTGATACACACACACACACACACACACTTTATGATTCAGGTGAAATGGGTTTGTAGGCAGGTGGTTCGATTCCGGTTGTACCCAACCAATCAGGTCACAATTTGGGGTTCAAGGCAGAAAAACAAACTGCTACTGAAATAATAATCATCTTGTTAGTGAGCGAATATTTACGACATATTTTTGGCGGGATTTCGACACGGACCGGCCAACGTTCACGTGCTTTCACGAGTTAAAAAAGTCGTCTTCTTTCCCCAATAACACCACCACATTAGCTAATCGACGTATGATTGACGCTTGCCTAGATGTTTTGAACTTTGAACTCTCAGATATTAAACTCGCTCCTCTGTAAGCCCCGCCCCCTTCCCCTTCCGTCTCTCAGTGTTCGTGTGTCTGGCGTTCTTCACTCGGCTTGACTTTAAACATGCGGCAAATGAACTGATTACTATTTTGGAAATCGATCCAAACTGAGTCAAGGTCACAGCAAGGTCGAATTTTCCTCAATAGCTTCCTTCCTGTTTGATGAACATCTTCAGGATTTTTCAGGTATATACATTTCTCACCTCCTGTGTGATTCTGCGAGTGAAGAAGGGATTGAGGTATTTAGCGTCGAGCCACAGGAAGCCCTTCAGGTCCTGCCTCTGGACAATCTGAGCCTCGTACTCCTCCTCCGTCAGCTCCGAGAGATGCTCCGACTCTACCGTGTTACCCTGAGAGAGAGAGAGAACATGTCAACAAAGAAAGAACAGATAGCAAGATAATGAAACGGACGACGAGTAAGGAATCTTTCTGCAAAGGATTCGGCTGTAACATTGTTAGCCAGGTACAGGTCAGGATGAATTACTGAAGCATGCGGTACACAGGAAAAGCGAGGACGTGGGTTTACGAAGAATAATTCTGCTTTAGAGTTTTCTCGTCTTCTGATATTACAGTATATACAGTACAATAGCATCAACATCATGTACATTTACTGTATGCACTGTAGCCTTCACGCTTACTAGAGCCTTCAGAGACGTTTCTAAAGACTGGTGTGCTGGTGGAAACCTTCTCACTGGGTACATGTTGTGTGCAGGAACGTTTTGAGAAAAGATGTTTTGAGAAAAGTCTCCTCGGTATGTAGGCACATGAGGGTTTAACCTTGAAGAGACAACACGTGTATGTACATGAAAGAAGCTTCAATAAAAAACAAAACCATTCGTCTTCTCCAGCTTTGTGCCTGCTTGCATCTTTACCAGGAAGAAAAATGGGGGGAAAAAATCTAACAAGTGGCAAAAAAAAAGCGTGCATTGAGGAGGTGAGACACCGATCCTTCTTTCTCCTTCTGTGGAACAGCAGGTCACGTCGAATTCCACCTGAGGCGTGAAGTAAATTCAAGAATAGTTTGCAAGAATGTTTTTGAAGTTTTGGGTGGATGTTATACCGCAAAAGACATACGCTGGGGTGTATACGTAAATGAGAAGCGAGATACCGCTCTGAAGGGAGTCAGAAGAAGATTGAAATCTCTGCAGAAGTATAAAAAGTGCGTCGACACGTTTCTGCCTACGCCTCTGTCCTGTTTTACGTTGGCGAGTGAACCGTGGCGAGTTGGTGAAAGTTTTAGAGGAGCTGTCTCATAAATGTTGCACAGCGTGAAAACTGTGGTGTACAGAGGAAATCAACAGCCACTAGCAACAAGCCATAAAGGCTCAAAAGATCAGTGATGGTTCTGTCACATCTTCACCAGCGCAGAGAGATACCGATAACGCCTGAGACGGACAGAAGAAACGAAAGACTGTGAAAGCCGCTTGCTTTTGAGTGATGTTGGAAATGAGAGAAGCACACGGGAGGACACTGAGAAGGCTCTTCATGCAGAGTCAAAAGCGAGCCTTGAACTACAACTGGAACACCATCTCAACTCAAGCAGGTTTGGAAAAGCAAGCTTAGAGCAACAGGTTGAGGCGAAAGTGTGTTTAGAACAGCGACTTGTTTGGTTTAAGACTTAGAGTGACTACGCTGGAGACGAAATTGTCATAGAGAAGAAAGAAAAAGTCTAAAAGTGCTGGTTCTGCTTTTGTCAGAGGTCCTCCTTGCTTCCCTCCTCACTCCGAGGTGAGTCCAGACCAAAGTCGCCCTCGGGAGGCTGACCTGGTGAACTGCAATAATGTTGAAGAAAAGGGAAAAAATGGCACAAGTTCACCACCTGCTGTCCGAGACGGCACACCGACCCGGACCAAAGACGGACAAGAGATCGTTCCAGTGATTCAGAAGAAGAAGAAGTTCAGCAAAGACCTCGAAAAATGAGAAAACGAGCATCAGAGGTGGAGCAATGCTTCATCAACATCAAGTGCCTGCACCAGCTCATACCGACAAGTGGAGCAAAGACATGAAACTAGAGAAGACAGGATGAAAACATGGCATGGCAACATCTTCACTGACTCAAAGGCATCTACAATCTACCTCCATAAGATGGACTAATGATTCTGAATGCTTTATTTACCCCATGAGAACAAACTGAACGAACCAGAGCTCTGAAGCGATTGGCAGAGACAAACAATAAATTCACCACGTGGGCTGCACTAGAGGATCGGATTCGCAATCAAGCAAATGCACGTGTCAGCTGTGGAAAAATCACAGACTTGCGATATATGAAGCACGCTTCAGAGAAGCTTGCTGTGATTAATCAGGGACTGACAACACGCGAGGTTACAACATGGATAATAGCAATCATGGAGCGTTGAAACAGGCTCTCAGATCATTAACGGCGAGAACTTATGGTGACTTAGTCGCTGACATGATCCGCCTTGAGCGAGACCTAGGATCATCAGTGACGAAGATGAGAGAAGCTGATATGGCTAATGGAAGTTTTGATGGTGGTGATGATGCTCAAGAGAACACCAACACTAAGCTGTTATCATTGTGGAAAACCAGGCCACATTCCTAAACACTGCAGCTCTAAATGGAAGGATTGTGAGAAATCTGAAAGAAAGGAGGAATGTCTCATGGATATGAATGCTTCCTACAGACAGCTAAGCAGGCTTAGCTTAGCTAAGAAGCCCCTTCCTTCAGGCCCTTGCTAGCACTAATTCATTGAGCAGATGGCCTGTATGTGTGGGCTAATGTGAATGGACAAAAAGAATCTGACCTTTTATTGGACACAGGAGCAAAGCTAGCAAGAAAACCTGGAAATTCACTAACAAGAAGAACGAAGCAAGCTGTTGGAGCAGGAGGAGACAAGAAAGTGTTCCAGTGTGGGTGGGTGACATCACCAATTCACTCTTAGGCCTAGATGTTCTGCTGGCGGTCTGGATTTCAAACTGGAAACCGAGGCACCTGGAAAGTTCCCATTTAGAGAATTGTCCAGTTTGGTCCAAAGATATAGATGATTGTGGAAACCTGCAGATGGAACCAGTAATGTTCACAGACCAAGTTCCTCCTAATGTAGTAGTGGATGCAAGTCTTCCCATCATTCAGTGATTGGAAGACAGAGGTATCTTTAATAAAGTCACACAGCATGTCCAACAGTCCCAGCATGTTTCCAGTGAAAAAAGCATCGGGTGTGTGGAGACTCAGTAGATTACAGAGTGGCAAACCAGCACACTGACAAGCGACCACCATTGGTGGAGGACAATGCAAAATAGTTCAATGTTCTCAAGCCGGAACATCAGTGGTTTACTGTGATTGAGAGCAGTACACCTGGACCAGATTGCCTCAAGGTCATCACGACAGTCCCACCATCATCTCAGAGAGAAGCGCCAGAGATGTCACCTGTCCTCGTAAATTAATTGGAGACTTCTGAATTGGTGGCTTCTGAGACCTGAGACCAGCCCTTGGAATTCCAGACACCATGTTCATGAGCGTGAGTCCATGACTGCTGTCTTGGCCCAAGAACGTGGAGAGATGGACAGACCAGTCTCATGTTATTTAGGAAGACTGGTTGCAGCAGTGAAGGTGAAAGAAAAACCAAGGTGGGTTCATGCCACATGTGAAGAAAGGCATCTAATATTTGCCGCTTTTGAAGAGGCAGTAGCGATAAGATAAATTACACACATCACGTGATTCTTCTGGCTCATAGTGTGGAACAACCAAGGCACTTCTGAAGTGTATGATGAGCAAAATGTTGGGTTTGTGGTCTTTTTACCCCCAGGTGCTGAGATATCCTCACGAATCACCATTCCATTCTCCTTAAAAGGACAGAGTATCCGTATTTTCAGCCAAATCTCACATTCCATGTCAGACCAGTGATGGCTAACAGAGAACCCATTCAGAGCACACCGAAGGTGACCAACCAGCATATAATGGTCATCTGTTCATTTGTGGCTTCACGTTACCTGCTTACTGGGATCATGTTACTGGGGTTATGTAGGTCCGACCCTGAGACAGCAGTGGTTTGGAAAATGACTCTCCAAAATCAGATGTACTACTAGCGGAAAAGCTGGAAATGTGCCATTATTGATCCCAAACGCATCCAGGAACGTTTCTTCTCTGGACGCAGATATACACCAGCAGGAGCTTTCGTTAAGACAGGGTGATTGGACTCATGGCATCTTGAGAAGGACCAATGGATTTTCATGATCATCCAAATGGCCATGCCTATCAGTCTTCTCCTGCTCTCCCTCACAGTAGTTGCTGCTATAAGATGCTATCTTCTGTACGATGGGGACTCAAAAAATCCCAGAATTGTTTAAAAAAAAAAACTAGTGTTATAAAACTTAGAGCATTTCTCCTTTAATCCCCTTCAAAGTATTCTCTGTGTGATCCGAAACATTTCCTTTAGTCATCGTGTCTAGAGCCGCCTACCTTTTTTCCCCTGGATGCTTTCCCGTAGATGCCTGAGCACTTCAGTGTAAAATCACTCTGTGTGCGTAACTAAGCGATTTTACTTTGAAGTGCTCAGGCTTCTACAGGACAGCATTCAGACAGTGCACCTGCACACACACTGCGGCTGTGGTTATCCACCGTATTCGGCGTATTCACCACATCCACATCCACCGTATTCGCCACATTCGCCACATCCACAGTATTCACCACATCCACCGTATTCGCCACATCCACCGCATTCGCCACATCCACCGTATTCGCCACATCCACCGTATTTGCCACATCCACATCATTCACCACATTCACATCCATCATATTCGCCACATCCACCGTATTCGCCACATCCACATCATTCGCCACATCCACCGTATTCGCCACATCCACATC
>CM074960.1:1000817-1008229 GCA_037577455.1 Pangasius macronema | reverse complement strand
TCTCTCTCACTCTCGCTCTCTCTTTCTTTCTCTTACGGGACTTACGGACATTTATGGAAGTCTCCGTTGTCAGCGCTTTGTGACAGTTAGAGATAAAGCTGTAACATTTCCTGTAAGTTTTCCGCCGTCTTCAGGACAGAGGAGTTTACACTTTTGTGGTTTCTCTGGAAAATAACAAACAGAGAGAACAAAAAACATTCCTCAACATTAAATGTAACTGTAAACAGGTAAAAAGTGCGTCATTGGCAAATTGCTTGGTTAGAAATTGCAGGAAATGAAAGGTCACTTTGTTTGAACCGGTTTGTTTTTCTCTCTCTGCAGTGAACGAGTATCTGTTCATGGTCCAGGCTCGGGGAATGCGGATCCGTGAGAACATGAGAAACATCGGAGCTCAGGTTCTGGAGCAGGTGGTCCGAAGTGCCTACAGCGCCAACGGAACAGGTACAGGACATCGATCCTAATCATCGGCGTAGAAGTAAACGGAAATAAAGAATAAATTCCCTCTTGACAGAAGGTGGGAGTGATGGAGGTAACAGGATCAGACTGACCTCTCCTCTACTGGGCACAGATTTATAAACATGACTCATTTTAACACTTTAATTTTTCTAATCTCGTTACACTGTGGGGAAAAACGACCTCGGGTCGGGTTTCAGAGACATCTTATCTCTTTAGTAACCATGGCAACCACAGCCAGGATCTCATTTAGGCCTGTAGCTATTACACAATAACAATCGTTTTTAATCTTGTTTTAAGTCTAGATTGGAAACGAGGTTTGCCGAGCTTAAACTCTTAAAGGCACATTCAGAGTTGTGGCTTTTACATTTACATGGGGAAAGTTCCTGGTATTCAGAGTCGAGTTCTGCACCTGCTTAAGCTTAAACCTGATTTATTTCACATCGCAAGATCACATCGCAAAAGTTTTCTCGAGTACAAGCATCCAATGCAGGATTTTTTTTTAACAACGTCTAGACCACCACCTTTAAGCACAAATACTCATCTTTAAAAGCCAAAAAAAAAAATCAGGGATAGAAAATAAGGACTGAAGAAGAAAATAGAGTTTTTAAATGTTGTTTATTTTTCGAAAACTATGTGACGTGTTTGATGATGGCTAGTTTTTTCCTTTTTAATTTCCTTTCTCTCTCTGTCTTTGTCTCTCTCTCCCTCCCTCTGTAGACTACCTGTATGACTTTAACCTGAGTGAAACAGCTGCCCCGCCCACTCCGTACCTGCCCGTGGGGTTCACTTACCTGCCCACTGACATCTGCCCTGAGAAACTGCCTACTATGAGTAGGTTCCTCTTCACACTGCATGTCACTTTATCCTGTAATATTTTAGCACCACGAACACAATCTCTCTCTCTCTCTCTCTCTCTCTCTCTCTCTCTCTCTCTCTCTCAGAGGGCAGGCTGAAGGTGAACATGAGTGAGATTTCTCTCGAGAGAGTGGAGAAAAATTTACTGAAATTGGACTCCACCATCCGCCTCGGAGGCCACTGGAAACCCCACGACTGCATCCCTCGCTGGAAAGTACGTCCAAATCTCATCCCTCCATCTCTTTATCTGTCTCTCTTCTTCTCTCTCTACCATCCATCTTTCCATCCCTTCATCCACCAATCCTTTTTCCACTAATCCATCCTAGCATTAGCATTATAACCACCCATCCATCCATCCATCCATCCATCCAAACATCAAACATCTTTGAGTCCCATCAAACATTTGAATACATTCCATCTATCCATCCACCCATCCATCCACATAGACATTAATCAATCTAACCATCCTTTCATCCATCCATCCCTCCATCTATACATGAAGTCCTCAACTTGACTGGTTTCAAATCATCTTATCCATTCATCTGTTCATTCATCTATCTTTGTTCATCCCTCTCTCCACTTGTCAAACTTTATGTTCTTTTTCTACTGTCACATCCATCCGTTATTCCATCCATCCATTCATCTAACATTTTTGATTCCCATCAAACATTTGAATACATCCCATCTATCCATCCACCCATCCATCCACATAGACATTAATCAATCTAACCATCCTTTCATCCATCCATCCATCCATCCATCCATCCATCCATCCATTCAACTTGAGTGTAGCTTTGCATTAAATACGCTTCTTAGCTTCCTAAGAAGATTCTGTTTGGAGCGTTTTGTGATAGAGGAACTCTGCTGTAGGGTTCTTTAAGGGTTCCCCGAGGGACAGTCGAGAACCGGGAGTTTTTGCTTTCTCTCAGGAAGTCCAGACGGAGTGTGGTGAGGAAATGATCTGACACGGTTCTGAAGCGTTCTCACGTTCAGCTCAGCAGATGCACCGAGCCCGAGGTGGAAACGCGAGCTGACAGCGTTATGCAAACTGTTTCAACTGGAACGTCAAAACAGAAATGACAGATTTATTTTTTTCCTCCACCTGCACACACACACACACACACACACACACACACACACACACACACACCCCAGACTGTTTCCCAGTCACACAGATTTGTACGTCTGGCTGTAATACCTCGACCTCTGTAAGCCTGTAATCTCCCAGTGTTACCATGGGAACAAGGAAAAAGTCCAAAAATAAAAGATGTTGTTTTGGAATGACTGTATTTAGAAAGTCTGTGCTGAAAAAAAAAAAGACAATTCATCTTTCCTTCCCTCAGGTGGCCATCTTGGTGCCTTTCCGAAACCGGCACGAGCATCTGCCCATTCTCCTGCGTCACCTCATCCCAGCGCTGCAGAGACAGCGGCTCCAGTTCGGCTTCTACGTCATCGAACAGGTGAAAAAGACCAGAGTCGCCTTCCACCGCTGTCCTGAGCTCGCAACCTGACTGCACAGAAAACACGCCTTCGCTGGGTTCCAGCCGTACTTTATCCACTATAAGAAAGAAAGAAAGAAAGAAAGAGAGAAAGAAAGAGAGAAAGAAAGAAAGGAAGAAAGAGACAGACAGACAGACAAAGAATTCAAGAGGGAAAGAAAGAAAGAAAGAAAGAAAGAAAGAAAGAAAGAAAGAAAGAAAGAAAGACAAAGAATTCAAGAGGGAAAGAAAGAAAGAAAGAAAGAAAGAAAGAGAGAGAGAGAGAGAGAGAGAGAGAGAGAGAGAGAGAGACAGACAGACAAAGAATTCAAGAGGGAAAGACAGAAAGAAAGAAAGAAAGAAAGAAAGAAAGAAAGAAAGAAAGAAAGAAAGAAAGAGACAGACAGACAGACAAAGAATTCAAGAGGGAAAGACAGAAAGAAAGCAGGGAAAGAAAAAAGAAAGAGAAGAATATTTCAAGAAAGAAAGAAAGAAAGAAACAACAAATTAAGATGGAGAGTAAAAGAAAGGCAGAAAGAAAGGCTTAAGAGGAAAATAAATATTAGTCAAGAAGGAAAAAGAAAGAGAATCAAAATGAAGGAAAAAACAATAATAGAAAGAACATTTCAAGAGATAAAGAAAGACAGAGGATCAGAAAGAAAGAAAGAAAGAAAGAAATAGGAAAAGAATGAAAAGAAAATACCAAGAAAGAAAGAAATAAGATATTAAGAGGGAAGGAAAAAGAAAGACAGAAAGAAAACTTGAAGAGGAAAAGAAAGAATAATCGAGAAGTAAGGGAGAAAGACGGAAGCTGAAAATCAAGAGGAAAGAAAAAAGAACAAAAAGAAGCAGAAAGGAATTTTCAAAAGGAAAAGAAAACAACAAGAAGGAAAGAGAGACAGAGAATCAGAAAGAGAGAAGGAAAGAATCAAGAGGGACATAAAGAAAAAATTCAAGAGGGAAAGTGAGTCAGTGTGAGTGTGGAGGAATTCTGGGAAAAGTGTTGCGTCAGAACTAAGTGTCTGTCCTTTATCATGTGTGTGTGTGTGTGTGTGTGTGTGTGTGTGTGTGTGCGTGTGTGTGTGTGTGTGTCAGGCGGGAGACGAGCCCTTTAACCGTGCCATGCTCTTCAACGTGGGCTTTAAGGAGGCGATGAAGGACGTGCAGTGGGACTGCGTGATATTCCATGACGTCGACCACATTCTGGAAAACGACCGGAATTACTACGGCTGCAGCGGAATGCCGCGCCACTTCGCCGTCAAACTCAACAAATACTCCTACATGTGAGTGTGTTTGTGTTTGCTGTGACACTCTGAGACCACACACACCCACACCCACACACACACACGCACCCACACACACCCACACACACACACACACACACACACGCTGTGTTTTTATTAGTTCCTCTATTTCTGGTAAGAGTGTAGGAAAGTTCAGCAGGTCACATTCGGGGAAAGTGTGTGTGTGTGTGTGTGTGTGTGTGTGTGTGTGTGTGTGTTGGAAGAGGAACTTCTTTAACAGCTTCCAGAGAGACTGCAGTCTGTACTACTTCGTGTTTCTTTTTGAATCATCGTTTATTTATCCCGTTCCCCCTCTCCAGGTTGCCGTATGATGAGTTTTTCGGAGGCGTGAGCGGCCTCACTGCTCAGCAGTTTCAGAAGATAAACGGCTTTCCCAATGCATTCTGGGGCTGGGGAGGAGAGGACGACGATCTCTGGAACAGGTACGACCACAATCCCAGCACCTCCACCTGTCTCCTGACTAGCGTGTTTTCCTGAAATTCCGATTATGCTAGTTTCTGGAATGTACACTGTTGTGTACACTTTACTGCATGTGAAATTCTGATTACCGTATTTTCTGGACTACAAGTCACTATAAATCATACCAGTATTCTGATCACATTGCTGTCGTATTTTCTGATTACCGTATTTTCTGGACTATAATTCACCCTGAAAATGATGTGTATTCTGGCTACAGTATTTTCGAGGCTATAAGCTGTGTGTTTTTAGATTACTGTATTTTCTGGAAAAATGTCATCCTGAAAAATCCCTGTATACAGATTACCGTATTTTATAGACAACGAGTCGCCCTGAAACATTTTGATTGCTGTAAGTTTTCCTGAAACACATCTGCGTTCTGATTACCGTATTTTCTGCACCATGAAACCTACACCATAACACACAGTATATACTACTTCTACATAGTACAGAGATCCTTACTGATTGTTTTTTGTCCTTTTAGTGTTGCCATATCACTGTTGTGCAAGCAAAAATGTTCAGTATTAATAAATAGTTCTGTGAGTGCATTATTAAACTTTGAGGCTAAAGTCGTAACAGTGTGATAAAAACACTAACAGACACGTGTACGTGTGTGTGTGTGTGTGTGTGTGTGTGTGTGTGTGTGTGTGTGTGTGAGACAGGGTTCAGTACGCGGGCTACACCGTGAGTCGACCCCCAGGTGACTTCGGCCGCTACATGTCCATCCCTCACCACCACCGAGGAGAGGTGCAGTTTCTGGGCAGGTGAGTGAGACATCCGTCACAGCGTTAGAGAAATTCTCCTTCATGTCGTTTACTGAAATCTCACTTCACACGTCGAGGACAAACAGCGAAATCTAAACACAGGAAACGAAAAAAAAAACACACAAAAAAAACACACAAAAAACCACCTGTATCTGAACCCGAGGATTACAAATCGCCAAAAGCTACAGCACTCATCAAACCGTTGTTCTGACCCTCGAACTAGCTTTTTATTATTATTGTTTTTAAATTATATATTAACATCCGCCTCCTCCTCCATCTCACACCTCCTCCTCCTCCTCCTCCTTCTCCTCCTCCTCCATCTCACACCTCCTCCTTCTCCCCCTCCTCCTCCATCTCACACCTCCTCCTCCTCCTCCTCCTCCTTCTCCTCCTCCTCCATCTCACACCTCCTCCTCCTCCTCCTCCTCCTTCTTCAGATCAGGTCTGTTTTATTTTCCCTCATGTTTTGGGTTCTAACTTTAAGGCACTTCTAGGAATTCATGTTTTTTGTGTAAATTGTACAACAACAACAACAGAGGGCGCGCAAACTTTCGCACTCATCCGTACCGTTTGTTTTGAGGAGCGAGGTCAGGATCGTTCCAGGAACTAAGTTAGAGAAACTTAAAGACATTTACCCGGTACTTATCAACCCAATTCTGATTATTTATTCGTTTGTTTGTTTGTTTGTTTGTTTGTTTGTTTGTTTGGTACTATCTGATTTGCGGTTTAAGCTCTACCAGGACTGAACTCACCTTCATTCATTCATTTTTTTTATTTAAGTTTTTTATTTTATTTCTCTATTATTTATTTATTTATTTATTTATTTATTTATTTATTTATTTTTTTTATAGACTTTTCATTTTAAAAACAATAAATGACTGGTTCTTTTAATTTTTTTGTCTGTTTTTGTTTTATTTATATTTATAGACAGTAGAAAACTGGTGATTTTATGTTTTTTTGTTTGTTTTTTTGTTTCTTTTTGTTTGTTTGTCTTTTTTTAATAGATTCAGATTTATAGACAGTAAAGAACTGATATTTCATTTCTTTCAGTTTTTTAAATTTTATTTATGTTGTATTTATATTTTTTAAAGATATATTTATATGTGTAGATAGTAAAGAACTGGCGATGTTTCTTTAAAAAAGTTTTTTTATTTATTTATTTATTTAAAATCTATATGAGTTGATATAAAGGACATTTTTTTAAACCGTCACTGACTGTTAGTTCCATTTACTCAATCCGTAGATAACAGAAATGTAATTTTCAGTACAGTTTATATCTTATTTTCTGTCATAACTGATAACTAATAAACCTGATTAATGAGTTAAATCGTTTACCGTAACAGGAGCAGAATCTCAGTAATGTTTACCTCCACAGTCTCTGGTGTAAACGCTCATTTCGAACCCCTTTAGCGATCCAGTTAAAGACAAACGGAGGACGTGTTTACATTCTGTGCTTTCCTGCGTCCTAAAACATGAAGGCTGTGTTTTCTGTTTGTCAGGTACACGTTGCTTCGCCACTCTAAGGAGAGACAGAGACTGGACGGGCTGAACAACCTGAACTACTCCCCCCTGGTGTCCCGGAGGAGACTCTACACCAACATCTCCGTCGCTCTGAGTCGAGACCTCGCTCCCATCGCCGACTACTAACCACTCTCACTCCGGCTCTCCGGCTCTCCGGCTCCAGAGTCGGGAAGAGGAGGTGCGTCGCTTCTCGGGAGCTCCTCAGAACCATCTTAGAACGGCCAGAGCGCCTTTCAGGACTCATCGCTTCTTCTGATTCTCACTGCTTCCCGAGCTACACCACATTTCATTATTATTTTCTCTCTTAAAACGGAAATACTCCACAGTCCTGCATCTTATCATCACGACCTACACGGCGTCAAATCGAGGAACTATTCTTCTCCTTTTTGTTTTTTTTTTTATTGTCATTTCAGCCACGTCATTGTTTTTTGTTTGTTTGTTTTTTTTTTACCCACTCTGACCACGCCCATCTTCAGAAAAGCCTCTACAGAAGAAAAAAAAAAAAAAGTGCCGTGTCTTTTTCTTCGGACTCCACTACAGCGAGAGTGGGGTCTACGTGTTTACAACGGGAATGAGTA
>CM074960.1:995817-998317 GCA_037577455.1 Pangasius macronema | reverse complement strand
ACTGAAGCTATGAGAGGGGAAGTGAAGAAGCGCTGGACCGCATGCGCTCCACAGGACCCGCTCGAGCGATCGTTTGGATTTATCGCTTCATGACATCGTAACTAAGTTGCATTGAAAGAGAAAATCCGAACCGAAATGTCGCCTTGTCGCTGAAATCGCAGCACCTGCGCGGAAGATTACGCTCCGCCGCTCGCTAGTGTGAACGCAGCGCCACCGACTGACCGATTCATCGCTGAATCGATCTGTTTGCTTTTTCACCGCTGATCTCTTTTACGTGGCAGAAGCCTAGAACCCCATCAGCGGCGAACTCCATTCGACCACAGCCATGATAAACTTATTCACTTCTCCATCCTGATCCACTCCATATGACGGGATTCCGGAGTTTTCCCGAATCCTCGACGGAATGGCAGCCTTAAAATTTTACTTTGTTCAACGTTATTATACTTGTTATTTTTTTATTTTTTATTTTTATAGTCAGATCTATTTAAAATTGAATGCATATGTATGTACGTATGTATGAATGTCCACTTGTATATACATGTTTTATTTTAAATAGTTTAAAAAAAAAAGAAAAAGAAAGAAAGAAACATTTAAAAACATTTAAAGAAAAACTTAAACTTCAGAGCTGTTTACAAAATGTTGATTTGCTAATCTGGCGATTCGTGTTTTTAAAAACAAAAACAAAAAAGTAATGAGAGAAAAAACAGGAATTTCATACTGATATTTATGAAAAAAAAAAACATGAATGAATAAAAAGATGAGGTTTATTTCCTGACCGAACCACAGCTCCATATTCAGTGTCTTTGTATGAATCCAGATAAATATGTACATGTTTAAAGAGAATAAAGTGATAATAAACGCTCTCCTGAGACCGTAAGGAGACGCCGTCTCCGTCGTCTGAAGCCATCCGTCACGCCTACGTGTTCGTGTTTGTGTTCGGAGGAAACATGATGATCTGGATGAGCTGAGAAGTTTTGTTTTTGTTTAAATTACGATTGTTGTTGAAATTGCAGAAATCCAAAAATAAAAGAGACATTATGCCACACCCATGGCTTTGTGTTTATTTACTGACTTGTAGATTTTCATGTTCGTACGCCGCAGAGATGCCGAGTTCTGGATTCTGATTGGTCGGGAGGTGTCGATGAATTTTCTGACACGGGTTTCTAAAAGGTCCTCGTTTCTATAGTAACAGCTCGTTCGTGAGGATGTGTACGGCCGTCGCTCCGCGGGAATAAAATCGCAGATATGGTGAGATTTTCTGTAAGGAAGATGGTTAACATTTATGGAAGGAGTCTCCAGTGTCAGAGGTGAAGCTGCTATAACGTAAGTGACAACAGGAAATAACTTGTTTTTTTTAACATGAAAAAGTGTGGATTTTCTTTAATTAATAAATAAAATTGTAATCGTTGGCAAACTGCTGCGGTATAAGAGGAATAAAACACAATAAAACACTACCTCGGTATTCTACTACAGAAACTCAAGAGCTGATCGTTTCTTATACATCTATAAATAACAAGGTGGAAATAAATATCGTATAAATAAATATAAATAAATACATTTTCTAAAGTTACAGTGATGTCAGAGTGGGCGGGGTTAATTTTTTTATTTATTTATTTTTTTAAAGCAAAAGTATTTCATGATAATGAGGAGGAAAATAAACGGAACTAAATTATACGTTAAATACTAAACTAAATATAAAGCAAAATTTTAGATAAGCTTAATGTTTATAAATAATGAATCTGTAGCGAGTATCACCAGGGGATATGAAAAAAAAAGAAAAAAAAAGATAAAATAAAATTTTGCATGAATATATTTGCATGAATATCAGTTTTAAATGATAAAAATGAAATACGTTATTTTTAAGCTATTTTAAAACAGGATTTCTGCAGGAACAGTAAAGGCGTGTGTCTTTGTGTCTTTATCTCTGTTTTATGATCCGTCATCACACTATTCCCTTTTCTTTTTATGGACTCAGCAACCCATAGAGCACAAATAAAATCATAAAACAAAGCCGGCATTTAAACACTCGTACGTTATAAAAGGTCACGGAACATCTGCAGCAGTAAAGAACTCATTTTTCCCTCGAGTTCACTGTCCTTCAGCTGACCTTCAGATACATGAGCATCAGTGCTGTTTCCACACAAGCGCCATCTTTGTCTCTCTCTCTCTCTCTCTCGCTCTCTCTCTCGCTCTCTCTCGCTCTCGCTCTCTGCAGGCTCTCTCCTCCTCCTCTTCCTCGTCTTCCTCCCCCTGCCGCAGAGCACTCTGGGTATTTTTAGAGTCTGCAGAGACGTGGTGTGATGCCTTCTCTTTCACTCGTCTGGTGATATTTGGTGTTTCCAGGCTAAGGAGTTTGGAGAATGTACAGAAAAAAAGACAAATTTATACACACACTTCTGTGTAAAAGTCTCAGGCACATGTAAAGAAACGCTGTAGAGCAAAGACGCCTTCAGAAATACTGAAATTAAATGTTTCTACATTAATAAACCCTATAAAGAGC
>CM074960.1:971512-983100 GCA_037577455.1 Pangasius macronema | reverse complement strand
TTTTGAAGGCGTCTTTGCTCTACAGCGTTTCTTTTACACAGAACTGTATATGTCCTGGATCTGTTGCTGAATCTCTGCGTTTATTCCTTTAATCTTAAACTTTTCAAGTTTTTCCACCTTAATAAAAACCATACGTTATCTTAAAAGCCGGGCGAGATGCGTAACGCCAGACTGCAACTGTGGAATGAAAACAAAACAGAATCTTCTACCTGGGTTTTGTTCCACAGCTGGATTTTGACCAGGCCCTTGTAAAGAAGTAGCGCAATGAGATCATTTTAAATCCATTTTCACAATATTTACAACATGGAAATGTACACCACCACCACCACCACCACCACCATCAACCAGGAAGGACAAACAGTGTGTGTGTGAGTGTGTGTTCCTGCCAGAATGAGGGGGATCCAAAAGCAGCTGTTCTGCTTCTGAGTCCCGGGTCGGCATCCGACAAGATTTCGGGGTGAAACGTAAAGCCGGCTGATCGCTGAGCGGTCATGGCCGCGTGCCACGCTGCAACAGAACATCTTTTCTTCTGCATGAAGACGCAGCTCCAGCGCAGTACATCATGTCAGAGTCTTAGCACATGGGCGGGATTTAAACAAACACAAACAACAAGCGCGTAGTAAATCTATTTCTCACTCTCGAGTTCTCGAATCTGGTTTATATTGGGTGAGCTTGTTCTAACAGCTCATTCACAGGGACTTGTACAGCAGACGCTCCACACAGACGCGTTTTAAAAGCTTTCTGTAAGGAGAAAAATCTTTATTTAATGTTTATGGAAGGAGTCTCCAGTGTCAGCACTTTGTACTTTATTTATTTATTTATTTTAAGCTTTCTGACATCTTCAGGACAGACAGAGGAGTTTATGCTTTTACAATCGTGTAAAAGAAAAGGAGAGGCTGGTGAGGGAAAGAGTTTACAGCTGCCATAACGTGCGTGACAACAGGAACTAACTTTTCATTAGCATTAAATGTAAATGTATAAACGGATAGAAAGCACAGTGAGTCGTTCTTTGATAATAAATTATTGTATTTAACAAATTGCCCTGTTATAAGAGGGAAAAAAACACTTCTGCGACATGTTTTTGCGGGAAAATAATCAACGTTGCTATGGTAACAGTGACTCCACTTCATCACACAACCCTGTGAGTGATTATTTTACTAGAACAGCGCAACACGCAGCACTTCGTCCTCTACATATCGAGATTATCGCCTGCAACAGGCACCATGAGACGCGCGGTCACGGATATCCACGTCGGGACTCGTGTTCGTGAGCTCCGAGCGAACGCCGTGACAGACCCAGAGGGGTTTATTTCATCAAGACATAAACAGTCTTTCCACAGCGATGTGTGAAATCTGCCAAGCCAGTGAAAGAGAGGAACAGGGTCTGGTGCACATCTGGAGAAAACAGATGACCTTCAGACTCGGGGGGAAGGATCCAGTTGCTGGTGGAGACTATTGTCACAAAACACACACCCACACCCACCCACCCACACACACACACACACACACACACACACACACACACACACACACACACACACACACACACACACACACAAAGAGTTCATATTTGATCAGGTCTGCCAGCGGTGTTGGACGTGCCAGTGATATTCAAACCAGGCAGATGAGCGTCAAAGTTCAGACGGTTTGTCCAGAGCTGCTATAAAACCCGACTCTGGCCCATAATCATAATCTCTGGCAGAAAAGCAGCCACTCCTTCAGCGTCAGAAACTCGCAGTTATTCATTTTCATTTTATGAGAAATGAAACAAATGACATTCGTTTTTGGGCTAAAGATTTATATTCATGAGCGATCTCGAATAACCCGGATGTGATTCAGCCATTCCTGCACGTCTGAGACGTTAGCGTTAGCGTTAGCGCCTGAGGTACTGATAATATCATTACTCCTGGCGTCAAATAAAGCGCGACGGTAAAGGAAGACGACACGGCAGCTGGACAAATTCAACATTTGCTGCAATTTAGGAATATTTTAATCATCCAAAATATTCATTTCTAGATGTATAGAGAGAGAGAGAGAGAGAGAGAGAGAGAGAGAGAGAGAGAGAGAGAGCTTAAGAGGAATAATCAATTATGTTTAAACAAAAAGCAACTAATATTTTAATTAATTTAATATTTAATTTAATTAAAAAAAATAATTATATGTTAATATATAATTGCATAAATATAATACACACGTGCACACAGACTTTTATTACTATTATTCAAGATTTTTATTATTTTTATACTTATTTACTTACTTACTTATTTTATTTTTTACTGCTATTATTATTATTTCACCCTTGACCTATTCTACTTTTTTATTATTTTATTTGATTTTATTATTATTATTATTATTATTATTATTATTATTATTATTATTTAAATCAGCGTAGGTTTTGAATGTAAAGTTTTGTATATTAAAAAGAAGCTGTAATGTCAGCGTGTGCTTGTGACCTTTGTGTAATTTATTTTTTATATACAGGCTGATCGCCATGATTTCAAGAGTGAAAATTAAGTTTAGATAGTTTTAGGTATTTCAGGTGTTTATTTCAGCAAGGAAGCAAAAATATGCCAATAGAATAAGACCGTTTAAGCTTGAAATTAGAAAATATTAGAAAATATGTCTGGAAATATGTTTAAAAATCTTATATTTGGTTTGGTGTAACTGTATAATAGGAAATGGCAGATAAAAGATATTTTCATATGCTAAGATATAATTTTTTGCAGTGTGATGACAAAAATGGAAACTTGTTGTTGTTGTTGTTGTTGTTGTTGTTGTTTCTCCTGCCTGGATGAACACAACATAAACACACATTTGGCTGGAAAGGAACGCACCGTGCTGTGTCCTGATTGGTTGGATGATGGTGGTCTGGAATGGCACCAAAAATATGTATTTTTTAAAATTTAAAATAAATTCGACTCTAGCTTAAAGCCTCCAGATGAAATTCACTCGATGTGAGAATCTGGCCAGTCTCACCCACAGGAGAAGTCCTGATCAAGATATCTGCTCCCTCGCTTTGCTTTTTCAGACCCAGTAAGACCACACAGCAGGAAAAACGAAGGAAAAGGAAACACGTCCCGAGGCTATCGGAGAGCGGCGAGAGCGGCGAGAGCGTGGGTTTGTGTGCTTCGGGTGGAAGATGGTGATGCTGATGGTGATGCTGATGGTGATGGTGATGGTGATGGTGATACTGATGGTGATGGTGATGCTGATGGAGATACTGATGGTGATGGTGATGGTGATGCTGATGGTGATGGTGATACTGATGGTGATGGTGATGCTGATGGAGATACTGATGGTGATGGTGATGCTGATGGTGATGGTGATGGAGATGGTGATGCTGATGGTGATGGTGATGGTGATGGTGATGCTGATGCTGATGGTGATGGTGATACTGATACTGATGCTGATGGTGATGGTGATGCTGATGGTGATACTGATAGTGATGGTGATGGTGATGGTGGTACTGATGGTGATGGTGATACTGATGGTGATACTGATGGTGATGCTGATGGTGATGGTGATGCTGATGGTGATACTGATGGTGATGGTGATGGCGATGGCGATGGTGATGGTGATACTGATGGTGATGGTGATGCTGATGGTGATACTGATGGTGATGCTGATGGTGATACTGATGGTGATGGTGATGGTGATGGCGATGGCGATGGTGATGCTTTACAGCTGTGAGCAGTGCAAGAAAATGTCAGGTGGAATCAGTTGAGGAGAAACTCTGCAGCGTTTCTGTGTAATGAGGTGAAGCTTGAGATCTTAAACCATGTCAGAAGGGTGTGGAAACTTTCTTCGACATAAAACTTCAGCTCATGAACATCCAATCTTTCCCTGGCTTCACTTCAAGCCTGGAGAAAAACTGTTCCCACTGTAAATATTTTCAGGATCAGCTTTCGGTCACCAATACCCTGCTGAATATCCCGGGAGAGAAGAAAAATTCCTTTCAGTTTTTTCGTCAGGATGCCTTTCCCTCCTTTTCTTCCCTTTCTTCCTCTGAAAGTCGCGTCGTTTCTTCACTGAATTCCGTTTATCAGAGAACGTCCAGTGCTGATGTTTACATCTTGATCGAGATGTGATGAAGGCCACAGTAAATTAAACCACAGCCAATTCTGGTTGCTTATCTAAAGCAGGATTTGTTTTTAGTAGAGTCTGGGTCCTAATGGTGGACAATTTCTGAACCCGGTCAGAACGGGATAAACGCTGTAAAGCCTGTAAAGAGTATAAGCCTCTAATGGGACTTACAGAGGAACAGAGAGATGTTATTGTTTCCAAAGATATGTCCTTTTTTGATTTTTTTCTTTCTCAAACACAAGCGTGACTGTTCTTTCATCAGCCAGATCCATGGCTCGGATCTTGACCGGGCCATTACATCAGAATTAGTGAGAACAATGTGGAAGTTCAGTGGAAGTAGAAATGTAGAGATTGAGATAGAGAGCGAGACGATATTGAGGCCCATTACACCCAGGAAATGTGAGAGAAGCTATTATTTGTTTGTAGCTCGTTTGGTCTTGGTTGTGGTCTCTCCACCAAAAAGTACATCTTACAGTACATCAGAAGTACATCTTCTTTGTAACTTCTCTATACACAGATACTGAGAGATCGTATATGACAGATTTGCGTCAAACAGCACATGGGAACTGACTGCAGGTAGAAACTAAAGTTGTGAGCGAGGAACTGAGGAACAACGGACCGCACACGCTATAAGATCGGTCCGAGAAATCGTTCGAGTTTTGGGTTTTGGAGGGAAAAAAAACTAAAGCGAGGCGTTTAGCACTAGAGTTAGAGTTTTGAGTTTTAAAATATCTAAAGAAAACATTGTTGGATTTGCACAATCCTGGGAGAAAAAAATGTGCGAAGCCCAAAATGGCACGATATTAAAATTTTTATTGTTCTAACAACAAATCATTGGTGAGGAAATGAGCAGGAATGAAGGTAAGAACAGATAAAGGAGCTCAGTAGCTCAGGAGCTTTTCCCTTTGATTTCTTTAAATGCTTAAGCCTTCAGCTACGGCAGAAAACCAAAAACCAAATAATCGCTCATCTTTTAAGAAAAAAAAAAACATCCCAGAAGATATTTTTTGGAGAATGTTGTACACGCAGACACGTGTTAGTCTGAATTTTACCTCAGTTGCTTCATTCCTGCTCGTGTTGTTGTGAAGACCATTAAAGGCTTAATATTTGCCATTTCGGTATTACGCTCAACATCTCAAACATCAAACTCAGCACGAGGACATCTTTGCTAGCAGCACACGGCTTCAGCTAGTATAAAATGAGCTAAATAAAAGTTCCATGACAGAAATAAAGAGCTCTGTTACATACTGGGGACTTGATCGATAAAGCTTTACATCCAAGAANTTATGCTAACTTTCCTCCGTGTTTTGGGTTATAAGGTGGTGTGACTGAGCGTAGCCACATGCTAATCACCGGATCCTGTTCAACAGTGCACAGGAAGTGTCTGAAACTCCACTAAGAGGTTTAACTCGCCCATGAAGCGCTGGCACGGCCGTTCAACATCCTCTCTCCTCACACACACTAACCCTTTGTGCCTCTTAATCGACTTTAGCGCGGAAAAAAAACCTTCATTTTTTCCCCCGTGTCCCTTCAGGCGCATACCGCTAATTATCAGAGATGAAAGATGCTCTGATGGGTCTGCTAAGACCGTCTGCACAATTTCACAATTAAAAAAATCACGATTAACACAATAATAGCTGTTTTTTCATGTCAATCAAGCAGAGCTGAAGTCTAGACCAGGCTAAATCACATTAGAGGCGATTCTCATGGCGTTTCATGGCTACAACACTTAGCTTGTCGTTCTCACAGCTGTCACGGCCACCAGAGGCTCGTTAGCGCTAATGCTATGTGGTGGAAAGTAACAGTTCTTCCTCTGGGAGCCGGCTGATGAGTGCTGACTCTGGAATGAGTTTCTGTAATCTGTCATGTTTTGACTTTTATTTTCTCCTGTGCCAATTTTTGAAGAAAGTTCTGCACCCGGTTCTTCATATCAAACCAACGAGTTACGATCACATGAACTATTTGCATATTTGGGGCTTATTGGTATTATTAATTATGCTCATTTTCACTTTGTAAGTTTTACTTGTGTATAAGGTATATAAGGAATATAAACCTTACAGTTCCACCACAGAAGAACCAGTGGTTCCTCCATCATTACCAGCATTTCACATGGTTCTCCGCATGGGCTTAAGCTTCCTAAATGGGTTCTATTTACTATAAACCCCTTTATTCTTTCCATTTTTCTGAAAGGGTTCTTTGGCATGATTTAGGGTTCTTAGCTTTTAGAAGCAGTTCTGCTTGGAAACATCTCCTTTGTCGGGTTCTATGCAGAATCTTGAAGTGTTTTCCCCAGACAGACAAACCAAAGAACCCTTTCGGTTGCTAGGAGCCTTTTTTCTTTCAATAAATGTATGTTTCTGAAAACGTTCCACCTGGAACTCTCTGAGGTGGTGCTACCTGGACCCTGACCAGGATAAACTGGTTACAGATGTTGCAATGAATTAATAAATGTTCTACACTCTTCTTCAGAAGTCTTTGGATGGTTTGGAAGGTTCCCCAAGGGTTCTTTACATGGTTAACTCTTTTATATGGTTCTCTTACTCTTGTTCTCTACAAATCATTGGTTCCTCAAAAGGTTTTTCAGGTGGTTAATGGTTCTACACTCTTAAACATGTTTCCTTAAGGGTTCTTTAGTTGTTCTTTGGCTGATTAAGTGTTCTATACTATTAGAAAATTCGGTTCTCGTAGGAGTTTGGGTTTGTAACATGGACCCTTTTTCTATCAGTTTCCATGTTAACTGCAATATGTATAACTTATGAATCTAAGTTCAGCATGCATTTAAACAGACGTCTGTCAAAGATGAGCATAAATAACGATCAGCATTTTCCAGACATCACCAACAGCTGGAGATCGACGCACGGCTGTAGCTACCGTAAGATCTTTATATGTTTATCATTATTTCAGTATGTTTCCAGATGTCTTGCTCAAAGAGAACATTCAAGAAATTTATGAAGAAGAGAAGAGAAGAGGTGCTTCATCATCCCATCTGGGCTGTTAGAATAAACACACCAGACTGTTGGGATTAGGAATGTAACCGAATGAACGCATTATTCGGAATAAACAGATGTGATCTAAACAAACACAGATTCGAACAGAAGAAGCGCTATTTCAGGTTAGAACAGGAGAACAGGAGAATCAGGGTATATATGAGAAGCACTGTTTCAGGTTCAGAGGGAATCTGGTTGAGACCAGAGGTGTGTATCAGGACTGAGGTCCAATGCTGCATGATGAATTTACATCATTCACTCATGCATCCTTAGTAGCTGCCTGGTCAGGGTCGTGGCGCGTTAAATCAGGGTAATAGTTTGTTTATACTTTGGGAAACAGGACCATCTAAGCGTAAAGGTGGTACACTGGGGATCCTCACATGTCCTGTTTCTGTGCATGTTCTCCATGTGGGTTTCCTCTGGGTTCTCCTCCTTAAAACATACTGGTAGATGGATTGGCTAGCATAAATTGCTCTGGGATGGACTAGCATTCCATCCAGGGTGTATTCCCGCCTCACTCCCAGTGTCCCTGAGATAGACTCCGGATCCTGTGACCCTGACCAGGATAAAGTTCTTACTGAAAGTGAGAATCAGACTCACTACTGCTAGCCTCCGCCATCTTTGCTGCTAACTAGCTCTTGCTTCCTCTCGTAGGTCTCGCTAGGCTACGTATCACGTTTGTGGAGTCAAGCTGGAGTTTACGTTTGCCAGTCTACTTTAGTGTTTTGTTATTTAAGGGGTTGCACGCTTATCAGGTGACTCGCACCGCGAATCGCACCTCATGCTGTGTATGAACTGCACTTTCAGAAACTGCGATTTAGATTCAAAATCGATTAATTGTTGAGCCTTAAATGGTAGTGTTCATATTTAATTTGAAACAATCCAAATGCAGGTCAAAATCCAAATCCAGATACAGATAGCCTCATTCCATTTCACCCCTAGTTGTGATCCATCTGAGCTAAAAGTCTATTATTAAAGCTACAGAGCACTCGTGAGTACAGCGAGGCTTCGCTCATGGCCTGGAAAGCGAAGCAGCCGATCTGGCAGATTTATTTTGACATCAGAGACGTGTGGGATGAAGACTTACAGTAAGAAGTGCTGGCAGGCAGCACGCCGCTTCTTAGTGATAAACCGCTAGTCCCTAATATCAACAGAACCCGATATAATGAGGCTTTGGCAAGAACGCTGTGAGGGAGTGCTGCTAAAAGTGTCTACACTGAAGCAGGGAGAGGAACAGTGGGATGTGTATCCCTGATTTAGACATTGGGAATAAAACAGATCACGTCTCGTTAATACGCGGGAAAGACAACTGCCTTTGAGGCTATCGGGTTCCATCTGGATCCCGTGAACAGCGTTTCCCTTTCAGAGAGGCTTCCAAATAAATCCTTTTTCTAAGTGTGAACTTTCATGCTATTAATACGTACTCTACAGTACATACCGAAAAGAGTTCCTCAAGGGTTCTTTTGGGTTCTACACTCTAAAAAAGGGTTTCTAATGGGCAATAAAAAAGAAAAGGGTTCTTTAAGAGCTTTTTTGATGGTTAATTGTTTAACGCTTTTACCAAAAAAAAGGTTTCTTACAGGGTTTTTTTTTTTAATGAACTGTTCCATGCTTTAATTTTAAAGGTTTTCTGGATTAAACTCTTACCCAAAGGGGTCCTTAAGGGTTTTTCTTGGATGGTTAATGCTTCTACACTCCAATAAAGCATTTATAAAGGGATATTTGGATGTTTCTGGTCCACATTTTTAGGACTAATAGTTCCTTAAGGGTTTTTTTGGATGGTTAGCTTTTCTACACCATTAGAAGAAAAGAGTTCCCAAAGTGTTCTGTGCAGGGTTAACTGGACTATACTCTTAGAAAACATGGGTTCTTCAAGAATTTTTGATGGACTAACATTCTACACTTATTCTTAACAAAGTGATTCACCAGTGGTTCTACGGTCTACACTCTTATGGTCTAACACTCTTAAAAAGGTGCCTTAAGGTTCCTTATGGTTAATTGTCCTACACTTTTAAGTAAATAAATGTTTCTCAAGGGTTCCTTGGATGTTTCTCTTTTGAAAAAGTGGCCCATGAGGGATCTTTGAGGTACCTAACTCTTTTATATTCCAAGAAAACTATGTTTCTTAAGAGATCTTTGGTTTTGTGTGTACTTTACTCTTAGAGGAAGATGTTCCTTAAGGGTTCTTTGGATGGTTAACTGTTCGATATGAAGAAAATTAATGAGACAGAGAGAGTGAGGGACATTCCAAATTGGCGGCGTGCCGATGAATCTGTCCACAGGGTGGCCTGTTGTGAGGTGAGAACCCAAACAGCAGGAAAACTGGAGAACTGTCTAGAATAATGGAGCTCCTCAAACAAACCATGCAAAAGAGCAGAAAGCAAACAAAATAGTGGAACTACACAGACTGAGAGTGGCGTTATGAACCAGATGGACCTGTCAGAAATGAATCAAGAGTGGGGAACTCATGACCTCTGCATGATGGAGAACTTTCTGGGGACCAGCAGGTGTAAAAAAGACAGGAAGTCAGGAGTTTCATGAATTTCATGAATCCTGTTGAAGTCTCTAAAATTATAACCAGCTCTACAGATTTAATTGGTTTTTCAGAGTGTAATGATCTAGCACACCTTCACAACCATCACACATTTAATTATTAACACACAAAAGGCTTTTAGAATAAGCACACCAGACTAACATGGGTTCCTCAATGGTTCTTTGGATGGTTAAGTTTTATACACTTAGAAATTGTGGGGAGTGGAGGTTCTTTGGATGGTTAAATGTTCTACACTCTTAGAAGAAAACGAGTTACTCGAGGTCATACACTCTTAGAAGAAAAATGATTGAATGTTATACACTAAAACCAAAAAAGAGCTCCACAAGGTTCTTTGGTAGCTTTAACTTTAGCTTTACACTCTTTAAAATGGCTCCTTAAGGGTTTTTGGATGGTGGACCATTCTACACTAGCAGGAAAAAAAGTTCCTCACTGTTTTACACTCTTATGAGAAAAATGTTCAACTGTTCTACACTTATGGTTCATTAAAGTTTCTTTGGATGGTTAACAGTTCAACATTATTAAAAAAAAAAGGTTCCCAGAGGGATTTTTAGATGGTAAATCTTTTACACTCTTAGGAAAAAGGTTTCCTCAAGACTTTACACTTTTAGAAAAAAAGGGCTCCTTACTTTTTTTTTTTTTTTGGTGATTAACACTTCTACAAAAATGGTTCCTCAGGGTTTCCTTGAAAGCTGAAATGGTTTAAGTGCTCTACATTCTAAGAAAAATGTTTCCTCGAGAGTTATATGGATGCTTAACTGTTTGAAGCTCTTGGGGAAAAAAAGGCACTTCTACACTTTTCTACAGTTTCACATTTGGGGAACTCTTAAAGGTCCTATGTCCAATACTACCTACATTAGAGTGCTTTGCTGTCACATGGTTGTGAGCAGAACCCTCCAAAAAACTATCTAAAGAACCCTTGAGGAACCCTTTTAGCTTTATGTTATCTAGCACAACACTGAAGAAGTGAACATCAGACACCAAAGATTTAGACTAGAACCAAAATCAAAAAGTGTACAGATTTTTTTTCTTCACTGATTTATTTCTTTAGAACCCTCTACAGATTTTGGGTACTTACTTGTGCCGAGTCATGGGTTTGCCCAGATGTGGACCGGCTCCGGCCTTGTACAGATTATATCTGTAGGGGTTTCCATAGAACGTTCCTTTGGCATCCACCAAACTGAGTCCCAGTAAAAGAGGCAGCAGAGCGAGGCAGAAAAGTGCACACTTCATATTTCAGATGAGAAGTGAGTGAAGGATGGAGGGATCTGCGGTTCTGTGGTTCTGTGGTTCTGCGGTTCTGCGGTTCTGTGGTTCTGCGGTTCTGTGGTTCTGCAGTTCTGCGGTTCTGTGGTTCTGCGGTGCGAGAGTCAGCTGTGCTGTAGTCATGAGGAGATTAATTTACTTATTAAATCCTCCAGTGAAGCACACACTCCTTCAGGCACAGGAGGAGTACGGATCCTGGTGAAACCTCGGCTGCTCTAGGACCATCCTTTCTGCATCCAAGAACCTCTGAGAGTCCTTCAATAAAAGAGTTAGAACGTGAGAAGAAGAGATCTGCTCCGGAAAGGTAGAGAAAGAAAGAAAAAAAGAAAGAGAGAAGGAAAGAAAGAAGAGAAGAGAAGGAGGAAAGGAACAGCAGGTACGTACAGGAGACGGGATGGAGGTGTTGTGACGGGTTCAGCAGTTGCTCTCTCTCTCTTTATGTCTCAGTCAGCTGTGTGTGTGTGAGAGTGTGTGTGAGTGTGTGAGAGAGTGTGTGAGACTGTGTGTAAGAGTGTGTGTGAGCTTGGACTAACAGCAGCAGTTGGCTTGTTACTCCCCCAATAGGGGCCGGCTGCTGGATTTGCATAACCCTCCCTCAGTGTAAGCCAACACGAGACAGTCGAGATGTGTGTGTGTGTGTGTGTGTGTGTGTGTGTGTGTGTGTGTGTGTGTGTGTGTGTGTGTGTGTGTCTCTCTCTCTCT
>CM074960.1:894721-908482 GCA_037577455.1 Pangasius macronema | reverse complement strand
TCATCCGCAAACATCATTGTGTAAGGAGACTCCTGTCTGACCTCCTCCGACAACTGGTCCATCACCATAGCAAACAGTTGTCGGAGGAGGTCAGACAATGATGTTTGCGGATGACATTGCTAGCAAACTATGCTAGCAGTGCGTAATGTTATTAGCAGGCAAAAAACAGAGCAAAGAACATGAAATCGTCCATCCTTCTAGCAAGCAAAGGTGAGGAAAGCAAGCTTCCTGTGTGTGTATAAGTTGCTGAAGAAAGCAGATTTTTTGAAGAAGTGTATACAGAAATGATTGAAGAATTAAGTTTTAAGTTTAAAAGGAAAAACTGTCTCATGCTCCGTCCATGTTTTCTCTCACTGTCTCCAGGAAACATTTACTCACAAACACAACTTCTGTCCAGAAATCATCCCTCAGTCAGAGTTAATCACAAACGAGTAATAAAAATTAAATCCAGAAACTGCATCACTCTAAAATAAACAGCAGACGTGCAGAGGGTGATCGCTAAAGCACAATCGCTCCAAGAGTTTCGCGGTCTGCAAACCAGCAGATGATTTACAACTTTTAATTGCTGCAGAGATCATCATAAACATCTCGGATGATAACGAAAGCCTGATTTCAACCCGTAGCGTGTTTTCCAGGATTTTATCAACACAAAGACATTACAGAGCGAGTGAAAGTTCCCGATTCCAGATGACGACACAAAACAATTATAAATGTGGAGTCATGAGGCAGAGGCAGAGGCACTCGAAGTAAATATATGACGGTCATGTTGGAAAAAAATTACATCAGATGTAATCAATCAGGTCAACTAGTGTAAATCATAACATTAAAAACGTTGTTTCTAATAGCATCTTCTAACACATGATGGGTTCCAGGTTTTAACAAGAAAATAATGACCAAGGGTTCTTTAGTTGCCCCTCTGGAGAACCCCTAATTGTTCAGTGTAGACTTCTAAAAGCCTTCTAAGTAGAACCGTTTTGGAAGTCGAAGGACCCTTTCTTATCCAATTAACCTTTAAAGAACCCTTTTTACTGTGATGTCTGACAGGTTCTAGATCTTAAGGAGAAATAATGAGCAATAATTAGGAGTGTGTACCGCACTCTTACCCAGTTCCTCAAGGGTTCCTCAAGAGTTCATTGGATAATTAAAGGTTCTCAAGGTTTTACATGGATTTCTTTCTGAAACAAAAACATTTTGCTATAGGATTCTACATTCCTTAGAATGTCTTAGTTTTGTAAAAGGGTTCTACTTAGAACCTTGTTATATGGTTCCTTATTATTTAAGAGGTCATTGGAAAATTAAGGTTGTTAGCTTCCAGAAAGGTTCTACTTCCTGTCTGAATGGAAAACATTTTGATATAGGGTTCTACCAAAGGCAAATAACACCCCCTAAGGTCAAATCTAGAACGTCCAAGAGTTCTTAAGTTGATCCACTGGTGGAACCTTAAAGGCTCTTTGTAGAACCCTCTATGTGGAAAGGTTCCCAAGTAGAACCTTTTTATGAAGCATGTGCCAAGTACCAATAAAGCTAAATGTTAAACTCCTGAGAGGTTCTAGGTATTAATAAGAAAATAATGAGCAATAATTTGAAGTTTGTATCACACACCTACCAGGTTAATACACACACTCTTAGAACAAAGGGTTCTTCATGGGGAAAAAATGTATTTCCTAACTACACTCTTAGGAATAAAGGACAAATCTAAAGATCCCTAAGGGTTCTTTGGTTGTCCCTCTGGGAGAACCCTTTAAAGTTTTTATTTAACCCTACAACAGTTTTCCCCCATCAGGAGGGGTTGAATCCTTTTAGGTGGCTAAGAACCCTTAATTATTCTGAGAACCCTTAAGGAACCCTTTTGACTAAGAGTGTGCCAGGTACCAAGAAGCTGAATGTTAAACTCCTGAAACGTTCTAGATGTTAAGAGGAAAATAATGAGCAATAATTAGGAGTAATTACGGGTTTTAAATGTAGTGCTTTCTGACAGGGAAACACTTTGGGATAGAGTTCTATAGAGAACCTTTAAGATATTTTCCCCAGAGGGGCAAACAAATAACCCTTAAGGGTGCTACCTGATTTATTTGCAGCTGTGAGCATGAAGTAGCATTGGAGAACCCTTAAAAGGTATATGTAGAACCCTACAACAGTGTTTTCCTATGAGAGGGTTCCAACACTGGGTAGAAGAACCTTCAGTCCTAAGAGTTCACCAAGTACCAAGATGCTAAATGTTCCTGATAGGTTCTAGAGCGAATATTTAGATATTTTGTACGGAAAACGTACCTAGTTAATACAAAACAGGTTCTTCAAGGGTTCTTTAAGGCTTCTTCATTTGTCGCTCTTGGAGAACCATGAAAAGTTTTATGTAGAACCCGAAAATAGAATGTTTCCCCATCAGAAAAGCTTTTTATAGGAAGCTAAGAACCCTTTCTTATTCAACGAACTCTTAAAGAACCCTTGAAGAACCCGTTTTTTTTATGTCTGTTGGAACAGCTTTCATAAATGTTTATGTAATGCTTATGTCAGTGTCAGGAAGGGTTTATGTGGGTTTTATGTCTCCCTATGAACATTTACATGACTGAAACATTTCAGTGATCCAAGTAACACTGAGGAGAAATAAAGCCTGGTTCAGTTTCACGAGGCCAAGCGTTGGTCCAGCGCTCTTAAACCGGCATGCCACTTCTCCAAACGTAATAAAGAGACGAAGACAGACGGCGTCTCGTCCAGATGATCACATCCGCGTTCAGGCCAGAACATCGAAATCGTCCTCCAGATCGTCTGATCCAGACTAATCTAAAAACCTGATGATCTACGCTCCTTAAATCAGCTCCAGCGAAGAGATTTGTGTAGATTTAAAATTTTAATTCATCATTTTTACGCAGAAGGTGTGAACAGAGCTGAGGGTTGATTTATGATCCAGAGGTTGAATAAGGTTTCGGTTCTAACGTTACTGACGTGTATGGAGTATTACAGTATAATTAGCTCCAGGTGTTAAAGGAGCTCAGTCAGTGTGTCTGGATGATGATGATGATGATGATGATGATGGATTCCTTCATATCGCAGAAAGTAACTGTTACCCACTTAATCCCTTTTTCCAGTGTAGTTTTAAGAGCTTAAAAGGGTAACATTACTGTACTGAAAATCTAAATAAAGGCTTCGAAACTGAAATTTGTACCTACGTTCTAAGTAAGCTACTCATTTTTAGTGGTTTATTAACTGTGTATTCTGCGTTCACCGTGAAGAGCTTGAGCAGCATGAAGTAACGTGTGTGGCAGCCATTTTGTGTTTGTTAGTTTCGACTGTCCTGCCCCCTAGTGGACGCAACGTTTAATCCTTCAGATGTACGCAAGGTACGCAGGCGAGTAAATGCATAATGAACATGCAGCTTTACTGTGTGTAGAGCGATACTGCTTTTTTTATTGTCTTGCAAGCCAAATCTTTAGCATTTGCTACATATTTTCATCACCAAACATAGTCGAGACTCGCCTACTTTCACAGAAACGTGTATCACGTGAAATTATCTCCTTTACTTACTGACTTCAGACAAAACTTTTTAAAAGCTGTTAAAGAAAGTAATTCTGTGAGCTCTTTCTTTTCTTTTTTTTTTACATCCAATGACATCATACTCTGAAACATCGTGCACTGAAAAAAATTGTGTCCCAGCGTAGAAAAGTTTATTTTACCCCTGAAACCCGACACGCGGAGATCCAAAGCAGATCGCAAACCTCAGGATGCTGAAGCTTGTGGCCAGAAAAGCGTACAGAACACACCAGACTCTCTGTAGCTCATTTGGGTGACGTAAGCATTAACCTTAACCCCGCACAAATTTTACACACTGCTGCTTAAAGCGTAAAAACAACCATGACTAAACTTCACTTGTTTTTCCTCTCAAGTGTTAACCCTTTCCTCTGACTGTAACTTCAGTCTAACATCATGTGCAGTACAATGGTAATCATTGTGGAAACGTATGGCTTATAATACGCTCGAGTCGTTACGGTGAATCCACTGTCCCTCCTGCAGAAGCGTTTATTGATCCAGGCCTCATCTCAGAAACCTCCAGAGCTCAATAAGCCCCGTAACGGCAGCAGCAGCTGCGTGGATATATGAAGGCAGACGGCAGAAGACCAGTGAAAAAAACAACAGCACTTTAATCACACAGCCGTTCCTATGTTCCACTACAGCAAATGTTTGTAGGCTACATTTATGTTTTAATGACAAGCAGAACAAATTGTTATTTAACTAAAACTGCGTGAAGGAACTGAAAAAAAAATGACGCAGTCAGAGTGGGTTTATGAGGTGAAACCCTGCTGTGAAGGAAAATAAAATCAGGAGCCGTCCCACGGCATCTCCATTTCCGTGACTCAAAGTATAATCACAGGGACATGGTCAATTAGGGTGAAAGCACTACGTCCTGACAAGCCATTCATTTTCATTACAAGCTGTGTTCTGTTTTAGAAAGAAAGAAAGAAAAAACCACTGACAGGCTGTGAGAGGGGACACCGTGCAGCTAAAAACAGCCTGGTGCTGATGGATGTACATCACAAGCACACAAACACACTCCACACAAAGCGCTGGCTCGGTCCTGATGCTTTTTCTGGCTTCTTTTTTTTTGGTGTTTTGTGTCTTTTTTGTGCTGCTGTTGTTTGCTTTGGCCGTCTGTTCTCCTGTACAGCTTCACAACCTCGCAGCCTCGAATGAAAATCTCACCGTGACTGACAAGGCTGGAAAAAACAAAACAAAACAAAACTGAAGGAGCTGGAAAGGTAAACTGACGCAATCCCGCAATTTCGGGCCCAAGCCGAGGGAATGTCGGCGTGGAGAGGGGGCAGGATCGCAGCACAGGACCGACTGCTGGCTGGACTGTTTTCAAACTTAAATAAGCTTAAGATAAATGCACTACTGTAGCATAACATTTAAAGCAGATAGGAATTCTGGGTAATTAATACTTTTCACAGTGGGAAAGAAGTGAAGCAGATATTATTAACAATATTAAAAATATTAAATAAAAGAGTCTCGTTTCATATCAAATATAAACGCCACTGAAATGTAAACAAGCCAAAACGTTTTATTTGTTGTTATGCTGTGAGTAAAAATCTGTGTTCACAGAGACCATCGGAGGCCACGTGCCCTTACTGTATATACAGAACTGTTTGAAAACACAGTTTTTTGTCCTCCTGTCTAAATGAAATTAGCATCTTGGGTCATTAAAAATGAAGCTTTTTGGGGGGAAAAACACCATGAATGGTCAAAACACTTCAAACATTGTTTGAAGGACGGGAAAAACTAAAAAATGCCACCCTGAGCACGTGCACTGCGTGAGTCTGGCTTATGTTATGAACAGACTAATCAGGGCTGTACTCAGGATCATCAGTGTCAAGTCCAAGGCCAGCTCAGATCAGCTCATGCCCGAGTCTTAAACGGGTCGAGGCCAAGTCAAGACCGAGACAGAAAAACATCAAAACCTTTTCAAGGCCAAGATTTTACCTCAACCGGTTTATTCTATTCATGAGTTACACCAATGATTCGGCTGTTTTCTAGATGAAGGAGTTACTTCATGTCAAACTTGGTGCAAAGACAACACAAACATTATATTTATATTAACATTTTTATTTAATATTAACATTATTAAACTCTCAGTCCAGACCAAAGCCATATTTAGCAGCAAGTCCTAGACAAGTCCAGGCCTGGGACCTGGTTCTTACTGTGTGGTCTTTCCTTATTCTATGACGTATTTTCAATATCATTTCACTTTGTTTTTGGTGTGGAGGAACAGAATATGATCTGCGCCGTACTGCTCCGAGCTTTTGGATCAGAACCAGGAGAAACCGATAGACTTTCCAGTCAGTTTGTTGTGGCTGAAGAGTGTGTTTCTGAATTCCTCCTTCTCTACCACACAATACGCAGCTTAACGTTAACGTTATTCCTGAGGTGTTTGATGTAACAGTTTATGACATACTGTCACCCCCTGGTGTGCTCATGTGAGCGTATTCAAATCGTTCTTGATATTTTCGAAAAAGGGCAGGGGTAAAAACTGCATTTTTAAAAATATCCGTATGTGGACAGAGCCTGAGTGGCTTACAGAGCTGCTGGAGGATGTGTGTGTCATGCAATCAGTTCATTACTGTGCTTAAATCTGGCTTCACATAATAATTTTACACATAATCTCTTTATTTTCACATTCCTTTTTCACAAGAAGGACATGTAGTTTCATTTTTAGAAGAGATTTTCTTGCATGATTCATTCTTTTTCGTGTTATCACATATGTTTAACACATTCATGTTTACTGAAATTCACATGAAGTTCTTATTATAATATGATTCACTTTTTTTCGCTTATTCCTCCTCGTGGCCAACTGGAGTACAAACTCTCCGCACTAAACATGTTTTGACTGATCAATGAGATGGTGTTTATTTCATTTCTGACTGAACTGCTCCTTTAAACTTCCAGGAGATGCTGCTCCATTTCTAACCATGAATTCCTGAAGCACAAAAGCCTCGGGTGTCAATCCGATTTGCAAACCAAAGCTGGACTATTCACCGCTTCACACTGAAGAGCATTGAAGCCGGAGCACAGAGAGCGGGATGAGGTGTCGGAAGTGGACCTTACGGACGGGACGTGAAAGGAAGGACACAATAGAAAAGTCAGAAGAGGCTTTTCCTCATTTGCTCATTCATCAGGACTGCATGAATGAATTGAGAGTTTGGGGTAATTAAGCAGGCGGTGCGAGTTTCTCCTGAATACACACCGTAACAGAGCTCATGATGCCTGCTGCTAAATCAATCCTTCTAGATAAAAAAAAGACATGAGGCTGACGGAGATGACATCTCTATTCATTATAACACTCAGTGTGAGAAGCAAGGGGTGGGAACGTGGCCTGACTTCATGTTTAAAGACAGTTTTTGATCTCCTCAGATGCAGTGAGGCCTTAATTCCCAGACACTCGTATCAGGATGTGGGAAAGGATGCAAATGAGGAATGATTTGGAAGCACCCAAGTTTCTTAAAAAAATACTCTTTATAACATATTTATAAACACAGAAATAGTTTTATTCACTTTATTTTTTAAAATTGCATAAATGAAGTCATTCTACAGCTGCATGCGCTCGTTCTGTACCTGCTCTGCCCTCTAGTGGATAAACTGTGCACTACCCTGTACATGACATCAAATTTATTATTCAGAAATGTAATTTTTTACTTTATATTTCTTTCTTTTGTTATCCGTTGTTAGTTTAGTTTATGTTGGCAGTTCTGTTTCCTTCCTATTAGCACATATTTACACATATTAAACACCAACGCGTTTTTGTTTTTTTTTTGTTTTGTTTTTTTGCTTTATTAGCGATTGTAATTTATTTGCGAGCCCATGTAATCGGGTACAGTCGCTGTGTCCTATTTTTAATTTATTTTCTAATACATTCGATTAAATTTATTTTCCGGACTTTGGAAGAGACTTGTTACTTCCTGTGTGCTGCTATTTCTGTCCGGATTATCAAACTGAGTGCCTCACTATAGTTCCGTTGCTAAAATTAAACGTTCCGTCGACGATTCCACGAACTCTGTGTCATGGGGGGGAGGGGTATACAATATCTCTCTTGTAATAGTTTCTTGTATGTTTATTTTATCAGATTGTGTAAAATTAAACATATATATTTAGAGACACATAGTTTACGGTTTGTTTTGATGCAGGCCAACTCATGTTTTAGGTGTTTTAATAGTATCCTGATGTATTTCCCCGTTTTTTATGTTGGATTGATCGGCCGGCATAAATGTCTCGTGCGCCTCAGTTGTGGGCTGTTCGGTTAGCTTGTTGCTAACGTTAATTTTGGTAGTTGCTTTGTCCCTCAGATACACACACAACAAACAATGAGGAAACTTGACTTTTATTAACAGTAGTAAAACAAATAAACATAATAACAATAATGAAAATATGTTTAGTCATTTATAGTGTGTCCATAAATAAAACTGACACTTTTAATCTCTCTTTACCCCCAAATATAGTCAATCAAACAAGATGTTAAGTGACAGAAGCTAATTTAGCTAACAATTAAGAACAGTTTACAGCCTTCCTGAATGGTTCATTGGGTGATTATGGACTTACAGCCTCCTTAAATGGTTCTACCATGAGTTGGAACCCTTTCTGAGAGGGAAACATTAGTGTAGGGTTCTACATAGAAACTTTAAGGTTCTTCCAGCACTTTTAATGTTCCATGTTGGTCAAATCTGCAAGGAAAACAAGCTACAATGTTAAGGGTTCTTCAGTTGTCCCTGTCAGGAACCTTTAAAGATCTATATTGGAAACTACAACAAAGTGTTTTTCTAGTAAATAGATTCCATGTAGAACCATTTCTGGAAGCTAAAAATGCTTATTTATCCAATGAACTCTTAAAAGAACCCTTGTTTCTAAGAGAGTATGTATTAACTAGGTAAGTGTGCAGTACAAACTCCAAATTATTCCTCATTATTGTCTTTTTGATACCTAGAACCTGTCAGGAGCTTAGAAGATAAATGTTCTTCAAGGTTCTTTTAGGGGTTCATTGGATATTTAATGGTTTCTAGCCTCCTGAATGGGTTCTACACTGTACTGAAACCCTTTCTGAAAGGAAAACACTGTTGTAAGGTTGGACGTTGAACCTTTAAGGGGCCAAGTATATATTTTATAGTAATACAGAATCAGAAACCACATCAACGATTGTGTTTAAGACACTAAACAGCTCCACAAAGTTGCTTGAGGAGACAGGCAAAAAGCAAACTTCAGACATGTGGAGTAAAGTGGGACATTGTGTACACATTTTATTTTTAACCAAACCATAGCTTTTCTGCTAAGTGTTTAAATCAGACACTGATGATGATGATGATAAGATCAGTCATGTCCATGCAGGAACCAGGAACCTCCGTCCTCTCCCCCGCAGGAACTGAAGCACTTTACTGTCTCTAATTATTTCTCTCACGTATTTATCCGGGAAATATCATGCCAGCCTCAGTCCAGCGTGACTCCTTCAGGAAGCTCCACCACCACCGGCTCGCACTCGTCCAGGTCTACGTCGAAATCCCAGCGGAACTTCTTGGTCAGATGGGCTTTAAACTTCTCCGCTCTTTTGCGTAGAGTAGCGTTGATGCCTGGAGAACTGGCAAACTGGAAGAAATCCTGAACAGGAGAATAAAAAAAATGAGTGGATTAAATGGACGTGTGCTGATGCTAGGTTTGCATTTCAGCTTTAAATACACTGGTGTGTGTGTTTTCATGAATGAAAAATTGCTGCCTGATTTTACAAAAGTTTTAAATATTTAGTTGGTTTTTTTTTTACGTGTTATACAGCTATGTTCTTCTGTGATTTTTTTTTCTTCCTGTCTTTTTAACTTCTCCTCTCCATACCTGTAACGTGGAGGTGAGGAAGTTGCTCTGGGACACGATATCCACGAAGAAGTCAGGGGGAATTTCTCCGAGCTGGTGGTAGAGGACGCTGATGAGGCCCAGGTAGAGATCAGAGCGCTCCCTCATGGCCTCCTCACTCCTGCATAGGAGAAGCAGCAGCTGCTTCCAGTGTTCGAATGCCTCGTACACGTTCCCGATGAGGAAACACACGAAGGCAAACTGCAGCTCGCCTAACTCACACACACACACACACACACAAGTAGAACAGGGGAACACAAACATGAGTATACACTAACACACACACACACACACACACACACACACACACACTGGTATACACAGAGGAACACACGAGTACATAGACGCACACGAGTATATATGCACACATGCGTACACACAGAGGAACACACACACACACACACACACACGAGTATATACGCATACACACACACCATACACAGAATGTTCCCAGAACAGGGAACACACACACGAACACACACACACACACACACACAGACACATTACATAAAAAATGTAATCCATTCTGCACATAAAACAGGACAAAAATTGCCTTAAATTTCTCCCTTGTCACTGTTTTGATGATTTGCGTTGCTTAGCAACAGATGTCAGTGTAATGAGCGGTACCGAGGACGTTGAGCGGCTGTTCCTTGTGGTGGTTCTCGAGCAGGAGGTTGAGGGCGTAGCTGAGGTCCATGCTGCACTGCGTGATCTGAGCGGGCGTGGCTCCCGGAGGATACGTGTGGCGAGGGATGTGGGAGAACCGGAATTCCGTTCCTTCCCTCTGCTTCATGCGTGGAAGTCTATCCAGTCCTTCCTTCATGCTCCGGCACTGCGTGTCGTTCCGCGGCAGGTTCTGCTCGGTTCTGTCTTTGGTGTGTGTGAGCTGCAGCTCGGGAACCACGTCGCTGAAGGCGCACACGCGTCCGCTCAGAGGCTGCAGCGCGCTCGCCACTTCATGGCTCAGTTTATCCGTCAGAGACACCCACTTCCTCAGCGTGTCGTACGGATACGGCCCCAGGTACGAGTCGAGCTCGCGAAGGCCGGCTCTCACACGAGAAACCTCATCTGCGTTCTCAGACGCCGAAAAGTCCAGATCCTCCTCGTTTTTATCCCAGTGAGCCAGAAGGACCTCGCGAGGCTTCAGCGAGAGGAACAGGCCCCGTTTAGGACCCAGTTCTCCTCCCTGACTCTTGGCATTAGCCGGGCTGTAATGGAGGAAGTGGATTCCCGGAGGGATCATCTTAATACCGCGGAAACGTGGACCCACCCCCCAGGTCTTATAGTCCAGCCCGAGCTCGGTTCCTTCAGGAACGCCGAGGAGAACTAACGTGGCTCCTTCTTCAAACAGGCCTAACGCCACGTCGGGGTCCATCTCAGCTCCGGACATCTCTGAGGAAGAAGACGAGGCCGAGTTTATTACACTTTCTTTATTTTACACAGTGAGGGGGTTTATTTCACAATCTTCATTCTGCCTGCAGGAATGTCGTTTTTATTTACAATTACTGCATCAATGCTCTCTATCTATCTATCTATCTATCTATCTATCTATAATGACTGGATGAATGCTCTTTCTTTCTTCATTTATTTATTTGTAATGCCTGCATGAATGCTATTTATTTATTTATTTCTATAATGACTGGATGAATGCTATTTATTCATTTATTTTTTATTTTTTTATTATTATGACTGCATGAATGTTCTTTACTTTTATTCCTTTTAATGATTTAATGAATGTTCTTTATTTTTATTTTGCTTATTTATGTTTGAATGGCTTCGTGAATGATATTTATTTATTTATTTATTTATTTATTTATTGAATGACTGCATGAATACTTTTTTATTACATTTGTATTTTTTATGACCGTATGAATATTCATTATTTTTATTTTTAATACGTTTATTTATTATTATTACATTAATGAACTGTAATTTGGCCTCAGTGGGGAGGTTTTTATGTGACACACACTAGCTGTCTGGCTAAGCTAACATTTTTTAGCTTGAAAGCCACAAAGCAGCAGAATGATAATAATTATACCTGCATTTATAGAGCAACGATAAAATAAAATAATAAAATACCAAATACAAAATATATTTTTTTAAACAGAAGTGAAGTTACCTGCGTCCAGAGTCAGAGCTGTGAAAACGACGTGTTCAAGTTCATTAACGCGGACTTACCGTAAACTTCCGGTTCAAAAACCGGAAACGTGTCACAATAAAAGTCCCGTGGCGCGGCATTAATATTATTGTGAATTAATTTGTATTAGATTATAGTTATGTTTTATGAATTGGTATGAAGTGAAAATGTGCTGTGATTTGCGAGATTATTATTATTATTATTATTATTATTATTATTATTATTATTATGTAATGCTGCCAGGCAAACATTTTTGGTCTCCTTTATTTTCAGTATTTTTGATTATACAGGTAATGGGCTCATTTTAATACTCTAACTTTAGAAAATATAAATAAAGATCAAGTGAACAGAGAACTGTACATGATGTTTTGTTTTATCCAAAAAAAAAACGATTCTTTCTAAATTGTGATTTGTCATGTTTCTTAAAATATCTAAATAGTAAAATATACTGAATATAAATATATATGTGTGTTTCTGTCCTTAATTTAACTACAGTTGTATGGGTGAATATAATATAATCTATTTGCAACCATTCTTTCCATCAGTTTACACAGGTTGGATGTGAGTTGGGTAGTTCCCTGCTCTTGATGTCTCTTTCCTCCTTCTTCTTCTTCTTCTTCTTCTTCTTCTTCTTCTTGGTAAACCTACTGGGTTGGAGTGTAGAGCATCGACATAAAGGCAAAAAAATATATATATATCAACTAAATCCTACTATACAACTTTGTTTCCTTAAGATAAGTTAAGAGAGCTTTGTACACTTCTGAGGAAGGATTAATTCTCAGATTTTGAATAGATATATTTTTAAAATCCATTGACTTTAACTCTTCTACTAACTGAACTCTTTCTCTGTTATATGCAACACAATTTAACAAAGCACTGTTTCAGATAGACTGCATTTACTGCAGCAATTAGATTAGATTAAGATTGGACACCTCTGAATTAGAGAGAAGACGTTTATATTTGAATTTTTTTTTTTTTTTTTTTTTTTTTTTTATTTATTTATTTTTTTTGCTCTTTCAGACCAAAGACTTTTAAACTGGAAGCGATACTTTTGTTTTGGAAGTCGTGACTGGTGATGACTTCCGGTAGCGGGTGTATCTTTCTGTCGGAGCTATACACGGATACAAAGTGTTCATCTACTCTGGCTGAACTTGGAGTCTGAAGGCTTGGTTTATTTTCCTGCCAGGGTTTTGGTTGTTTTGTTTTGTTTTTTAGAGAAGAGAGATTAGCTTTATCTGTTCACACACACGCACACACACACACACACCCTGAGAGAGAGACAGAGAGACAGAGAGAGAGATTTTACACAGAGATGGGCTTCAGAAAGAAGAACAAAAGTCCTCCGGTTCTGAGCCACGAGTTTGTGATCCAGAATCACGCCGACATGGTTTCCTGTGTGGCCATGATCATCCTGCTGGGGCTCATGTTCGAGGTAAAATACACAACTAAACATCTCCCAAACACCACCAACACCTCCTGGAGATCACAAGCTACACCAAATACACACCAAGTCACCACCAACACCTCCTGAAGATCACAAGCTACACCAAATACACACCAACACCTCCTGAAGATCACAAGCTACACCAAATACACACCAACACCTCCTGAAGATCACAAGCTACAACAGATACACACCTATACACCACAAACATCTCCTGAAGATCACAAGCTACACCAGATACACGCTAACACACCACACACACCTCCTGAAGATCACAAGCTACACCAGATACACACCTAAACACCACACACACCTCCTGAAGATCACAAGCTACACCAGATACACACCCAAACACCACAAACACCTCCTGAAGATCACAAGCTACACCAGATACACACCTAAACACCACTCACACCTCCTGAAGATCACAAGCTACACCAGATACACACCTAAACACCACAAACACTTCACATAATCATATAAACACAACACAGCTCATGTCATCTGCACAAACAAAATAACGTTTCCAGGCTTTGTTAGTGTTTATACTGCATGTTTATTTTTTGGGTGTTTGTTTGTTTATGTATATTATAAATTGTTTAGAGATCATATTCGATGCTCAGACTCCTAAATCAACACTAGAAATATCTCAGATATCCTGGAAATCACATTTTGTGTAGATTAAATATCAAAAAATAAAGTTTAGGAGTTTAAATATTCCCTCATTCTACTATGTAATTTGAGACATAAGTAAACAAATACACAGCGATCAGCCCTAACATTAAACCCACTGACAGGTGAAGTG
>CM074960.1:879695-891054 GCA_037577455.1 Pangasius macronema | reverse complement strand
GGATGTTGTTCTGCTTTTCTGCTCCATTCAGGATGTCACTCTGCCTCCTTCTTTGGTGAGGATGTCAATCTGCCTTCTTGCTCTGCCATGGACGTCGCTCTGCCTCCTTGCTCCACCGAGGACGTCACTCTGCCTCTCTGCCCTGCTGAGGACGTCAATCTGCCTCCCTGCCCCGCCAAGGATGTCGCTCTGCCTCCCTGCTCTACTGAGGACGTTGCTCTACATCCCTGCCCCGCTGCATCCCTGCTTCACAGTGTACGCCGCTCCCCCTTCTTACTATGTGGTGGACATCACTACCCCCTCTTTCTTCGTGGATACCATCACGTTCCCCTCTTGGCTCCATGGTGGCTGTTGCGCCGCTGTTGTGCTCAGCCTTGAACGTTGTGCCACACATCAGCTATGCGTAAGAGATCACTCCACCTCACCGCATTGTGGAGGACGTCACGCTTCTTTCCAGCTACACGAAGGGGAGCAGAAGCTGTGCATCATGGGGGAGCTCCGTCATGGTTATGCCGAAATCGGTGCTGGACTACACTTCCCAGCAGGCTCTGCACCTCACATGTCTCAGTCAGCCTCACCCGTATCTCGTTTTATCGTATGCTGTATAAGTTCCTGTTTTTCTACATTGTATTGTCAAGCTGTTGTTGTTGTTGTTGTTGTTGTTGTTGTGTTTGTGTATAGCCGAGTGCACCATAGTCTAAGTGTTTTGTCTTGCATCTCCTCTTCAGGTTCATGTTTCTAGTTTTCACTGTTTTGGTTCTTTGTTTGGACTTTCTGTAATAAAAATCTGCCCTTGTGTCCGTCTCCCCTGGATCACATGAGAGTCATGTACAACGAGCACAAAGTAACCTCTGGGGGAAGTTAATAACAGCATTACATTTTTATTGTTTGTGTTTTTTGGAACTGTTTTTGTTTTTTGTACAGGAATAAATCCCCAACTTTTTCATCCGAGTTTACTGAACCCGACTCCTGTGACACGTTGGCGCTGATTCTGCGTCTCGTCTCATATCAACGACTGAAAGTTACGCAGACGTGAACGAGGGGACGATGACTTCTGAACACTTCTCATGGTTTATAGTGGGAGTCATCAGTTTCAGAACAAATTATTTAAATAAATAAATAAATAACTATATATGTGTGTGTGCTAAATGTGTGAGAACAGATCTGTGTGTCAATAATACTATGATCAATAATATTATTTATTATTTTATAATATTAGTAACAATTAATAACACAATCAATTCATAATTAATCACTTTACTATGTTATATTAATTATATATTTATATAGTATTTTAATTACATAACATGCCTTAAATAAATTTAATGTAAATAATAAACCTCATAATATTATTAACAATTAATAATACAACAATTATACTTATAATGTAATATATTAAGTATTTCTTTAAGATGTAAAATTAATTATATTTATATTCTATATACTTATGTAATTATATACTTTATTTACATAAAAGGCCCTACAAATTCAACTGAATATAATAATAACTAAATATAATAAATATAATAACTTACATAAAATAATTAATAAATTACACTTTTACACTATTGCTATCAATTAAGAATCTAATTATCAACTAATATTATATTACTTATTATTTTAGTATAAATTATTATTATTATTATTATTATTATTATTATTATTAATAATAATAATAATGTACTGATATAATTATATAGTTATTATATACTTTATTTACATAAAGATGCTTTGACATTGAGATAAATATAATAATATTAATCAATCAATAGATTATTTATCATATAAAATATGAACGTTTAATGTGTTTAATATGTATTGTGTAGATTTATATTTCCATACTATAATTCTGTATAATTATACACTACTCATGCACTTTAGTGACATTAAAACGGCTTCCTGTTTTTAACTATGAGTTAATATAAAGGTTATAAATGTTATATGATGGTTTTGTGTCTTCTGTTGTTCATTGTGTTGTCTATCAGGTGAACTGGACTATAAATAAATCCAGCGGCTCGTCTCTCTCTCTCTCTCTCTCTCTCTCTCTCTCTCTCTCTCTCAGCAGTCTACACACGACTTTATCAGTCCATGCCGCAGTGCACACATGTACATGTAGTTTATTGTGAAAGCGATTCGCGTTAAGAAGCGTAACGCCACGCGCAGCAGAACACTACATTACCCATAATGCACCGGCTTCGGCTTCCAAGCTGGCTGACTGCTCTCGAGGCAGCGTTTCTCATTTAAACAAACAGCAACGGAAGATGGCGGAGCCACAAGCGGAGCAGGAATAGAGAGCAACAAACCAGCAGAAGATAACAAGACATATCTCTGTTTTTCGGAGGAGGTGAAAACTGGTAAGTTTTCGGTTTTATCATTTTATCTTGGAGAATAATTTTGTCTTTGTTAGCATTATTGTTAGTGTTAGTGGAAATGTTAGTGTTATGTGATTGGCCAGTTTTACTGTTGGGGATATTTAAGTAATCAAACCTCACTCTTTTAACGAGTTTCGCGTCTTTTATTGTGTTTTTTTCTGGTTTTATGAATTGAATAAAGTTCCAGGTTAGATAAATGACCACTTATTAAAATGCAAAAATGATACAAAGTCGAAGTTTGGCTTAAATTTGAGACGCTGCAGGTTTCGGTGCACTTCATGCACCTTCATACACCTTCATATACCTTCATGCACCTTCATGCACATTCATGCACCTTCATACACATTCATGCACCTTCATACACATTCATGCACCTTCATACACATTCATGCACCTTCATACACATTCATATACATTCATACACATTTATGCACCTTCATGCACCTTCATATACATTCATACACATTTATGCACCTTCATGTACCTTCAGGCACCTTCATACACATTTATGCACCTTCATGCACCTTCATATACATTCATACACATTTATGCACCTTCATGCACCTTCATATACATTCATACACATTTATGCACCTTCATGTACCTTCAGGCACCTTCATACACATTTATGCACCTTCATGTACCTTCATATACCTTCATGTACCTTCATGTACCTTCATATACCTTCATATACCTTCATATACCTTCATGCACCTTCATACACATTCATACACCTTCATACACCTTCATATACCTTCATACACCTTCATATACATTCATACACATTTATGCACCTTCATGTACCTTCAGGCACCTTCATACACATTTATGCACCTTCATGTACCTTCATATACCTTCATGTACCTTCATGTACCTTCATATACCTTCATATACCTTCATATACCTTCATGCACCTTCATACACATTCATACACCTTCATACACCTTCATATACCTTCATACACCTTCATATACATTCATACACATTTATGCACCTTCATGTACCTTCAGGCACCTTCATACACATTTATGCACCTTCATATACATCCATGCACCTTCATATACATTTATACACCTTCATACACATTCATATACATTTATGCACCTTCATGCACCTTCATATACATTTATACACCTTCATACACATTCATATACATTTATGCACCTTCATACACATCCATGCACCTTCATACACATCCATGCACCTTCATACACATTCATACACCTTCATACACATTTATGCACCTTCATGCACCTTCATACACATTTATGCACCTTCATATACATCCATGCACCTTCATATACATCCATACACCTTCATACACATCCATGCACCTTCATACACATCCATGCACCTTCATACACATCCATGCACCTTCATACACATCCATGCACCTTCATACACATTTATGCACCTTCATATACATCCATGCACCTTCATACACATTTATGCACCTTCATATACATCCATGCACCTTCATATACATTTATGCACCTTCATGCACCTTCATATACATTTATGCACCTTCATAACACCTTCATACAGCCTCATGCACCTTCATTCCCCTTCATCCACCTTCATCCACCTTTATACACGTGTTGCTGTGGTACATGTGTGTGAGTCATTAATGCACGATTATACAGAGATGTTCATTTTAACATCCATGCAGGTAGAAATGACGCGTTTAAATATTTAAACATTTTGACATTTCAGCACTGCAGTTTACACAAGTGCATTTTTAAGATAATCGTAAAGCCTCATTCGGGTTAAACAGGCAGGCAGGTAAGAGTCATGTGCAGCGTTCATCATCAGGATTTAATGCACAGAGGTGTAGGATGGAACCTGTGCAGGTAGGAAGCAGCACACAGCCGTGATGTTACACATTAAACCTTCGCAGGTCAGACGGATTGCTCAGCAAGTGTGCAATCAGGAAGTGAGGTGCTGGAGAGGAGACGAGCTGTGCATGGTCACCCATGCATGCAAATTCTTTTTCTTTTTCTTTTTTTTTGGAAAGACTGGCTGATTTTTAGGGGATGGATTGATTGCGTGATGAGGTGCCGTGTGCAGAATGTCCTTCTGGAAAAGCGCTGATGTATTACGCCAAATAAAAAAACAAAATATATATATATATATCACCAATCACATTATTGTTGCTCAGGATATTGCATCAGGAATGTTTTATTCATTTTATTTGCGCGAGACTTTGAGCACTTGTCAGACGTGTCGCATGACGTTGAAGGTCAGTCCTGCTCCCAGAAATAAGCTAATTACTGAATAACCGGTGAAGTGCGAGTGTCTGAGAGAGTGAGTAAATCTACAACATGGTTATTTTTTTTTGAAGTCATAATCCTTAAACTTCACTGTATTCAACTTAAAAAAAAATGATGCTTCATGACTGCAACAGTGTTAAAATAATATTAAAATCTCACATGAATAATAAGGTCGTAACCCTGCATTCGTTTTAGCGAGGAACGCGTCTCCAAACGCTTGGAGTTTGTCGCTTATGGGCGTGGCCTGTCCAGTTTTTTGTTTTATTTATTTTTTTATAAGTTTCAGCATGAAGTGGTAGCTCCTTGTACTTTCTAAAGCTAACGAGTTAAACATGAATTAACTAACACGCTAATCAGTGTGGAAATGAACGATCACCTGTCGCTGTGTCACTTGCTAGTGCAAACTCAGGGTTGGGTGTTTTTGCTAGAAAAATATAGCTACAGTAATTTTGCTTAAAAAAAAGTTTTTAAGTTGAACGACTTGTATAGTATGATTTTATTACGCTAAAAACTGTAGTTGTTTAAATACGTTCTAGTCAAGTTCAGGCTCCCAATCAAAAGCAATCATGTTAAAAAAGTGAAAATCAGCAGCTAAGCTACGTTTATTTCAACATGTTTAGTAATTGCGTGCTTACTGCGTAGCTCTATGAGCGTGCTCGTATCGGTCGTATTGAAATCAGGAAATGGGAACCCACAGGATTTAAATCGTCTCTGGCACAGCCGGATTTACACTGTAATAAATTTCCACTAGTGCTAATTTACATTTGTAGAATGAAGCAAAAACATGGTTGATAATTCCACATCAATCAGCTTTTTTTTTTTAAAAAAATGCTCAAAAACCCTAAGCTAATGTCTGTAAATCTACATTAAACTCTAAAATGAGGTCATCTAAGCTAGGAAGCTAAGTTTAGGGAAATCAATAAAATTTGCAGATTTGTACTTGTCTGAGAAAGACAGACCTCTGATTTACCTTCAGCTTTAAAAAGGGAGGAAGTGTTCATGCTGAATAAATGTCACTGGAATTTTAGTCTCTGATGAATAAATCCAAAAAGTTTCTAACCAGTCGTGTATAAACATGTAGCAGTAGTAGTATGACAACAAATTTCCTGCAGTAAATGCTGAATTAATTAGCTAGCACTCCAGGACACGGAAAGATTTTGGCTTCGGGTTGCACGTAAACCTAATTAACTAGGATAAAATATTTAACTAATGTAACTCTAACCCAAAGTATGACGAGCTGTGAGTTAGCACTCCAAGCCTCTGGCCATAGACTTTATTATATCCTGATTAAAGGCTGCATTCAGAGTCGTGATTAAGTACGAAAAGTGCGTCAATATTTACGAGAGGAAAGTTCCTGGTATTCAGAGTCGGGTTACGCAGTGGATTTTCTGAGCTCTACATTCAGATTATTAAAATCACCTTCATGTAGTTGACGTTTCTAGACCTGTCTTGAGTAGAAGCGTTTGAGACGGGGTTTTCGATATCGGCTAGATCGTACAAGCGCTCGCCTTTAACCCTGAAGTGATCAGGGATAGAAGACGAGTTTACGGGAATATCAATCAAATAAATTTAATAGGAGTGTAGCACATTGCCGGTATATTACTGCATGAACAGTCCTTGTTGTAATTATCCCATTAATAGCTGGTTTAATTGAACAAAATGGCTTCCACACTCCTTATTCAGCAGCATGTAGAATAGCACTTGATCCAGCACAGACTGTTTTTTTGTTTATCGTGCTCAGTCACTCACTTGTGCACACAATTTAAGGAAGTGATACTAAATCGAGGTCATGAAATTCCCTTCTGGTGATGTTCAGAACCACGTTCTGACCAATCACGTGACGCTGCTGATTCTGGGTCAGCGTTAGTTAGTCTGAGACATATGGCAGGCTGGGTGATGTCGTGTATCTGGTTGGTGAGTCCTGGAGATCGTTGGCCCGTTTTTCATTCCCATCATCCCGACCTTTTGTGCCTCTTGACCGTGATTTTGATCGCTCTCTTTATGCAAATACTCCACCACGAGCGTGCGGTAAGAATTCAGAGGACGTAAAGCATCGCCGCGTAGCTCCTGCTGTGAGTTCAGACCGAGACTAATGCTTCTCGGCGGAGCGCTTGTCACACTTTATCTTTATTTGTCAACCGTTCTGTACAAAGCTCTAGGCAGATATTAATGAAGTGTAATAACCCACTTTCTGCATTCCCATTTTATTAAAGTCTTGTCTAATACATGATGGCGCTCTTATTTAGCGTGAGATAATTATTTTAAGCCGCTTGTTGGTTTGTGTCCCGGCACGACAAACGCCACAGAGTGTTTATTAATGCACTATAGAACGTCTCTGGAGCCACAGTGGACTCTCTGTTTCGCCCCCAAGCTGGTGAAAGGAGCTCAATGTAAACCGAATACAAAGCACACCAGACTTGCTCTTTGTGTTTTATGCTTCTTGTCAGATGATGTTTTGGGGTCTATACAGACCTCATTGAGTTCTCCATCATCCAGTCTGAGAGTAATGTGACTTGGGCTTGGAGAGATTTCGTCAGAGAACAGCACCCTCCACCATGTTCCTCACATGATCTTCTTACGGTTATCAGGGTTATCTATTGTCCATGCTTCTCCATGTCTTCTATGAAATAGGGAAAAATAAGTGGAAAAATAATGTAAAGGGTTCAGTGATCCCAGGAGGCAAGAGCTCCTATGCTCAGATATGAACAGAAAGGTTCCTCAAGGGGTTCTTTGGATATATGGCATGGTTCTTGGGTTCTTTCTTGGAACTGCGCAGTTGTCAGAATTCCACCTTTTTTCAGGAGAGCAAGCGGCCCGTTCTTGTGGATTTCACCACTTTGGAAGTGGAAATTTTAAGATGTTGACTAGTTGAGACGCAGTCTTTAATGTTGGTGTGTGTATGAAAGTCCACTGGTGATGCTAGGTGTAATTTTGATCATACAGAGTCATTTTATAGTAATTTACCAACACATCTGTTTGAAAATGGTGATTATTCCCAGTGGTTTTAGCTCATTTCCAGCCAATTTAATTTGAGCTAAATCCTAATACGGGGTTTGACTGAATCTAGTAACTCCAACTCTAGTCATTTGTAACTAGGAAAAAAGAGCAAAAATGCTTCCTTCAGCCAGGAACGTGTTCCTAACCTCAAGTTTAGCCTATGATTTCATAACAACCTGGCTGCTCACGTCATCAGCAGGTAAATAAAAACTTCTATACTTTAAAATTAAAAATATAAAGATTCAAATAAAGTCCTTGCTTTAGGACAAGAGATGTAAAGGGCTACATTAATTAGGTTTCATCTTTAATTAACTTTGAGATGGTAAAACATCATGTAATTTCCAAGTTACAACTTTCCAGTTAAATCGAGTCTTAATCTTTATCTAATAATGCTTGCCTTATGTTTTTGCTAGTTGCCTAGCAACAGTGTTTAACAATGTTAACCAACAGCACGAATTCCCAAAGGTCCCCAAAGGTTTCTCCAATCCAAACTTCCGGCCTGATCCACGTTCTGTTTGAGGAGGTCACGCAGGTACTCGAGGATCTGTTTCCCTGCTGACCTCCTTTATTTGTTATCGTGAAGTGTGAAGGCCTTGAAGAACGTCCATGTGTCGCGTTAGCGAGGGCGTCGTAAACACAGCCGTCGCTCTCGATCCGTCCAATTAGCAGCCTCCGTGCTCCTGTTGTTCACCGTAGCTGTGAGGAGGGTCATTAAATCCTGAGCCGAGACGCGGCCACGCTGCCGAGCCACGTGCGGTCTGACGGATGAACGAGGAGGCGGCGGACAGTGATGGATGGAGGCGCGGCGGTGAAAGGGTCAGGCTCAGGAGGTGGTAAGGGGGCGGGGTTCTGAGAAACTGCTCCGTTACAGAGATCCTACAAATGAAGCACGGATACTTTTTACCTTTTTAGCTTTATTTCACATTTCATTTCATTTTCGCCATGTACTGAAGATCAATTCGTCTCTTTTTTTTTTTTTAAAGGAGCTGCTTTTCTTTGGCTCATCAGTCGAGAGTGCTTGTCTGTCTTTTTGAGAAGTTGTGTTGAAAAGATCTCAAACAGGATCCTAAGAACGCTGCTATGAGCCTAAGGTTCTTCTGAGCGTGGCCTTGTCATTTTCATGATGGAAAATCAGGGCAGGCCATGTCGAGACCGGCTTGTGTTTCAAGCGCAGGTCGAGTCATATCGAAACTTTTCGCCTGCGTTCTCACCAGCTGGCCTGATGTCACCAGATTCCACCTTTGCGCTACCCTGTGTGCTGATCTGATCTGATCTGATCTCTCGAAAGTAGACTAAATGGCGACAGAAAAGTTCAAGTGCACTTCCATCCTGAAGCTGACTTGATGGAACAGTTTAGGATCTTCTCTGTTTAATATGTTAAATATAGAGTATAAGGTGTAGAAGATATACACAGAAGATGTATATAAATATATATTGCTGTGTTGCCAAGATATTAGCATATGCTAAAAGTGCTGACCCTAGTCGTATAAAACAAACATTCCATCACTGCACCAACTTTTACTCATCAGAAGTACAGTTATAATTCCGGTCTTCTGACACACTGAATTATGGGATTACGGGTCTTTCACATGCAGATTTCTGAAACATTAGATTCAGACTTGACTCGATATCTTTCCTACCTACGAATTCATCATTCGAGGAGAATTAGCCTTTCTTACGTCATCTTGCCTTGCTGAAACAGTCCTGGCTTTAGGTGAAGCGAGGTCCCAGCCCAGAGCTTTAATCCTGCCTTGCTGTTGAGTCCATAAGGAAGAACGTTAACCTGTTTTAGCTAAGCTAGGAGCTTGGTCCGGATTCTGCCTAACTAGCAGGCTGCTTTGGTTCACGCTCGATTGTTTCATCCGTCTCGAGTGCCAGGATTAAATCAGCTCGAATCCGATCGCTCGAAACTGCTTCAGGAGGAGGAGCGAGAGATTGATCTGAGCTGTATTATACTATACAAGCGTAAATAAATCCATCTCTCTGACCTGATAATGAGTGAAACCCCTCGCTGTAGGTGAGGAACATGTTCCACGATGACTGAAGTTGTGTTTGTTAAAAACTGTTATCGAGGTTTAAAAAACAAACAAAAAGGTAAGAAAAATTATGAAAAATATTCTTCATAAAACGTAACTCTTGGAGTTTGTCGCTTGTGGGCGTGGCCTGGCCGGCGTTAAGTTCCGATGTGGCCTAGTAGTAGCTAAGTGTGTAAATCGATTTAAAATTCATAAACAACATGGCCGTCTTACTTTTATTTAAATTTATTTATTTTTTTAATTTGCTGAAGTCAAACCCAAGATAATCAGTAGATAACTCAACACCACTGTGCTCCCTCCATTTTTCAGGTAGGACCTCAGGAATTTTGAAGAAAGAAAGAAAGAGTCATGATTTCTGGGCCAAACCAGACAACCTGGCTATAGGATTGGTCTAAGGAATTCACCAATCAGGATAAAAGTAATGGCACCCTATACAAGGAGGAGTTGTTGGTGTGTGTCTGTGGTACGTGACGTTCTGCAGTAGCCGAGCTGCGTTACTGGAAGATTTGGCACACGCCGCGTTTAGAAGGCGCTCTTTCACCGTTTAGTCGCCATTTCGCGGTTTTCGGTTCTCAGTGAGCTTTTCGTGGGCGTGGCTAAACGTAAATCGGCCGCGACGTGAGTGTGCTCGGGTCATTTCGTTTCTGATGGGTACATACGCACGTGATTACGCTTTAGCTGAGTTTCAGTGCCATCTGTTTGGACTGTTTCCCCACAGAGGTACGGATGTTTTCGAGTGGTACAGAGACCTTCAAGTGGTTTGTTTTCCTGAAGAAAGCCTTATCTGCTGAATTACTGTGGTGATATCATCTCATGAGCTTGTAAAGGCTCTGTTTATCCTGAAACGGTCTCTCTGAAGAGGTTGCGTAACCGCTCTTAGCCGTTAGCTTTAACTATTATGACATTTGTTCAAACTCGCATCAGATCCGCTCGAGCGTCAGGCCTGAGCTTTGTTCAACACCGAACGGGTTTAATCCTGAGCATTGAGTCACGTATCAGTGTGCTGTCTTCTGCTTCATCGCGGCTCACGGCGTCATTCAGCTCGTCTCTAAACGATTTGGTGTGTTTATGAAGCCTGTTAATATTTGCATCATAAAGAAAATGTAAAAGGCTTCATGCAATTGATGAAGAGATTTAAACCCTTTTCAGATATTCTTGCTGCTAAATGTTTTTATGGAGGATAAATGTGAGATAACGAGGCAGAGAAAGAGCTGGAAAATGTGCCTTTTCTTCTTCTTCTTCTTCATCATCATCATCTTCTTCTTCTTTTCTGTTTATTTATTTATTTATTTTATTTCCACCACCATAGCGACTCCCGCTAAAATTTCTCGCAGTGCTTTGCATCCAGCTGTTCCTGGATGTGTGAAGCGCCGTCGCCATGGCAACGTGCTCCCGCATGCTGGCTCAAGGTCGTTCGTTCCAGAAACGCTCCGAACCTGCAGCACGCTCCACACACACACACACACACACACACACACACACACACACACCGCCTGGATGGCAGACAGGGAGACAGACAGGGAGGCGGATAGAGGAAGCGAGAGATCACCAGTGACAGGTGGAGAAAGAAAGAAAGAAAGAAATGATGTCTGGTCCAAGGAACCATATCTCTCTCTGTCTCTGTCTCTCTCTCTCTCTCTCTCTCTCTCTCTCTCTCTCTCTCTCTCTCTCTCTCTCTCTCTCT